>CM034301.1:45901636-46425414 GCA_019925795.1 Dendrobium chrysotoxum
ACTCAATAAGTAACTAATTCTTGATAATTAGACACTGAGCTTATCCCATAGCGGATAGATGTTCTGATCGAGCTAGGTTGGCATCTTCCCTTTTTTTGGAAAGTTACCTTTTGTTGGAAACTTGTGCAAATAACATACACCTTTCATATGAGTTATTTTAATCAGTCTACCCAATATCTTCCTTTATCAAGAAGCTCCTATTGTTAGTGACTCATCAATCTATTCATTTTCTAGCACATCAACAAAACTATTTCAGTGAGAAGGAAAAATTTAGGCACACTTATTTTAAACCAAAAAATAAAGCTTTTAATGCTTGATAAAGCAAGAGCATATTTTTTATTGGTTAGGATTTCAGCTTGAGTAATAATTTGGAATATAATGTGCAGAGTATAAAACACTACTCTACATTGGCTAGTGTGCTTCTATTCTCCCTACGGAAAAATAAAAGTATTTACATCTATTAGATGGTGGATGGGGAACCTCTTCCAGAAATAAAATATAGGCTTCGTTTGAGACGATTTTTAGTACCAAAATCTCTTAGACTAAAAAAATTTGTACTAAAAAGCTGTTTCAGAAAGCAATAAGAAAGCCGTCCCAAATGAAACCATAATTTTGTTTATATAAATACATTTGAATTTAAGCTTAAATTTCAACCTATTACGATCATAGGATCTTAAGATCACCTCTAGGAGATATGTACTATAGTTTAGTTCGTGCAAAAAAAGTAAATTTAAAATTAATACTATTTGTCTTGTGAGACTATATGCAAAATAAAATAATACCAATTTAAAACATCAATGCATAAATCAAAATTTTGATAATATTAAAATTGTAATCAAAATTAAAATTAATGACATTGACTATATATATATATATATATATATATATATATATATATATATATATATATATATATATATATATATATATATATATATACCCATGTCGGTAGAAACGAATCACATTGCTTCCACGTTTGTTGAGATAACCACCACCTCAATTCCAAATCGCATAAAAAGAAATGGAAGAAGAAATAGAGGAACTTACGCTCCTCCCGTCCGTGTTGCCCAAGCCCGATTCCACTCTCTGTTTCTTGAAACTTGAGTGAGTAAGGAAGTAGAGGGATATATTATATGTTATATTTATTATTAATAAAAATATTAATAATAATAATTATTATTATTTAAAGAAAAGTATGAGACATCAAAATCGCCAATTAGAGGAGATGAAGACCAATGATGGGGTTGATATGCCCCTTGAAGCACTCGACCGTTGATTATTAATTTGGCCGAGCGGATTAAAAGAGCAAATGTCCTCCCCAACCTCCCCTTGTGGGGAGGGGGCGCCAAAAGGCTGCCAAAATGTCAGGGAAACACTGAATTACAAACAGGTGCTCGAAGATTGATACTGGGGTCAATTCGCTCCCTTGAAGACCTCAGCGAGGGCTGTGACCGTTGATTTGATTTTGCCAAGCGGACGTGAAAGGGCAAGTGCCCTCATGATGGGGAGGGAATGCCGGGAGGCAGCCAAAATTACTTCAGGAGGTTTTCAAAATTTCTGAAGTTTTAGAGAGCTTTATCAACATATTAATTAACTTAAAAATAATTAATTAAAATCCAAATGATTAATTAATTAAATTAAATAATTTTAATTAATTTAAAATCTAATAAATTAATAAAATTAAGTATTTGATTAATTAATTTGAATTCAACTTAAAATTTTAATTTAATAATCAATTAAAATAAAGTTAAACTTTTACTTTAAATTTAAAACTCTCAATTAACTAACCTAATTAAAATTTTTAATTTAAAATTTAATTAAAATCAAAACTTTGATTTAATTAAACTAATTACTTTAAATTTAAACCTTTCAATTAATTGATAATTAATTAACCATTTAAAATAAATCTTTTTAATAATTGACTATCAATTTAACTGATTTAAATTTTATAATTAAAATCTAACTAATTGAGTAATAAATTTAAAGATTTAATTACTTAATGAAATTAAAACTTTAATTTAAAATTAAAATCTTTTAATTAATGAGCCGATTAATTGAATTTAAACCTTTAAATTTAATTAAATTAAGTAAGCAAATTTAATAATAAATTTAAATCAAAGAGCTGAGCAACTAATTTTAAATAAAAATTAATTAAAATTTAAACTTTAAATGACCTAAATTAAAATCAATCAAAAAATGCAGGTAGAAAAAATTGAGGGGAGAGCCCCACTCGTGAATTTTTTGCATTTTTTATTAAAAAAAGAAAACAAAAAAAAAAAGTTTTTCCATTAATCAGCCTTAAGAACAACTCACGTCAACTAACACCAATCTCTTAAAACCAAGAAAATAGAAAACACAAAGAAAACTCTAAAAGTCCCAAGCAAACCTAAGCAGCTCCTACCTCGTACAACTAGCTCCTCGTAAACTCGGCAATTGTAAGCTCTAGCTCTTAAAACTCTTAGCCATAAACACTTGCAAACAAGTAAACAAAAGTCAGCGCATGATGGTAAACAAAAATTATCGCTGCAAGCAGAACCCTAGTATAGTAAGTAAAAACAAGCAGCAAAAAACAAAAGTGCTGAAGGTTAAAACTACTAATGCAGGTAAGACTAGTGCCGAAACAAACAAGTAAAGCTATTATTATGAGTCAAAAGCTACTATTGTAAACAATACACTAGTACATGTGTCGAGGTGGTCAAAATCTCAAAACTAAGTATATACTGCTAAAGCATCGCTAAACTAACCCCCTAATCCAAGTTCACTTTGGCAACCTCTAATAGAGGCTGTGATACCATTTGGGCTACTTCTAATAAAATCAGTAGGACCCACACGTTAGGGAAAATCTTTCACTAAAATTAACCTAACCATAAATCCCAACTACTGGCTACTTCCAAGCAAAGCAGTAAGACTTGCATGCTAGGGGAACTTCTAAGTGAACAATCCTAAACTTAAACCTACGAGCTACTTCTAATATAAGCAGTAAGACCCATTTTTTGAATAAAACCTATGGGCTACTTTCAATGAAAGTAGTAAGACCCAATTTTTCAAACTCATGGGCTACTTTCAATGAAAGTAGTAAGACCCCTTTTTCAAATCTAAACCTATGGGTTACTTCCAAGGGAAGCCGTAAAGACCCGCTATATGAGTCACTTTCAATGAAAGTCATAAGCCCCGACTCAAATCTAAACTATGAGCAACTCCCAAGCATAACCACAAGTCCCAACATAAACCAACTCAATATATATCTAACAACTTCAGTTTATTCAGGATCCCTGAGAAGAGGCAACCTATGACTGCCAATCAGATTTCTTGGACACTATAATTAATAATTATTAGTATTGGCAGATTGAAATCCGCGGTATTCCTAGAATGACGGAACCATGAGATCTTGATCAAGTCTATCTCTGTGATGCCCCATAATCTAATTTGAAAGAATTAGTTTTTTATCTTTTAATAAATAATAACTAGAGTTATCTAATAACATATATCAGTAATAAATAGTAAAATAGATTCTATAATTTACTTTCTCAAAAGTCATATACACTATTTAAGATCTATACAATCATCACATATCTATCATATATTGAGTATAAAATAATAATTAAAACAAAAGAATAGAACCTTAAGAATCCTGATCAGCCTCACACTCATGTTCCCCTGTCCTAATCTAAAATTATTTAATCATATATAATGAGCTTAAAAAGCCCAGTAGGTCACCAAAATCTATAAATGAATTCAAAGCACGACAAATGAGCAATATGCATGTCAGGGATCAAATCATGACAGTTATATTCATATGATCATTGAATTAGTACAGAAATAGTAAATTTCACATGTAGTTGTAGTAGAATATATAAATAATAAAATATTATAGTATGAAAGCCAGTAAAGAAAGAAACCAGTACGAGTATCAAATCTATAAAGCAATTAACATATCTGTAATACTAATCAGTACAAAAATGTATAAAGTATCAAATCAAAATATCGATAAAGACTGTTGAAATCAAATCATTGTGGTAAAATTATATAGGAATATACACATACTATCCAGTTATTCTATATTAATATCAAATAGGTATTTTACATTTTTAATATATCACATGCTTATTGTATAGTGCATTAGTAGTATCAATATCTAAATCGGTAATAATAATAATATATTGGTAGGAGCAGTAGAATAATGCAATAACAGTAAATTCATGTAGTAATAATAAATTCGTATAATAAAAAAAATAATGTCTCAAGAACATACATGTCATTAGTCACACTAAATAAGTAAGAAGTCCTGACTATCACGGTATTTTTCAGTATTGTATCAATATCAATAAATCGTTGGCTCAGTAAATAGAGTCGTCACTCTTTGCCCGTCGGTACAGTAATCATCTCCTTATAACCCCCAATCAGTGTATCACGTGAATCAGTAGAGGATAACACCAAACCACAATATTTAAAGGAAAGCCCATAGACCCACCATCCTGTACAGGTCAATAAGTCTCCAAAGAATGAGTCAACCGGTCTTTACTTGTCTTTTACACATACATTATTATTATAGTACTATAATAGTAATCTCAATCACATATTCATATTTATTTTCAATGTATTGCAGTAAATAAAACATAATTGAGTTTAATTCAGAAAATATCAAAATGTCCCAACTTTAGACAACAAAAATTATACTGAGCAAAAATTTATATTTTTAGAGTTTAACCAAATTACCAGATATTGCATACAATAACATTATGAAGATTTAGTTGTACTAAATCACTATTTTTAGAAGTCAAAATAAATTTTTGAGTGGGAAAAAATCACTGTATTTTAAAAATCATCAAATAAAAAATCTCAAATAAATAGTCAAAATATTCATAATGTCAATCTCTATAACATATAAAAAGTTACATGGTAAAAGTTTTACAAATACAAAATTATTTGTGTTTTTTGATAACGAAAACACAAATATGATTAGAAAAATATCACAATAAAAAAATCTTTGAAATCAGAAATAGGGTAAATGTTCATTACAGCGAGACAAATAAATCTCCCAACAGGCTCGACTGACGAAAATCGCTCTGCAGCCTTCAAATCCAAAATTTTCTTTTCTCTCTAAAATCCCTAATGACTCACTGTTGCCGAAAATGAAATGGGAAAAGCTTTAAAAACTATTTAGTGACTTTAGATATTTTATAATAAAATAATATATAATATTAATATAATATTTAATTTAATTAATTTTTAATATAAAATTCAAATAAATCATTTTAGGACTTAAAAAATTACAAAAAAATATTCATAAAATAAATTATTTTATTTAGAAAATATCGATGGAATCGGTTTGCAAAATGGATACCCGACAGTTCCAAAATCTGCACTTGTACCGACATGTGCCAATTTCTTAAGGAATTTCACCGGCGCCAAAAAATTACGAAAAAATTCATGTAAGTAAAATACTACAATAACAACTCTATGGCAAAGATGATTTGAGATTTGGAGTTCTATTAATTTTAGAAAAAAAATATTTATCTGGGTCAAAATACGGGTTATTACAACCTCCATCCCCCACAACAAAAAATAAAGTTGTTGTACGTCAAAACATTAATTCATTTTTAATCTAGAGTTTTCTTCTACGCCTTAGGTAGAGTAATTAACTATGAGAACTTGTTCTCCTAGAAAGTACGGACCCATATCTACATAAATCCTGATACCACTCTTAGGAGAAATTTTGGTTGACTACAATCTGCGAGAATGAAATCCTATGACTGCAAAGCAGAATTCATTTGTGTCACAAGAACCATTTTTTTTCTTTTGAGCAAGAAACACTAAGCCCACATAATGGATAAAACCTTGTTGTTGTATAATTGAATGGATGCGTCGAGTATCATCACCTCTAGAAATATACTTTGATTTACTGTATATAATGAAAAAGACAAAGACGACACATAGTGCATTTGAATATACGAGATTAAAAGGGAATATGAAGCGGGTTTTGAGAAGTAAGTAATTTAGGTGGAATATGAAGGGGATTTTGAGAATAATAAAAATTAAATTAGGAGAGGTAATAAACTTAAGCATAATTAATGAACATAATTAATTTATGAGATAGTTGCAACAGATAGTAATTATTATATATTTTGAGATTTATTAATTATTTTTAAATCCATCGAATGGTCAAGATAATTTTGAAAAAGTTAAAACGGATGGCTAAGATTTGATGTGGAAGAAAATTCAAGCGGCTTTTATAATAGATAGTATAGATATATGTAATTTTATCATCCTATAAGTCATAATTTAAAAACTTATATTTAAATTAAAACTATGATTATTAAAATTTAATTAATATTTAACCACCATAGTATATATGATATACATAAATAATTTTACTTAATGTTTTAATACATATCGTATATATTTTTTTAAAAATTAATTAAAATTTATTTCTTTAAAATTTTAATCATTTTAATTCATATTAAATCAAATAATATTACTAACTAGTATACTATTTATTTATTTTTATCATACAAGGCAACATGAATAGTCTTCTGATATTATAAATTTGAGAAAAATGTTAGATTGGTTCATATATTATTTATGGGGGCCTTTAGTCCTAAATTATATAATAAATTTTTTATCATAATATGCAAAATGTATTATATAGTGATTTAAAAATTTGAGAAAAATGTCAAAATTATTCTTGTACTTTTATCGGGCCTCATAGTTAAATAAATTATTAAATAATGTGTTAATTTTAGTTTTTAAATTTTCAAATCTGATATAAAATAATTTATCAAATGAATTATTTTAAGTCATATTTCCTTTTAAATTTTCATGTCTTCCTCTGTCTTCCTATATCTTCTTGACGGGGACCGGTCCCGCCGCCCGCTTCCTGCTTTGAGTAATTGAGTTCAAATCGAGGCGCGGGAACCTTAATAAGTTGATATTTTATCCCTCCAGCTAGGGTTTTTGTTCTCTTTACCTTATGCAGTCCTGTTAAACAACAATCGATCGCCTCATTTTAATTTTAATATCTCACAGTCGTGTAAGAGGATCAGAATGAGCTCTCCTATGGAGGTCAGCGTGCATAACGCCACCGAGAACGTATCTGAAGAGGCGAATGCCTCAAATTCAGAGCCCGTCAGTTTTGTCACTGCTAGTTCACTTGCACCGGAAGAGGACAAGGTTCTCGTTTCAGGTTAAGCGATTTCCTACCCCTTTATCCTTCCCCATTCTTTCCCTCTCTCCCTTCATCCAACTTGATTTGGTTGCTCTTTTGTTGCAGTTGAGGTTTGCATGAAGTCGTTAAGTACGGCTAGATCTGAAGATGTTCGCAAAGCCGTGGAAAGGTTCGTCTCTCTCTCTCTTCCTCCCTCTCTCCCTTCTCTATCTCGTTGACTGAAAATTTGATTTAAGTACTGGGGAAACCCTAATTTTGGGTAGTGCTTACACCTTTGAAAGGGATTATCCGATTATGGTGATTGTTTTTAGCCCGCGGGAAAAAAAATTTCTTGCCTCTATCAGGAAGTGAAATTACAATTTCATAAGAGTCTGAACTTGAAGTTCCTGAGAAAGATTTATGGGATGAAAGGTTTTCTAATCTTTGCTATGTACCAAGATCTCACTCAATTGAATGAAGATGCCACGAGAGTCTCCAACTCTTGAAACTTGCTTAACTGTGATACGAGGCACTAATGACCCACTGAAGTCACAAACCGTACGGACCACTCGATCAAAACTGAATCATTAGATATGATTAGGTATCACGGTTGGGCCTAATCACTAGTGGTTAAACCCATTTGAAACCTTAAATCTTCAGTCTATGGTGAGAGTATTAAGGAGAGAGTTTATGAAAAGTTTGACTCAATAATTTGCTAGGTTAAACATAATTTAAAATAGCCTATTTAAGTGTAATTTCAAATTTTCTTTTATTTTTGGATTAAAGTAAATAGAAATCTTTGTTACAAAGTTTATTATTTTTGATATCTCTAAGTTAAAATTTAAACCTAATTATGATTTGATTTCACCTTCTTAAACTCTTATAAATAAGAAACGAGATGAATGGGTGTTGGGCCATGGGATTTGGATGCTTGGCTTGCTAAAGCGTAAAAAGGAGTTGGCTGGAGTTGAAAAAAAAGGGAAAGGTGGCAGTTAATTTGGCATCTCTTATGGAATTGAAATGGTAGCTTCGATTTCAAATGAGAATGGAAGCGCAATAGGTAAAACTAATATAACTAGATTAGTTCAGTGTTCAGGTACTTCATTCTAGTTCATTAATAATAGAACTTAGGATGTATAATTCTTTTTTTGATTTTTTTTAAGGCATTCTTTGCACACATGATTCTCTCCTATTGTCGGGTCTAGGATGTTGATCTATCTTGTATTGCTTTTTGATGGAAGATTTTCTGTTTCTAAATTTGAACAAGTGACCTCTAATAGCAATGCGTGCAACCTAACAGTTGCACCTAGATCTTCCGCTCCATTTTATTGTTTTTAATTAAACAGGATCATAATGAACCTAATAAAAACTATGCAAACTAGTTATTTGTCACATTATTACTTTTATTCACTATGTTTTTTGTGTTCAGAGATAAATTTAGAACTTCAGAAATATAGGAAAGTGGTAAAAATGACAGGTTCTGGGATAAGATGGTGGTACTTATTTGGCTGTAAGTTATTAATATCTAGAAGTTTGTTGTTAAATGAGGCAAATTGGAATTTGAAAGTTGATCCAAATTTATCGTGGGAGAAAATGATTGATTAAAAAAAGTTTTTAAAGAAAGAAGCTTCTCTGTAGTATGGTATAACTCAAATGTTATTGTAGCTTACTGTAAAATTAAAGAATTCAAATGAATTGATAAGAAGATGATAAACATAAGTAATGCATTTTTTCAATGATTTATGTCATAGTTTGGGTTCTAATTAACATAGAAGAAAAAGAGGTTTATTCAGTAGCTTAAGTAGAATGAAAGCAGATTAATAGATTTTGATCGATTTAGGTGTATTAAGAGTAAAGAAGCATGTTTTGTTTTATTTAAATGTGAAAATAGTATGGAATGGAGTAAATATTATTTTGAAAACTTTATGAGAGTTACACGAAGAATGTTTCTATAGTAAGATATATTAATACAAAAAAGTAAAGTTAATTTGGTATTCAAGAAGTTGTGTAAAGTAAAACTTAAAGCCTAATCGATATACTTACCAAGATTGAGTTATGTGAGATATTTGAGTAATATGATTAATGAGTCATTTTGGTGTAATCCTTGAGGCTAAGGCTTCAATTGGTAATGTTGTATTACTGCTATGTTATGCTGTGTAAAATTTAGTCATCTCAGATTATGCAGAGATGGATTGATTGCCTTTTTGATATGTTGCTCATGATTGTGATGCTATGGATGTCGGATGATCAGTGCTTTTCATTGCCTTTTTTTTTTGACACAAATCAAAATTGTGGAATGCCTATGCCAAATGGTTGAGAAGAGTATTATTTGTATGTTTAGAACAATGAATATACTTTGGATTATAGTAACTGTAGCCTATTTATGTTTTGACCTAATATAATGAAATTGTGGAATAGATTGTTGAAATAGAAATAATTAAAATCAAATTAACAGGAGATAATCAATTTGATTTTATGCTTGGTAGCTTAACTATGGTGGGCACTGTTATAGTAAGACCATTAATGAAAAAGTACAAAGGAGAACATGAGATTTTTATGATTTATTTATATTGAAAAAGCATACAAGCGTGAATAAAAGTTGTTTATAATAAGTATGAATGAAAACAATTTAATTCGCGCTGCTGCTCTTTAAAGAAAATTATTTATACCACATACTTTGTAGTCTTTAAAAGCATGTATGTGGAGAAATTAGAAGTGTAGTGATTGTAATTCATGTAGTTAGGGCTCAATCCCAAATTAGAAGAAGTTTAAGTGTTGTGTTAAGCAGTGAATTGCGATTTCCTTGTGTGGCTCTTGTTATTGGTCCCTCTTCTTGACTTCCGTAACTTGTTGTTGGCAACTTTCTTGTGATCTATTACGGGATTCCCTATATTGTTAGTGGCTTCCTAAGATTTGGATCCTTTGGTTTTATGCATGTATTACTTGTGAGATTTGAAGATAAGCGAATTATCTTTTAATTATTTTATTTGTAAATAGGGGTCTGAGACATTTAAAAGAACAATGCTATTTGATTTCTATCTCTATGAAACGAATTTATGGTTGGATATAATTCATTATAGCCTTCTGAACTTTTAAGAAAGTTATCTCCTTGTACCAGCATGGGATTTATTATTTTATTTGGCGATCTCTTAGCTTTATTCCTCCTATTATTTGATTTCAATAAATTTGTTTGATTATATGATTGAAATTGTTTTAATTTTATATAATCAATTTTTCTACTATGTTGTTATTTTGAATAGAATAGCTAGCTTTATTTCGAATCATTGAACTTGAACCTCACCTTTTTCTAGTTTTATGATTGGTTCGGTTTTCACAACCTTGAAATTTAGATACCTTGATGGCATTCTTCAAAAGAAAGTCAACACATATAAAATAATATAATTTTGAGAGATTAAAAATTTAGATACACTGGGAGTATAAAAATCAAAATTGCCTCAATGTATTGTAGCCTGTAGGATAAATAGTATCACGGGCACTTTCATAGTAGTTTTTAAAATGATAATAGGATCAACTGTGCATGGATGCAGTTAAAAAAAGAACATAGTAAGAACTAAGTTTTTGAGAGAACTAAGTTTTTGAGAAGATTTAAGAAACAGACATAAATGGTTCAACTAGGTATAATGTTTATTTTACTTGATCTTATTTGTTTATTTGAATAATGGTTAATTTATAATATGGTTTAAAGATACATTTTTTTGCTTTATCTTATTTTTTTGCTCTATTTATTGAGAGGTTTGATGGAGAAATATAGAGAGAATAAGGAGGATCTACATATGATATTTATTGATTTAGAGAAAGCATATGATAAAGTTCCAAGAGAAATGCTATGGAGAGTTCTTGAAAAGAAAGGAGTTAATAATGCTTATATTCAAATCATTAAAGATATGTATGCAGGAGCTATTACTTGTGTTCAAACACAAGGTGGTTTGACCAAGTATTTTACTATTTCAGTTGGATTACATCAAGGATCAGCCTTAAGCCCATATCTTTTTGCTTTAGTCATGGATGTTCTCACTAGACATTTACAAGAGGATGTACCTTGGTGTATGCTTTTTGCCGATGATATTCTTCTTGTTGATAAGACTAGATAGGGAGTTGAAGGTAAACTTGAATTATGGAGGTCAACCTTAGAGTCTAAAGGTTTTCGCTTAAGTAGATCTAAAACTGAATATATGGAGTGTAATTTTAGTAGTAATAGGGCTAGTGGGGGGATTGTGACTTTGGGCGATCAAGTCATTAATAAGAGTACACGTTTTAGATATCTTGGATCTATTTTCAGAGTGATGGTGAAATAGATGATGATATTATCAGTAGAATTCAAGTTGGATGGTTGAAGTGGAGGAATGCATCAGGCTTGTGTGATAGAAAAGTCCCCCTCAAACTTAAGGGAAAATTTATAAGATGGTGGCGAGACTTGCAATGCTTTATGGTGCAGAATGTTGGCCATTAAAAGAGAAGCATAATACTAAGTTAAGTGTTGCAGAGATGAGGATGCTTAGGTGGATGAGTGGATTTACCCTTAGAGACAGGATACAAAATGAGCATATACGTGAAAAGATTGGAGTAGTTCCAGTGGAAGATAAGATTAGAGAGAGTCGCCTTAGATGGTTTGGTCACATAAAATGATGGCCTTCTGATGACCCGGTTAGGAAAGTAGAGGTATTAGATTTGACTTATATTAAGAAAGGTAGAGGTAGACCTAAAAAGTCTTAGTTAGAAAATATTAGAAATGATCTTTCTTTATTAGATTTAAACGAGAATTTGACTTTTAACAGGACACAATGGAGAAAAAGGATCCATGTAGCCGACCCCACGTAGTGGGACAAAGGGTTGGTGGTGCTGTTGTTGTATGATTGAATGACTTGAATTTTGAGTGCTTATTCGTTTGTACACCGCTATGTTTTATTGTCCTTTGTTTGCTTTATGACGAACTTGTATCTTTTGTTCAAGAATTTATTTTTGTAATTGTGATTATGTTCTTTAATGCTCGTTCAAATCTTAAGGATGCTTGAGAAGAGGAATTTAAGCTATTATGATGGTCCAGTTCCAGTGCCAACTGATGATTCTTTTCTCACTGAAAATGTTGAAAGAATATCTATATGCGACACAGGTTTGGCATCTTTTCTGTGCAGAGTTTCCTTTCTATGGGGTTTGCAATTATCTTTCCCTCTATTTTGGTAATGTTTTTAACTTGTCAATGTAACCAATATTATCTGTAGATGAATGGGTGGAGAACCACAAAATTCTTTTATTCTGGCAAGTCAAGCCTGTTGTACATGTTTTTCAGGTGAGTGCAGAATTCTTGTACGTTTGGTATACCTTGTAAAGTCTTGAATGGTTTTGTTGGATCACTACCATCCATGCATCATCATTTTGGAGCATGTGAAGTATTCGTCTTCTGCTAAATTTTTTGTGAAGATTTTGCGAATCATAGACAAGTGATTACTATTTTTTATTAATACCCATGTCTTGTTAGTTCACTGTAGATCCATCAACCTTTGGAAGAAGTTTTTTTTGGGGATAATCTAGTTAAGCTGTGTATTCATGTATCTCATGTTATATGTGTGTTCAGTGTTTCTGGGATATTGAATTTGCTTACTCTTCTTTGGTTGATATTGGCTTAAACTATAATTTTTTTTTTGATTAAGGAGCTTCATAATTGTGAAAAATTTGTTGTTTGTAGCAAATTGATTTTTTGTTTTTGGTTTTTTTTTAGTTTGTGAGCTAGAGTTGCTTTACTTCATAGCTCATGCCTTCCATAAAATTTTTATCTAAAATTTACTTTGCAAGGATTAATTCTGCTTGCTTTGTAAATTCAGCTAATAAAAAAATCCTCTGAGTTGAATTTCACCACACCCTTATCATTAATGACATTGATGATTGAAGCGACCATGGTTTCAAACCCTTTATAAATTGTATTATCTATCCTAAATTAAAATAACTATTTAAATTTTAAGAAAATAATTGATCTCTTTATGGTCATTTAGAATGATGGGTTGAAAAGAAGAAAACATGAAAAATGAACCTTAAAATGAATAAAAGTAACTCAAAAAATTTTAAAAATTAGCATTAGTGCCTGTTGTTAGTCAACTGACCTGTTCAAAGAAGTTGAAGTGTGAAAAAGCTATTGGACTTGATGATATTTCAATAGAGGTGTGAAAATGCTTTGGAGATGAAGGAATTTCTTGGCTTATGAAAATTTTCAATATTATTCTGAAGATTAAGAAGATGATAGATGAGTGGAGAAGGTGTATGTTGATTCATATTTTTAAGAATAACGGTGATGCACAAGAGTATTAGATTTGACTTATGTTAAGCAAGATAGAGGTAGACCTAAAAAGACTTGGTTAGAAAATATTAGAAATGATTTTTCTTTATTAGATTTAAACAAGAATTTGACTTTTAACAGGATACAATGGAGAAAAATGACTCATGTAGCAGACCCCACGTAGTGGGATAAAGGCTTGATGTTGTTGTTGTTGTTGTTGGTGATGCACAAGAGTGTGCGAATTATAGATGAATTGAGTTAATGTGTCATACTTTAAAACTTTGGGAGAGTTATTGAGCATATGTTACAATGTGATACTAATATTTCTCAAAATCAATTTGGATTCATGCTTGGTAGGTTTACTATGGAAGCTCTACATTTATTGAGAGGTTTGATGGAGAAGTATAAGGAGAATAAGGAGGATCTTCATATAATATTTATTGATTTAGAGAAAGCTCATGACAAAGTTTTTAGAGAAGTGCTATGGAGAGTTTTAGAAAAGAAAGGGTTAATAATGCTTATACTCAAGTCATTAAGGATATGTATGTAGCGGCTGTTACTTATGTTCAAACACATGGAGGTTGGACCAAGTATTTTCCTATTTCAGTTGGATTACATCAAGGATGATCTTTAAGCCCATATCTTTTTGTTTTAGTGATGGATGTTCTTTCTAGACATTTGCAGGAGGATGTATCTTGACATGCTTTTTTGCTGATGATATTCTTCTTGTTAATAAGACTAGAGAGGGAGTTGAAGGTAAACTTGAATTATGGAGGTTAACCTTGAGTCTAAAGGTTTTCGTTTGAGTAGATCTAAAATCGAATACATGGAGTATAATTTTAGTAGTAATAGATCTAATAGAGAGATTATGAGTTTGGGTGATCAAGTTATTAATAAGAGTACATGTTTTATATATCTCTAATCTATTGTCCAGAGTTATGGTGAAATAGATGAGGGTATTATTAGTAGAATTCAAGTTGGATGGTTGAAGTGGAGGAATGCATCGGGTTTGTTGTGTGGTAGAAAAGTATCCCTCAAACTTAATCGAAAATTCTAAGATGGTGGTGAGACCTGCAATGCTATATGATATAGAATGCTGGCCATTAAAAGAGAAGCATACAATTAAACTAAGTGTTGTAGGGATGAGGATGCTCGGATGGATGAGTGACTTTACTCTTAGAGATGGAATGCGAAACGAGCATATACGTGAAAATGTTGGAGTAGCTCTAATAGCAAATAATATTAGAGATAGTCGTCTTAGATGGTTTGCTCACATAAAACATCGGTCTTTTGATGACTCGGTTGGGAGAGTATATGTATTAGATTTGGCTTATGTTAAGAGAGGTAGATGTAGACCTAAAAAGACTTGGTTAGAAAATATTAGAAATGATCCTTTTTATTAGATTTAAATGAGAATTTTATTCTTAACAGGACATAATGGAGAAAAATGATTCATGCAGTCGACCAGACATAATGGGATAAAGGCTTGATGTTGTTGTTGTTTCTTTTCTTATGTAGGGAACTCCTCCAAAATGTTTGTATGAAGATTACCACACCACTCAAATCTTAGAGATGCACATGACGTGTTTATAAATTCAATTAGTCTATATTAGACAAAAAACTTAGCAGTCATTTTTTTATTTCTTGGTTATAATATAAGGCCCTCTAGACTATTTTGTGGTTGATTCTTATGTTTGATTGCTTGTTTACTTTGAGTGTGTATTAGGAATGTATTCTTTTTCTTATATTTGCTCTATTTTTTTTGTTTGGGGGTGGCCTTTACATTTTGTACAATGGACTCTTAGAAAATTAAGTTGTCTATTTATTAAAATATAAACAATATTAAAATTAACAATATGATAACATTTTTAAATAAAATTACATAGCTTATTCAAAAATATACTCTCTTTTAAAATAAAATAAAATGCAAAACCTCTTTATGGGCTTTAGGGTACAATTTAGTAATTGATTGATTGCTTATCCATAAGGGTGTGATTACAAATCAGTTTGAAACTCTTGTAATTAGTTGATGAATATATATATATATAATCCTGTGAGTCATATATAAAAGTAAAAGTTCTCATATTAATGACTAGATAATAAAAAAATGTATTATAAGTCACTATGTGTATATTCTCAGATTTCTTAGTAGCTTAAGTGGCTAAGATGTAAGTCCTTTTTCTTAAAATAAAAAAAAAATAACATAATGTATCTGACATATGCATTGAGTGCGAGCTTGCATGATTTTAATAGCGTTTATGTAAGTTTATCTAGTTGTCATTTTTTGACAAGATTGTAAGACTTTATGTAGGGCTGACTTAATCTCACAATTGATTTTAAATTCGCAAGTCTCATGCATTTCATTAAATTTTGATGCGAATTACTACATATTGTTGATTGTCACTTTAGATCTATGATCCATGGTTGATGCTATTTTTATTTATGTTATTAGCTGATGCAATTAAAAATTAGGAAAACCCGAATTTTTGCAAGCAAAAAACACACTCTTCTTAGGGAATACAAAGATAATCAAAATACTCCAAATTTAGACAAATTACGACAACTAACACAACATATTCCTTTGATATAATAAAAATGACGCTTACAAACTTTGACACTTACAAAAACGAACAAAAGCCACACCTAAAGGAGCCCTTCTTTGCTTTGAGATGAAAGATACATGTGAGGTGGACACTTGTGGAGAGAAGAAGGAGATTAGAAGTCCAGACGAAGGAGGACAAGCTCGCAAGTTTCTTAGAAGGAAGAAGAAGAGGAAAAGGCATTGCTCGCAAGCAATCCTAAAAAGAAACCCGTAGGTTCTTATTCCAAATATTGGTCACATAACACACTTTTCTATTACAAAACATCTTCAATTTATAAGCAAAGAAAGAAGCCAAACAGTCATCATTTCAGCAACCAAACAACCATCATTTCATTAGCCAAACAGCTCCAAATGCTGGGAAGTGGAAGACCAAACATAAGCCCAAAATCTGCACAGAAAACAGGACTAAACAGCCACGGGAAACCCAGCCAAAAGCCACAGAAAAGCAGCTAGGAGAGGGACCCAAAGAGACAACACAGGAAACGGGGCAGAGAGGACCACGGGAAAAGCAGCCAGGGAGAAACCCGAAGAGCCAACACAAAAAGGGGGCGGAACCAGCAGCAAAACCCCAAACGCCAGCCATGGGAACATCAACAAACAGAGGAAAACTGAAGGGACAAAGGGGAAGGGGAAGAGCAAGGACCACAACTTAATGAGCTACCAACTTCTCCACATAAATGAGCTAAATACCAGCTCATAATGAGCTAACCAGCAGCCTAAACCGAGAGCATCCAAGGCCCCAAACCAAGAGCAGGAAGCCTAAACCGAAAGTAGCAAAGCAGTCTCAATACTAGCGACGAACCGGCAAATCCCTGCTCGCTCACGTAGCGTAGTAGAGAGGGAAATCAGTACGGCGCTTGTAACGAGGTGGGTAATCCTCGGACCGCTCATGTAGCTTGAGGGGGACCAAAAAAATAAGTACCCACACGTGGGGAAATCACTGCTGTCTTTTTAACAGGTGCCCGAGACCCCTAAGCGCTCATGTAGTGCAGTGGGGAATGAAGAAAAATGCCCCGTGATGCCTACGGACATCTACCTGAAGCGCCCACGTGGCGTGGAGGGGAGGGTTGCCTCTTGATTTTTCCCCTAAACGGGGGAGACGTTGGGAGGCTGTTGAAATTTCGACTGAAGACATAGTGGACTTGAAACAAATGACAACAAGTTGGATTCAGACTTGAGCTTGTTTTGGACAGCAGAGAACCATTTCTTGAACTCAAATGAATGAA
Organism: Dendrobium chrysotoxum; assembly: GCA_019925795.1. Lineage (NCBI taxonomy): Eukaryota > Viridiplantae > Streptophyta > Magnoliopsida > Asparagales > Orchidaceae > Dendrobium > Dendrobium chrysotoxum. The sequence goes on from CM034301.1 coordinate 45,918,898, forward strand.
CTACGAGGACTTGTATTTGAACACAAATCAAATGACTAATCAAGACTTGAACCCAAATAAAATAAGTTTGAACTTGAACTTGATTTGAATATCAAGTGAACACAATTTGAATGCAAGTAAAGACTTGCAATTTGACTACAAAGGACTTGGACTCGAATCCGCATTGAACTCAAATGAACTTGGCACAATGACACAAAGGACATTGAATTCAAACTCGAATGAATAATTACAGGGGACTCGGACTTGCATTTGATTTGAACATCAAATGAGATGAACAAGAGCTTAAATTTAAGTTGAACTGTAGGGAACCAAACTTTAAATTGTAAAACACACAATCACACTGAGAAAGAAAAAGCTAATTAATAAGTCTGGATCATTCCAATGTGCATTAAATGAATGAAATTTGCAACGGACATATTAATTTGTTCATAATGCAGGAGAATTCATAATATACACAATGAATTTCCTATAGATGACCGTAGAGAATACACAACAACTGTGTTAACTCGCAAAAGAAGGAGCCTAATGAACATGCCAAGTTTACCAAAGAGTTTTTAATGAATGTGATAATAGATGAGGCCTGTCCATAATAATTATTAATTAGCCTGCAAATATAAGTATCAATTCCCTGCAAATAATGGAAGATGACATACAAAATGAATGCGACAACGTCCTTGCAAGTGGATTTGATACACTAGCAAATAAAGGCTACCACTCGCTACAAATGTTGAAGATTAATGTGCATTGAACATGAAAGGCATGCTATGAATAAGATAGTGCCTTACGCTCAACATCATATAGTTCACAAATGGACACAATTATATGTCAAACAAAGTGTATAGAGAGAATATATGATGAATGTAATTCATCCGGAAGTCAACATTAGTGCGCAGATGGGTACACCAACTCCTTTGCAAATGATAAAGCTATAAGCAAATATACACATTACAGCAAACATATACATGTGCAACGATGATAATCAACAGCAGATAACAAATGCTACAACACATTTGCAGTCAATAATCAATCAATGGTCGGGAAATACATTGATTCACTACAAGTAAAGATGGGAGATATGCAGTGGATGTAGGCTCCTACGAGTTGTCGTAGAAGACCCGTTGTATACCCGATGTGGTGTTCACAAGCAAAATGCTAAAGGACTACAGCAAATATAAGCTCCCACGGGTCGCCGTGGGAGACCTGTATACAGGCTATATATTATCTGCAAGCAAACGTCGGATGATATACGACAAATACAAGCTCTTACAAGTCGTTATAGGAGCGCTGCCAAATACACTGCATATCATATACAGGCAAATATCGAAGTGCTACGACAAGTACACCGACTCCCTAAGCAAGGGAAGAGGATACATAGTGAAGTGCAAATGTCTATAGGATTGTGGAAGACCCGTTATACACACCACATGCTATTTGTAAGCAAACATCGGACGATACACAACAACTCAAATGTAAATCTGTATGAGATGCCATAGAAGACCAGTAGTACGCGGGGTGTGTCAACCACAAATAAAATTTTATATGACTACAGTGAATGTAAATACCTATGAGTCACCATAGGAAACCTGTTTTACATTCAACATATTGTTTGTAAACAAAGGCGAAAGACATGCAATAAATATCAGTACCTATGAGCCAAAGCAGGAGATTCGTTAGTGTACAATCTACCTACGTAAATCATGCAAGTAGTGCACGACAGTCTACCTGTACAAGGCAGCAAACAATTTAATCCCCAAGCTGCTGCAAAACGCCACCGAATTCGCAACATTCATGCAAGCGGACAGAAGGCGTTTACAAATATTCCAAAAATGCCCCCGCATATACACCGTAGTTTGTATACACATATGTACACAAAAGGGGTGAGTGAACACCCACATGGGTCCTGATGAGCGTGTTGTAAGAACACACGTGACGTCTAGGGATGTTGCGCGGATCAATAAATTTGAGCCTGATCCTCCTAAGTAGGTAAGAGTCGACAAGGTTTATCAAATAATTATAAAATACCCCCAAACACTCGTATGGGCTCCGAAGAGCGTGTTATTGGTACACACGTGATGTCCAGGGATGTTGCGCGGGTTAATAGGTGAATTTAAGTTCGAGCCCAATCCTTCTATGCGGGTAGGTAGGAGTCGACATGGCTTGAATTATTAAACTAATATACAGCCGTGGGGTCGACTGGGATATTTGTTTTGTACGTTCATAATCAAGAGAATTTACTTACAAAGTCATAGAGTCTACGAAACCTGATCCTCTGTCAACAGCTCGATAGGGTCGATAAGGTTCAATCCACAAAATGGAAGTAACCCCATACGCCCTGATGATGGCCGTGTTGAATGTAAACCTCAACCGAAGGGGACCATAACCACTCAAAATACCCTCAAACACCCATAAAATCCAAACTCCAAAGAAGTTCCCAAAATTCAAATATTTAAAATTGAAATAAATCACCAAACACTTAAAGCATAAAATCCATTCACTCTCCGCAATAGTTGATCGAGATAGACAAATTGAAAAATACTTCAGCTCACAAAGAGCTAATGTCTGGTCGAGAATATTACTAGGATCCATTCTCAAACAATCTCCTTGCAGTAAGGACGTGGTACGTGTCTTCTAACCGGCAGTTTCACCGCCAAATGGCACTGCAGGATAAACGGTTATGACCCGGGGCCCTCTGAACCGAGTGATTTTGTTGCCAAATGACACCACGAGATAACGGTTATGGCCAGAGCCAATACGTTCCTTAGTAGCATCAAATCCTTGAGATATGAATCAATAGGATATGATCGATAGGACACAAAGCCCTCTGTTAGTTAAGGTGGATTCTAATTTATTCCCTTAGACAAACATCCATCTCAGGTCTACAAGGTACCCTTGGACGAAGCAACCCATGGCTGCCGACAATGATCCTTCTGTCAGGTTGGGTCGACTACCTCCTCTGACTAAGTAGACCAGGGGCCATGATGGCTCGGGACGACAGAACTATGGGATCTTGATCGGGTCCATCATCCATTCCCCCACCATCCGCTTTAAGTGCACAATGGTAAAATTTTCAATTTTAAATATCAATTCCCAAAACCCTATACCCATGCTGCTACTATACGCCGGATGCACGTATCTCTACGTATTTGATCGACGACTAACCTTAATCGAAAGTTCTCTCTCATGATCGGGAGGGGTAATTAACTATAGCGGCTTGCGCCTATAGGAAACCAGAACTCATATTATAAATTCCTTGTAAAATGAGAGCGAAATCTCTGGGTAGTGTCTTACCTACAAATTCATCTGTCTTCCAAAATTTACCTTGGAACTAATTTTGTTAAAACTCCCCCGAGAAAGCAAAGGGGGAGGCCGGGGTCGAATTTTCGGAGCTCACACCCGAACCCGACCCATGACCTTATTTTGACAGCCCTACATGGCTACAAACATAAGCTACATAACTGAATAATAAACTAGCCATGAATGCACACAAATCAAAATAGAGAAATACTTATACACTCAGATCAAATTTTGAAACTGCTAATCAATCAGCTCTTTTCCCTTCTTAGATCTCGAAAATCAGAAGTAAAACCATAATGAGCTACAATAGCTCAGTAGACCATATAAATCGATCTAAATTTTAAATTCTTTTATTAAATATTTGTTGAATATTTAAAAACAGTTAAGTGCAGTATAACAAATCACTGCATTGAGAAAGGTAAAGAGCATAACAGTTATTCAAAGATTTAATACTAAAATAAAGAAGTTAAATAAACTGAAATTCATATCATAAAGTAATTTATACAAAATTCAAATATGTTTTTCTTTTTTTTTTCAGACCCAGATAAAATCTCAAAGGATTTTGACTTCTTCTGGCTCCTTTTTGTGTCTGTAGCACCTAGAATATGCCCGTAGGCACCAAAACATAATTTATAGCCATCAGAACATGCCTTATAGGCATCAGAATATTCTCTGACACAGATAAAATTTTAAAGGATTCTAGCCCCTTATATCTTACAGTAGATATTTTTTTAATCATACAAGCATATATTTCATCACATTGTAACAATTAAAGTAAAATTGAGCCCATGTTAGAATTTCTCAGTATTTTATAACGGTAGACAACATTAATTCCTCCTGAGCAATATTTCACAGTTTTAGAATATAGCCAAATTACCAAGGATGGTGTAAAATATTATTTTAAGACATTAATTGTACTACAACACTTTTTGTAATGTTTTGATTATTTTCTATTCGATAAAAACAGCACAAATTCTAAAATCTCCGTTATAAAATTTTTAGAAAATATTTGAAATGTTCATAATCTTAATCTATATAACATATAAAAAGTTAAGCGATGAAAGTTTTAGCAGTGCAAAGTTAGTCGCGTTTTTTGCTAACAGAAATATAAATTTTATAAAAAAATTTGTTAAAAATTTTATATTTTTGAAAATTGAGATATGTATATTGTGACCTACTTCGAGACAAGCAAATTTTCCTACTAGGCCGATGGACAAAAATGGCTTAAAGATCTCCAAAATCAAAATTTTCCTTCTCTTTTCCTCTCTTTTTCATATATATATATATATTTCTTTTCTTCTATGTTGGTTCTCTGCTTTGTGCAAAACAAATAAATGAAATATTTTTTAAAAATATGTTATTGTGGATTAGGATATTATAATAAAACATTCAATAATTATTCTCATTATTTAATCTTTTAACATAAAACTCATATAAATTCTTTTATATCTTCAAATTCAAAAATTCAAAAATTATAGAAAAATAAATTAGCTAAGCATATTTAAAAGACTAGTGAAATCGATATGCAAAATAGACATCTAACGGATCCAAAATGATACAAGTGTCAATTTCTTAAGAAATTGTACTAGTGCAAAAAAATATGAAAAAATAGTGAAATTAAATAATAATAATATTTATAACTTGGACCTATAATAACTCATGAAATAATTTTTTATTTTTATAGGTCAAAATAGCTCTTTTAAAATTTAAGGGATACTACAGGATGTCTACGAGATCAAAGGGTGATTTGGGGTTTGTAGTAGGAAACCCTAAATGCTCGCTAGAATAGGATTGTGAAGTCAACCATAGAAATAGAAACAATAAGAGTAGGATTATTGGAGCCCGCATAGATTGAATCTAACCATTTTTCGTATGCATATAAATACACAGAATATAAACGGCTCAGCTAAGTGATTATAATTTCAAATCCAGAAATAAGGATTTAAAATTAAATTTAAAATTTAAAATGAGCATCATAATATATTTTTTGTGTTTCTGATGAATATAGACTTTGAATTTTGCATCTCCTTTAACTTTTAGTTCAGTAATTTTTTTTATTCCTTTCTCCAATTTAAGTGGGCAAGCTTTCGGCCATGTCCTTAGCTGATGTTTATTTACGTTTCTATACAATGTTTCGTTTGTTGGTAATTACTACGTTACTAAGTTCTCAACCTGGCCTCCCTTTTTTTACTTTATTTAATTAGTATGCTTCATTTACTCTATATGGAATTGCATTTGGATTTTATTTAAATTGTATGTACTTTGCAGCTTAGTGAAGAGGGCCCGGGAGAGGATTCAAGTGGTGGGGATGTGCTTTCCAGCTTTAGTGAGTGGCTTTTACCTGCTAAAGAATTTGATGGATTATGGGAAAGGTTTGCTGGACTAACAGTTTTTTTTTGTTGAATAAATTTTTATTCTTTTTTCAAGTAGAAATCTTCACAGTTAAATTATATGCATGACTCTGTCCAGTTTAATCTATGAGACTGGTCTCAAGCAGCGGTTGTTGCGATATACTGCAAGCGCTCTTTTGTTTACCGAGAAAGGGGTAGATCCTTGTCTTGTTTCATGGAATAGGTAAGGGGTTTTATTTTTCGAAAAGAATTTTAAATTGCTTCAAGAATATGCTTAGGCCTATCTGTAAAAACATTCTTTGTTCAATTCTCAGCTAATTTTTTTTAGTTTAATGGACGAATTTTTGTTAATTACAATTCTACTTGTTTTTAATTTGGTTTTTATACTATTTTACATGCTTCTACTTTGGATCAATATCTTTCTTTTCTGTTACGCTATGGGATTAGACGACTTATAGATTATATTCGTATTTTCTAAAAAATATTATTTTCTAATTAAATTAAAACTTTGGAAGGAAAATGTCTGACACTAGCTGTGACAATAATTGATGGATTTCTTTTCAACATGTTTGTGTGGCAGAATCATCCTTTTACATGGACCTCCAGGAACTGGCAAGACATCATTATGCAAATCATTAGCTCAAAAACTTTCCATACGTTTCAATTCAAGGTTTGATTAGATTATTTGTTTCCTTATTTCTTACCAACATTTGTATGGCCTTTCACTTCTTTTATGATTTATAACTAGATACTCAGCATGCCAACTGGTGGAAGTCAATGCTCACTCTTTGTTCAGCAAGTGGTTTTCTGAAAGTGGCAAACTGGTATGCTATTCAATTCTATAAATGGCATTGCTCTCTCTCTATCTATTTGTCCATACACACACTCACACCAAAGCTGCACCTGTAGAATTCTGCTTTTCAAATTTAACTTAATGAATTATAAGTATACCATATTTACCCTTCTTCGTAGTGTTGTGCATCTTCTTTCTCATAAAGTCTTGAGCATGCTATATATTTTGGCATTATCTATGGAATGACATTCTTAGCTGTCCTCTGAGTGACGAAGTGTGGTATTTTGATAGTTGTATTTGTTTCATGCTCAACTGTTCTTTTTTTTTTTTTGAATAGTTATTATAGCTATGGTACTACTTTGCTTTTTCAACTATCGGTTACCAATTGCCTTGCCAAACTCCTTACAGCTGCAGTTATTCCATGTTGTAAAAAGATTTGACTTGGAAAACCATTAGTATATAGATTAACATTACACTTTCCAAATAGATGGATAATTTTTTTGGCAGAACCCTTTAGGTCCCTTAGTTGCTTTTTGGAACATATATATATATATATATATATATATATATATATATATATATATATATATATATATATATATATATATATATATATATATGTATATATACGAACAATTTTCCCATATAGTGATTACTTCAAGACTTAGTTGGCTGTTGGGTGGGCTGCTACTTTTTTCTCATGGTACAGTATGCACTCGTTAACACAGTAGCCTATTTTTATAGCTATCAAACCAAGCTTAGAAACTAATTTTTAGTCTGATATAATTATATTGAAATTATATTATCTATCAAATTGGTCTCCTTTAGTAGGTCAATGAATTGATTAAAGTATTTTCTGGGCACATTATATTCTATCTTTATACTAAATATTTTCACAGTAACAAATAACTCTAAGTGAGTAATGCACCCATTTCAAATTGTTTATTTGCACAGTGTGCAATAAATCATAAAAATTTTATGCCTTATTCGGAAACTCTTCTGTATGTTGTTAAAATTATGATATTATAAACTAAGTCCTCAAATGTTCTAACTATGTCCTCAAATGTCCTAATTTTGGCTTGCTCAACTACATTAGAATTTATAGATGGGCCGCATTCAGAGTCAAAATGAGGTTTGTACTTACCATATGAAGTCCAATACTAATATTTTGGCAAGAATCCTCTATGATATAGATCAACAGTAATCTCATCTAATGTGAGGTAGGCTTAAATTTTATATTTGAAATATGGACAATGAAATATTTTGTTTGATCTAAGGAAAGGTAATTGACAGCCTACCAAGATGAAAAAATTCACTTCGTTCAAAAATTCATCTATTAACGTCTTGCGTATAGGCAACAGTTGATGATATGAAACACTTGTAGATCTCAAGTATTATTCGACAATTCTCCAAAAGCCTGGTTTGCATTGTGAAATTTGAGATCATCTTGCATCTGGATTTGAGATACCAGAGGGATTTGATAGGAAACTGATGTAGAACGTACATGCAAGGATGATTAGATTACGGAATTTGCACGCTTAATTTTAGAAACCACAACAATTATATCTTTATATTGATTTTAGACGATAAAAGAAAACACAAAGAGTGGTAAGACAAGCTTAGGCTAAATTATATGCATAGAAATTAAGATTGCAATAATCAATTTAATCTAATGTTGTATGCATGATGGTTTTAAACATTAAATTCAAATGCTAACAATAAGATTAGTCACTACGAGATATCCCTCACTCAACTCTCTAATTGATAGGCTTTAGCGGAGAGAATGACGAGAATCTTCATGAATCATTTATAAACCATAATTGAAAAGTGACTAAGAGATTGAATGATGTGGAGGAGAGTTTACCCAAATAATCAGAAAATACGAAGCTTCCGGTTTGAACACCAAGGCACTGGAGGAAGAGTGATCAGCAACGTCAAGGCTTGGACACCTTTCGGAGGGTGATTCTTGGCTTCTTGGACAGCCGGGCAGCGAGATATGACCACCAAACTGATTGGACAACAATTAGGGACATGTAGGCAGCAGTAAGTGATGGTGTAGAAGTCCCTTTGGCATTCAAAATACTTCAAACATCAGTCTAAACTACAACCAGGAAATGGGACAGCAGTTTATCACGTTGAAGGGATCTTGGACAACAATATGGGCCTCTTGGGGGGGGGGGGGGGGCTGGGCAGCAGGATTGTCCTGCTATAATTCCTGGCAGCAACCAGGAATCTTCTACAGGGAAGAGTCGTGAGGAAGCGGCTTGGGAAAGGGGGCGGCTAGGGCTGCAGGGAACTACGTATTTCCTTCCTAGGATTCTCAATCAGGAATAATGAGGAAGAATCAACTCCAATATGACTTAATTGGATTCCAATCAAGGAATTGATTGGGAGGTCACTATTGGAAAGAAGTAAAGAAAAGGAGAAGGGGGTGGGCCGGCCATGTATTGAAAGAGAGAGGGATTAAGTAACTTCCTAATTTGTTGGGTAGGTTTAGGAAATAAATCAAATGAGCAAATCTAATTTAAATTAAATTAGATCTAAGTTAGGAACTTTCCCGAAGGATACCCGGTGTCAGCTACTTGGATGCCAAAAAGGTAGTGTCCATTCTGTATGTGCCTCTTGGGCTGCTACCTTCCACCCCTTTCTCTAGGTGCCTTTGATCCTCTACCAATTGAGCTAGCTCCATAGTCTCTCCCAAGTCATGAGGCCTCATTACTTTAACCGCTGCCCGAATCTTTGGTGTCAATCCCTTCATCCCTTCATGAAGTTTTCCTCTAGCACTATCTCAGAAAGGCGATCTAATCGGCTAGCAAGGTACTCGAACCTCTCCCGGTACTCTATCACTGAACCATCCTGTGTCAAGGCTAAGAACTGCTCGTAGAAGTCTCTTCCCCTGCCGGTTCAGAAACATTATATCAAACAATCCTTAAAATCCCTCCAACTCCATATGGATTGTCGCATGTCCCTCCATTGGTACCAAGCCAAAGCTTTCCCTTCCAAACATAGAGCCAGTCTCTCCTCCTTTTGACGGCGAAATATCTTTCAACCTTGTAAATTCACGTGCCCCCTCAAACATTGGCATCTTCAGTTTTCTCACCCTCGGATGGCCTCCATTCCCTCTATTCCCTCCATAATTTCCCTTTCCCCAAGGGGGTGGTTCTCCCCAAGTGTCCCAGTCATTTCTTCTACGCTCATACCCAAATCTTTCATCAACTTCCCACCTTCTCCCTTTAAATTCAGCACTCCTTGGATCATAATAAACCCTTCTCCTTTCAAATTCAGCCCCCTTCGGTCATAATTTCTTCTTTCCCTATCAAAATTCGCCCTTTTCTTCTCAAATTCAGCACCCCGTAGTTCTTGCCCTACCTCCTCATGCCTCTCCTCATACCCTCTTCTCGGCTCTTCCCTCGGAATAGGCTCTAGGGAAGGTATTCTCTTTGCTCTCTTTCGAGTCTCTACCTTTTGATTTTTCCTTCGACTTATTGGCTTAGGATTTTCCCACTTCCCCGACTGTCGGTGACTTCCCTCACCTCCGACGGCATTTTTTTGGTTTGGCCCTCAAGCACTTTCTTCAACATCTCCTCCAGGATGAAAAATTTCGAATTAAACTTATCATAAGTGACTGAAATATTTTTCTTTAAATCTGAAATTTGAGTTTGTAGATCTGAAATTTCAGATTTCATTTGTCAGATTTCCCCTTCCAATACTTCTACCTTTCTTCCCGTCCGTCCTTTTGTCTCCGCTGCCGCCGTTTGAATTTGATTCTCTAATATCTTTTTCACCATCTCATGAAGATCGGAAACTGTCTTCCACGTATGAAATTCTATCTTCCACCGTTGCTTTCATTTGACTCATCTCCCCTTCAAGGTGTTCCTTCAACGCATCTACCTTCTTGGCCGCTATCAAAACCCGGATTTTTATAGGTTCAAAAAAATCTGGATATTGACAAAAAAAAAGCAAAAAATCCCTTCCTCCGGCAAAAAACAGCCGTTGTTTCCCGAAAACAGCCCACAAAAGGTCCCAAAATCTGCTTTGATGCCAATTTGATAGGAAACACTTGTAGATCTCAAGTATTTCCTATCAATCTTCAAAAAACTGCGAGAATTCTCCACAAAAACCCACACAAAACCACGAAAACAGTAGATAATTTGTATTATTTGATAAAAGGAAATGGAAAATACCAAGATACAATTGATTCTCTATTCGAGAGGAGGATCTACCTCTCCCAAATCTCTAGACGCCGCTAGAGCCTAAGAAAAATCGAAGAATCTCAAATTCAGCCAAATTCTAGATGCCCTAATCCTAGGAAAACAAACTATTTAATGCATACAATTTAAAAAGAAATCTCTAAACAGTCCCTACATTCAATTTCCCTCCTAAACTTATTCAAAAATCCTTCCTAATTGGCTCGCGTACAGGATAGACGGAGGTTCCGCCTGTTTCGCACGGGCCGGTCCAATGGACCGGTCTAACAGGATTTTTTTTTTCTAGACCATTCGCGAGGGAAATAACACGTGGTTTTCGTGGTGTACCTGACAACCTAGAGGGAAGCAACGTGGTTAGGTTGGACCTAAAGGAAGCAAAGCAGAGATTTCAGATGGATATCCCAGCAAGCATTGAGGGAAACTGCACGTGATCAAAATTGGTTTACTGATTTAAAACCAATTATAATTTCAGAAAATGCTAAAAATAAAAAGATTTAGGGTAGTAAGCAGTTATTAAGTTAATTAATCAGACATTAATTCAACCAATTAAGATTTGCTTTTATTTATTTAACTTCCATTATTACTTTATATTCGTATATTAATGTTTTAATTTCAAATAAATCTAATTAGCGGTAAACACATGCTTAAAATGATGCACATTAAAACTAGAAAAAGTGTACCAACAAAAAAATTCTGTATGACAGTGCGGTTGCAGCACATGTTGATGATTGAGAAATAGAAAATGGAATAATATTACATGTTTATCCGGGAAAGCAAAGAAAGTAATGCCAGTGCAAAGTAAGATTAATGTGGGAAGGTCTAGATATGAATACTATTTGTCCGAGCTGAGCAGGTGGCAGGTGTTGCTCAAAAGCAATTAGGTAGTCTTGAATTTACCAAAAATGCATTGTTAACCTGGGATAAGTGAGGTAACATAACATCATCGCCAAATTGTTGTGTTTAACCTAGTAACAATGATAATCGTTCCTTTTATCACTTTCATGTATTACAGAGAATAAACAGGTACATCACGGTCTCAAATCTGGTGCAATCAACAGTGACTTGCCAATTCATTTTGCTTCCAGGTTGCAAAACTCTTTCAGAAGATTCAAGACATGGTGGAGGAAGAGAGTACTCTCGTCTTCGTTTTAATAGGTAACTCTATGACTTATATTCTTGTCGTTTTCTTATGTCTGATCTTTTTCCTTGAACATGAGAAAGCTGGCTCATGTTTCATCTTCTTTGAATAATCAAAACAGTTTGTCATGTTCAGCTCATTGTTGGTAATGTTGAAAATTCTTTTGTTCAAGCTTGATTTGATTTTATGCACGAAACGATTTTTCCTCTTTGCCTGAACTTGTTACGATTAAAGATTTGATATTGAGTTAAACTTGAACCAAAACGTAAACAAGCTCAAATCAGTCTAATTAAGAAAATTAACAATTGCATAGCCACAATTGTCAATAACGGTTTAGTAGCAGCCACTAGTAGCAATCTGTAGCCAAATGCAACAAAGTTAAAATGTATTAGGCCAGGAATTAACGCATGAAAATGTGAAAACAATGAATTTGTCGCCAATTTCTACGTAGTATTCCCAAAGCATTGCTACTATGGTTTTGAAGTAATAAGAGTTAATTTTGTCTATGTATGAGGACTGCATAATATAAGATTATAATTTTTTGCACCTTTCTCTTATTTTGAAACTTAAAATTCACAGATGAAGTTGAGAGTCTTGCTGCTGCAAGGCAGGCTGCATTGTCTGGTTCTGAACCATCAGATTCCATTAGGGTATTTTCATGAAACACAGTGCATGTAATCATATTTATTGCTAATTACACCACATTCTTATTTTGGTTGATAGATCAACAAACTATTGATAGAAGGGGAATTAAGATCCTAGAGTAAAATGCTGTTGTTTTGAGTTTTTCAGGTTGTGAATGCATTGCTTACTCAGATGGATAGACTAAAATCTTCGCCAAATGTGATCATTCTGACAACATCAAACATAACGACTGCAATAGGTATTTTACGGGTAAACTCTTCATTTCTTATACGTTTGTTATAATTTTTTTTAATGGACTAGAAAGAAATCTTTTTCTAGCATACTGTTTGTGATCACAATGCGTTGCGCATGTATTTTTAGTTAATTCTCAATTGTAGATGTGAAAGAAATTTTCGTTCTATTTGTGGTGCCTTGTAAAATTTTTTAATGAAAAAAATGATACTTTTCTAAGTGGTGGGGGATCAAGGAGTTAAAATCGAAGAGCTCTTGGCAACACCTGCCAACAATCTCACCCACACATCGATACACACCAGTATTTTGATGGTGCTTTTCTTGCTAAATCATTGTGCGCCTCAAAGAGGGGTAGAATAAAAATGACTGGAGGAAATTGAGGGATTTGTTTGAATACACCTCATTGGTTGGGATGCCTTCTTAGGTGAATTGACACGCTTTTTGTGCTCAGTTGGCGAGGCAGCTTGTGATATAAGTTGATCTAAATTATTTTTCAGGTTATTAAACATTTAAATCCTAATCAATCATAAAATAATCTTTTATATGAAGTAAAGCTTTTATAGATTATTGTTTTAGTCTTGACGAAGTTGAATTAATAAGTCATAGTTGAACCAAGTATATCCAATATCAGCTCAACTCAGTAACCTATTTGATTCCAAGGCTTGATGATAACCTTTATAAATTTTCCTCAAATGATTTGCTTTTTATTGCTTTTTGGTTGCTTGATGTAGTTATTAAAAGTCCTACGACGGCTTGTTGGCCATATATCAATTGTATATTAGCATCATTGATTGATCGTTTCTATATTGTGGAAGATGTTTTTACTTAATTGATCCATTCATCAGTAATACATGAGCTTTGACGATTATGTTGAATGTCCATTGCGATCTTGTTCATATTCCAATTACAAAATATTTAAGCTAACTTTTTCTTAAATTGCAGATATTGCTTTTGTTGATCGAGCAGATATCAAGGCATATGTTGGTCCTCCAACTCTGCAAGCACGATATGAAATATTGAGGTCTTGTTTACAAGAACTCCTGCGCACTGGAATTCTCAAGTACTCTCAGGTATCATTTTCTTTGGACAAACAAGCTAATCTTGCTATCCTCATTGTTTTCAGATTCTTCTTTTATATTTATGTTATTTCATTGAAACTGAAAGTTTTAACTTTTTGGTATTTGCAAATACAAAGAAGACGCAGTTCTATTCTATTATGATTTGGTTTCAACCTGAATCTTTTTGTGACCTCTTATTACCAGCATTTGGTACTCTTTTCACTAGTCAAATTGGGTGTTATAAACTACCACAATACTAATAATATTTATATCTATAGTGGTACACTGATACAGGTAAACAAATGCAACCATGCATGAGTATAAGTAATGTCATGCTAGATGAAAACTTGATTAAATTTATCTGAAGCAAGTGAAATTGCTATAAAATTCATCTTTGTTTTTCCACAACAAAGAGATTAGAATAAAATGACATAACAAAAAAATCGTCTATTATGATGATACTCATGTTTATATGAACTATCCATATCTCCAGGCAAGGCCTACAAGTTCTGATTTAGTTGTATCGCGTAATTGCAAGAGTTTGTAGCCCGTCAAGGCGCAAGACATTTCTCTTTTCACTGGCAATTTATTGAATTTAATTGAAATATACTATAACAACATTAAGGGTGATGGGACTGACAAAAAAACTGTCTCAGGATTGCGAGTATCTTGTACTTCCAAACTATTCAACCCTACTTGACAAGCTTCATGCCTCTGAAATGGGGGAACCCGGAGAATCTCTATTTCTCTTCAGAAAACTACTTGAAGCTGCAGAAGCTTGCCAGGTAAATATCTTTTTTCGCTTACGGCTCAAAATCAGGATTATCTTAAATATAATGTCATCACTTACACCATGCTTTAATTTTTTTTTCCAGGGGTTAAGTGGAAGAGCGTTAAGAAAGCTTCCTTTCTTGGCTCACGCAGCTCTTGCTAACCCTAATTGTTGTGATCCCAGTAAGTTCTTGCATACACTAGTAGAGACTGCACAAAGAGAAGTTTCTGAACTGCAAGCTTAATATCAAAACGATACATACAACTAGTAGTACAGACTGTACAGTTATCTTTGGTGCTGCTTTCTGCTACCCCATTTTCATATCGAAAACAATCACAATTTCTGCAGCACGACCAGAATGGACAAAATGCCACAACAATACTTTTTTATGTTTTGTTTTTTTTTCCATTTAAAGTAACTGTGTAATCTCTTAATTTTTCAATTCCTCTATTATTACCATTTTTATCAAGAGTAATTCTTGTTTGCACTTAAAAATCAACAAATTTCTAACATATTTATCATCTAACATTGTAATTCAAAAGAGTTCCATAGACCATAGTGCTCAACCACGAAATTTCGGAAGTTGCAAATGATTGGTAAAACATACAAGCATGAAAACTATATATCATATAGGAGAAAAGTACATAGCCCTGGTTTAATATGTACAAAGCAAGAGATTAAAAAAAGGAAAGACAAAAGGGTGAATAAAAGAAGAATTCCTGTATTTAACTAAAAAGCCAGAACTCCAAAGCAATGGCCGCAGTAAATATATAGTACATAAGTCTGCAGCAGATGAAAACGAGCGTTCTATCCTTTGAATTTAGTCATCTAGTGGAGTGTGGACCTACATAAGGGGCAGGTGCTTCCCATGCCAACCAAAAGCCATCGCTCAAGGCAAGCTCGGTGGAATAAGTGGTTGCAGGCCACTAGTTGGCTAACCTCTTCCCTTCCATTTTCCAGTCCCTGCAAGCAAACGCTACAACACCATTCTTCCTCTCCTTGTTGCCCTGGTTGCTGTCGTTGATGTCGCATCGATGCCACTGGCATGTTGGAGGCGACCTCCATGGTGTCTTGATGGTTGCCCATGACCTGAAGCAGTATCCAGCTGACACCATCCTTGAGCAGAAACAGAGGAAGGAAGGCTAGTGGCAGGAAGGCATCCCCCAGGCCAGGTACGCTTGATATCCCCATCTTGGGACACTAATTAGCTTGTATTTCTCTACCTCCAAATAAGTTTAACTCTTATATTTATAGTTAGTGTAAGGCAAGATACAAGTTATAAGTCTTTACTGTGTAAGGCAGAATTTACTAGGTATGGCCTTTAAATTTAAAATTTAGTAAATCCTGTCAATAATTATAATTAAGGGAATCAAAAAAAAAAAAAAAAAAACCATAAAACAAGCAATTTCCGTGGTCTAAAAAGCTAGATGTTGAAAATAAACAAAAATATTTTTTAAATTTAAAATGTATTTGATAAGAAAATTTTCAGGCTTTAAAAGTTAGAACATGTTGAAAATAAACAAAATTAGCGTTTAAAACTTAATGTTTTTACATTATTAATATTATGAAATTTTTATTCTATAATTATTTGACAAATTTTATATTAATTGTCCATTATTTACTGTAATCTTTAATTTTTCTTATTCATAAATTATAATATTTAAATATAGGGGGATTTATATGCAAACTACTTTAATTTATACTATTTATATATTTAATATTTAAAAATTTAATATTATATATATAGTATCTATAAAATAAATATGAGTGCATTAAATGAAATATTAAAATTTATATGATGATATGGGTGGTAAGAATAAAATATAAAAGTGATGAATTTGATATTAAAATTTTATGAGTTATAAGAATGTAACATTAAAATTTTAAAATATTAGATACGTAAATAATATGAAATAAAGTGATATTTGTATAATTCTCCTTTAAATGTATTTGATAAGAAACTCTTAAGAAATATTGAAGAAAGATTAGTTTGGTTAGAAGATACAGTGGATTCGATCGATAATACAAAATGGATTTAAAAGATTTAAATGTTTATGATATCAGATATAATCATAGAACATATTACTATAAGCAAATAGTAGGGTTTAGGGAAGATTAAGAAAAGGCGGAAGTCGATGAATGTGGAAAAGATGAGGATTGGCGGCAGCCACGCGGATGCTCAGCAAGCGTCGGGATGTCTGGGGCTGCTGCGTTGCGGTGGTGGTGGTGCGGAGAACGCGTCGATGGCGTACAAGTGTGAGAACATGGTGTAAGGTGGCGATAACGACCACCGCTAGTTCTGCAAGTGGTGGGCCATGCACCGAGCTTGCCCACGCGGTTTCTGAATTTTCAAAGCTCTTTCTGTACTGTAGTTGCCACTAGGCCGCTCTTGTGGGCCCTGTTTATCTTTGGTACATTAGAAAACCGATTAATTAATCTCTTTGGCCTTTAAAATAAATTTAATTAGGTGGCATGTGCTAAAATATTATTTCGTATTATATTAATAGTTTTTATTTATATATATTATTTAGGCATTTTTAGTTTGTTTAGAAATGTGTATTTTTTTATTATGAGGGTGCTGACAAAAGAAGTTGCTAGAAAAAAGAATAAATTAAATCAAAGAAATTGATGGGCTTGTTGGTTTCATTATTAATATATATACAATTGATGTGATTGATTTAGGTCTAATGTATTAATAAAAAATTAACATCTGTTAATTGTTGTTTTTTACCTTTGATTTCACCCGAACTTGGCCAAGTTTAATGGGGTCTGTCTAGAAGTGTAAACAAGTTTGAGTAATATTTAGCTTGAGTTTGAGATTAATTAATTAATTGAGTTCGAGCTTAAACTCGAGCTTTATTTTACGTTTTTAAGCTGTCTTGTTTAGTATGAAAATGAGAATAATTATGTTTAAGCAATTATTATAATAAAATGATAAAAAAAGAGAAAATAGAAGAAAAATAATAAAGAATAATTTAATAAATAAAATGAAATAAAATTTAAAAATATTTTTAACAGTTTTACATATAAATTATAAATGTTAATGTATTTTAAGTGCATTTTATATTAATGTTTTTTAAACAAGCCTCATCGCGAGCTAATGAGTCGAGTCATGACTGGCTCAAGCTTGGCTTGTTAGTTTATCGAGCTTGGTTCTTGAGCTATTTATCGAGTCGAGCCCAAGTTGGCTCACGATTTGGCTTGACTCACTCATTCTCCTGGTCTGGTCAATGAGGTATGACAAACTTTCTAATTGACTTTTTTTGGGGTAAGATTAAAGGGCAAAGGCTCACTTTCATTAACAATGTTGATTAATTACAGCAGGAAAAAATAAAAATTACAACCTAAAACATGAGGCGATTAGATGAAAGCTCTAACCAAAAGAGGGTCCTAGTTGATAGAAAATAGCAAACTAAAAAACATAATTACATTTGTAAGGGAAAACTAAAAAATAAACCAAAATTTAATGGACTCAGAAGATACAAAAAAGGCTCTTTGATAATCGAATTCAGTCATTCCTTGGTTGTCAAGGCTACAACATAAGGGGAAGATCTAGTCTGCCATGTAGACAATCCAGAGGGAATAGGAGTATGGGAATGTTAGAAATGCTCAAACGACCTTCCTCATCGTCCAGTACTTTCATGAAGGAGCTCCTAGACAGCGAATTGAAAATATAATCGAAGGGAGAAACGATAGCCAAAAAATTATCCACAGCAGCCAACACCAAGAAACAAAAAATAATACCTAGGAGGCCAAAACCAATTGACTTAGGGCACTTGAAACACCAGAAGTTGAAGCAGATAAAAAAAGTGTGGACAACAGAGAGTGCCCAAAAGTCCAAAACCAAGTGAATAACCCAAAACAAGAGCAACATATCAAAGTGAAGGAGCTCCATTTAAATAATTAAGTTTATAACATCATCCTTATATTTTCATCTGATAACTCTAAGGCGAATGGGTTTTCTGATGTTATGGAAAATGGTAGAACAACTAAAAAGATTTGCCCCACATTTCCTACCATTATTTTTCTCCAAATATAATAAATAGTGCAGTTAATCATCAAGTAATAAATTTTTTTTGAACCATATTGGGATGAACATCTTTAGAAAAAGCCTAAAAAACTTGCATTAAGTTTGGCCTAAAAAAAAGGAGCCCAGCCAAGAAATGAAATGATAGATAATGACAACATAAAAATTACATTGAAAAAGAGGTGAGAAACAGATTCCACCTACATAATCCACAAGCTTATTCAACTTAAATGTTTCTTCTCAGCAAATTGTTAGCTATTTCCTCCAACCATAAATCGAAAATCTTAATACATAATGCTTATGCCACACATATTTATTCCAAGGGGAAGTTTCAATGCCATTATATAAGTCATCAGTGATGCTTTAAATGAGAACAAGTCTTTGTTGCACCATTTTAAAATATTGTTTGAATTGGGGGTAATAAGGGTGGAAAGGATGACATTATGGATATCAACAGGCAAGCTAGGGGGGAGGTGCCAAGTGTTATCAACAGTGGTGGAGCTTAAGTAATTGTAATTCAGAGAGAGCTGAGATATCAATGCCAGATCTAACATCCCAGCAAGAAAGTCCCCATTAAGCCAATGATCCCAAAACAGAGAGATAAAGCCCATAGGAGAAATTTCAAATGAAAACTTGTTCTTAGAGGAGATAACAACATTACAAGTATGTATTCAGTAGGGAGATGCTTTGCTAGTTGGGGGTTGTCTTCCAAGGAGAATGGTATTTAAATCTACACTGAATGGATAACATGTTATCAGTGTTATAAAGCCTAGCAATAAGAGAGCAACATAACTGCCTATACCATGGATAACAGGTTATCATTATGGGTTTAAGTCTATTGGCTAAAATCTTAGCAATAAGCTTATAAAAGGTATTACATAATGAAATGGGACGCTAGTCAGTGAACCTGTCAGCATGTTTGGTATTAGGTATGAGTACTTAAGTAATGGCTTTAGCCTATCTGGGCATATAAGATTTTTGGAAGAAATATTTGACAGCTTTGCATACTTTACTACTAATAATCTCTCATGTAGCTTTGTAGAATTCAGACGAGAAACCATCCGAGTCAGGTGCAGAGGAGGAAGGGGAAGAGAAAATAACATTTTTAATCCCTTTATCTGTTATGGGATACATCAGGGAAGTAGTAAGGTAAGAGGGAACAATTTCACCAACAGGGATCAGTGTCATATCAGAATTAATAGGAGTTGCTTAATTGAATAGAGAAGAAAAGCAATTAATGATAAATTGGGATATGTTTTGGGGATTGGTGAGAAAACCTTCATTAGTAGTAATGCCAGGGATAGAATTATAGTTCTTTCTCATTCTGAGTTTGGCATAAAAGAATTTTAAGTCATTCTCATCATTAGACAACCATTTGGCTTTAGAGCATTGAATGGTAAAAGAAGCTAAGGAAGAAGAACAAACAGCTAATTGTTCATTACATGCCTTAAGAGCAGAGTTCAAATTACAGTTCAAAGGATAAGCTTCAATCTCTTGAAGCAAATAAGCATGGTGAGATTGAATTTCAGCAAGCTGAGATGCCATATATGATAAGAAGCCTAAGTTTTAGGTCTTATGCTATTTTTTTAATGCTTGAAGCTTTTGATAAAGGTTTGAAATGGGATTACCGGATTTTTATTGAGTAAAATAGGAGAGCAGAACATTCCAAAACCCATGCACCTTAAGCCAATAGTTCTTGAAGAGAAATATATGCTTTTTTGAGTGTGGTTGAGATAAATATAAGATAAGAGGGGAGTGGTCAGAACAACTAAGTTTATCAATTTCATAGAAAGAATGAAGAAAGCATTCCAACCATTGCTCATTAATAAGTCATCAATATACTTTGATATGAATAGGGTTATCTGACCTTTGGTTAAACCAAGTATAATAAATTCCCCTCGAAGGAATATTATTAAGCCCAGCTTCAAAAATCAGATTGTTAAAATCCCATAATTTGCAATTGGGAATAGGATTTCCATCAGCTTTCTCATGAGTGTAATGACAATAGTTGAAGTCCCTCATAATCAACTAAGGGGAGTTGATATTATAAGCAATTTCCAAAATTTGCTTCCAAAGGACGAGTCTCTCATCATGAGAGTTATAAGCATATACAACTGAAAGTTGAGAGGGTTTATAGAGCCACAAGAAATGGAACCATAAACCAACTTTTTAGAAGAGAATGAAGGGGAAAAAGAAAATTTTTAGGGTTTCAGTTAATCTAGATTTTGCTCAGTTTGGAGAGCCCAAAGTTATTAAAGCACTGATCATTATCAAATACATGAAGGGAGGCAGAGACCCAAGGGTCAGAAGAAGAGGGAATGTTGATCTTAGTCTCTAAAATGTAGACCAATTATTGGGTTTTGGCTTGGACAAATTGCTTACAACGTAAAACTTTCTCAGGGATGTTAAACCCCCGAATGTTCCAAGATGCAATGTTAGGGAAGTTCATTGGGATTTAGAGGGTTGAGGTGCAACATCCTTCTTAGAACTCTTAGATTGTGTGGCTTTGTAGGATTGATGTTGGTTTGTAAAAATTGTTTTCTTAACAACTTCTAGATTGTAAGCCAAAGTATCCTTAGATGCTTCCTGTGGTGTGCTTTGCATCAACACATCAAATGGATTCTTGGATAGAATCACATTAACATCAACAAGAAGGCAATCTGAAGGGAGATCTATGGTTTGGTTGGATGATGGGTTATTTGGCGGATTGGGCGATGGATTTTTCAAGTTAGGAGGTGGATGGGGTAGAGGGCTTTTGGGTTGACGACTAGTGCTTCTGCCTTTGAAGGGGGAGTAGGGAGGAGGTGAGGAAAGTTTGTTTGTAGGGCACTGGTTATGGGAGTGGGTAAATGAGCCACAATCTTCACAAAAAGTGGGTTTCCATTCATATTGAACACACAACAAAATTTCTTCTCTCGACGCTGAAATGGAAATTTCTTTAGGTAAGGTTGATTTATTAGTAAGCCTCATATTTTTGGTAGTTAAAGCATCCACGACAAGGGGGGTGCCCACAAAACTAGCAATTTTCAAAATTCCCTTTGGGTTCCAACATGCAGGCGAAGGTTGTGGATTTTATTCTAAAGGGGAACAGTGAAAAATTCTTCATACTTAGGTTTAAAGGTGGGAGATCACTTCTGGAGGATAAAGGCTTACCGGAGAACTAAGGACTACCCGACCATGCCATCTCATAATCCTGAACTGTAAGAAACTTCAACAAAAAGAACCCCTCACTAAGTGAGAGCATATTTAAAGTGCCTCTAAATGCCCATGTTTTTTTTTTATGCCAACATCAAGAGCTTCATAAAATGGATGCCTGACGAGAGAATAACCAACCAAGGTGAGGCCCCATTCTTTACAATCCTCGAAGACTTCTTCATCCAAGAAAAGAATGACTTTTTCTTGGGGTGGAACAAATGAAAGAGGAAAGTCCCTAGCGGTAGGGTTTCTTGCAGTAAGGAGGGCTTTTTAGTTAAGGGAGATGGAAGCAAAAGGAACTTCATTCGAAGGGAGATGAAGTTTGTTAAAGAGAATGAAATCCATGGAGGAGAGAGGTGAGGACATCAGCTTGATGGTTGGAGGAGAAAACCCCCAATAGAGAGTGGAGAGGGAGGCATGAGGATTGAAAAAGAAGCGGCTAGGGCAACTTAAACCCTAGTAGAGAAAAAAAATGTCATATTCTTTCTAATCGGGTCACTTCTAACTCAGGCTCGAGTAAGGGATAAATTTTGCTCGGCTTGAGCTCATGATGAATATGTTACGCAAAATGTGGAGCATGGTTAGAAACTTGAAGCCCACATTGCTTGTAATAAATTTAATCTTTTTTATGACTTTTTAATCATAAGAAACATAGTCCTTGAGTGAATCCTTCAATGAAATAGAATTTGTATGACTTATGCTACCAATGGAAACTTACATTTTAAAAGAAGATATGAATATTATTGTGTGTTAGAATATTTGTGCTAGTAAAGAGAAAATATAATGTGTTAATTGTGTAAAGAATATTTGACATACATGCATATAAAATAATATATTATAGAAAATATCATAGTTTTTTATGTGAAAATTTCAAAAAGGAAAAAAAAATTAAGGAGCATGGGTTAGTTGAAATGATTCTACCAAGTAAGCATAGACAAAGATTGTAGAACTTAGAATAGAGTTAGGGTGATCTATGATTTGGTTGGATGTTGGGTTTTTTTGGTGGATTGGGTGATGGCTTTTTCAAGTTGGGAGGTGGATAGGGTGGAGGGTTTCTAAGTCGACGGCTAGTGATTCTGCCCCTAAAGGGGGAGTGGGGAGGAGGTGAGAAAAGTTTGTTTGTAGGGCACTTGTTTTGGGAGTGGGTAAATGAGCCACAGCCTTCATAAAAAGAGGGTTTCCATTAATACTGAACACACAACAAAATTTCTTCTCTCGACGCTAAAATAGAAATTTCTTTATGTAAGGTTAATCTATTAGTAACTTGAACACACAGCCGTGCAAATGTAAGCCTCATTTTCTCGGTAGTTAAAGCATCCACGGCAAGGGGGGGACCCACAAAACTAGCTATTTTCAAAATTCCCTTTGGGTTCCAACACGCAGACGAAGGTCGTAGATTTTATTCCAAATGAGAAAGGAGAAAAATCATCATGACTGGGTTCAAAGTTGGGAGATCAATTCTGGAGAATAAAGGCTTACCCAAAAAGAACTGAAGGCCACCTGATCATGTCATTTCATATTCCTCAACTGTAAAAAACTTTAGCAAAAAGAATCCCTTGCTAAGTGAGAGAAGATTTAAAGTGCCTTTTAATGCCCATGATTTTTTGATGCCAATAGCAAGAGCTTCATAAAAGGGATGCCTGACGAGAGAATGACTTTTTCTCGGGGTGGAACAAATGAAAGAGGAAAGTCCCTAGTAGTAGGGCTTCTTGCAGTGAGGAGGGCTTTCCAGTTAAGGGAGGTGGAAGCAAAGGGAGCTTCCTTCGAAGGGAGGTGAGGTTCGTTAGGGAGAGGGAAATTCGTGGGAGGTAGAGGCGAGGACATCGGCTTGCTGATGGGAGGGGAAAACCTCCCAATAGAGAGTGGAGAGGGAGGCTGGAGGAGGAGAAAAAAGAGGCGGCTAGGGCATCTTAAACCCTAGCACAGCGAAAAAAAATTCATAGGGCTCGAGTAAGGGATAAATTTTGCTTTGCTTGAGCTCGTGATGAACATGTTACGCAAAATGTGGAGCATGGTTAGAAACCTGAAGCACACATTGCTTGTAATAAATTTAATCTTTTTAATGACTTTTTAATTAAAAGAAATGCAGTCCTTGAGTGAATCCTTCAATGAAATAACATTTATATGACTTATGTTACCAATGAAAACTTACATTTTAAAAGAAGATATGGATATTGTTGTGTTAGAATATTCGTGATAGTAAAGAGAAAATATAATGTGTGAGTTGTGTAAGAATATTTGACATACACGTAGATAAAATAATATACTATAGAAAATATCATAGTTTTAATGTGCAAATTTCAAGAAGGAAAAAAAAAAAAGGAGCTTGGGTTAGTTGAAATGATTCCACCAAGTAAGCATAGAGAAAGATTCAATCATCACCTAAATTAGAGAATGAAGTATTTACAAGAGTATGGATTATCAACTTAACCTTTAGTGGGAGTGGTAAAAATATTGCTAAGGTGATAATGGGTGAGGGTTGTTCAAACGACCACGGCTAGATGACAGTGGAAGTTAGACAACAACGAATTGATAGCAGTGGCTTGACGATGGAGGTCGAGCAACGATGGTCCTACAATAATGGTCATGTGATGGCGTTCTTATGATAGTGGTCAGATGGTGGCGGCCTGACGATGGTGGTCAATTGATGGGATTGGTCGGTAAAAGATTGTGTTAAAGGCTGCCTCGCCTGTGCTTGGAGCACCAAGGTAAGAAAATGTCCATTCGGATGCAAATATTTTTTTCTTGAATTTTTCTTTTTTTTTTAATCATATACTCATGATGTACTTTTACATGATGGTAGCTAACAAAAATCGAGCGATGTGATAGCGACTAACATCATTACATCCACCTTCACCATTGATAGTCTAGTTATATTTCATGGAAACTTTTTATCTTTTAGATGATATAATCACTCTTGCTTTTAAAAAATCTGACCGGGCATGCTTTTCTCCACTAGGTACATCATTGTCAATAAAATGGCCTTACATGCGAGACTAAGATATCTAGATCCTAAGTTGATTGAGATTTTTATGGCATGTGGCATCTCTTTGTTTCAGTTTTGTGCACAACCATGGTGGTCATCATGGGCTTCACTATTTTCTTTATAGAGTGAGGCAATGTTAAATATAGAGTATCTATAATAGTCTATATTTTGATTAGTTAAATAATATTTTATGAGTCATTATATATCTAATTTGTAAAGTATCTTCACTATAATATATATATATATATTATTATTCTTCTTCTTCTTTAATAATAATAAATTTATCCTAATTTCATGACCAATATAGATATGAAAACAATAAGTATGATATTCTTTTAAGAAATTGATATATGTCAGTACAAGTGAGATTTTTACGATTGTTAGTAATTCATTTTGCAAACGATTTCATCAGATCATTTTAGACATGCTTAGCTAATTTATGAATATTTTTTTATAATTTTTAGAGCCTGCATTTGAAGATATAAAAAAATTTATATGAATTTTATATTGAAAGTTGAATAATTGACATAATTAGCCATGTGTCCTTAAGATATTTTATTATAAAATACCTAAAATCACTACATAACCTATTAAAACTCCATTTACCATTTCTCTTTCATTTTTCCTAAAGCTAGAGAAGAGAATGAAAAATAAAAGAAAAAGAGGAGAAAGGAGAGGAAAACCTAAATTTGGGAGTCGTAGAGCTGATTTTGTCGGTTCGTTCAATTGAGAAATTTATTTGTCTTAAGGTAAACAACTATTACTCTATCTCTCAGTTCAATGATTTTATTTATTTTGTGTTTTATGATTTTTAATATGATCAAAACTTACAAAAATTATGATATCTAAATTTTTAGCAACCTTTCATAATATAACTTTTTGGATATAATAAATATGATCTTCTCGCGTATTTTAATTATAATATTATTAAATTTTATTGAATAAATTGAAAACTGCAATTTTATGAAATACATAGAGGATAAATTTTATAGTGGCCAAATACAGTAGCCTCAAACAACCTTGAAAAATTCTTCAACCTTAGCCTTCTCGAGATGCATTTTTAATTTTTTAAGTATATCTTGATTAGTAACCTTAGTCTATCTATTTATCTTGATAAACAAGTTGAATTTAGAGATTTCCACAATAATGTGAAAACTTTCTTGATCAATTAAAGCCTCGTTTAGGATTGTTTTCTTACTGCTTTTTAAAGCAGTTTTTTAGTTAAAAAAAATTAATTTTAAATGGACCTCACATCATAATTAGCCTCTAATGGTAGATAAATTTATGATATCATCCAATAAAATCTCACTTGTATGGTTAAACTTTGAATAATAACAAAATTTGCAGTTCATCATCGGAGGTGAATGATAATCTGTGGGTTAGTGTCCCGTTTTGTAAAAAGATTTCACACACAAATTAAAATCATAATATGACATATTCTTTAGAGCCGAAGCCTTAGCATATGAGGTCTTAAGATCTGCCATCTGCCAAGAACTGGAGCCTGGAAGTAATTCTCCAGTCGCGAAGTACTCTCATGGAATGAAAATCTGGGATCACAAGGTGAGGAGGGCATACATATTTTTATATAAAAGAACAAGAATCTAAGCATGTGTATCATTTGGAGGAGTAATCCCCATCTTTATGTAATAAGCCTTCTCCGCATCTGCTAATCGAGCTTGGAAGATTCCCCACTCTTGTCGGCACCGATTTCTTACCTGCCACCACATATTCATAAAGATTGATTTTTTTAATAAAACAACAGTCATTGTTCTTTGCAACATGAAGATGAAAGAGGGATGATGATTTTAGATGAACAAAAGCAGCAAGTAAATGAACTGGAAGACAAGGATTGCAAGACAATGGAGTTGCATACCCCAACCCATGGAGCCTTGCCATTTTCTGCCTTTCCCTGATGAACACGGTAAAGATAACTGAAACAGACAGCTCAATTTATCCTTATAGTATGTATAAAGTTCACTTACCTGATTACCAAGTGAAGGAACAACTTGATGTACAATCCATTGAGAATCTACGACTCCAATTTTCTCATGTGCAGGCTGGTTTAAGTTAATTTAGATATGAATAACTGGAATATGTTAATTCAATGTGTTTAGTAAGCACATATATAAGAAATAATAGGTACCTCCACACATTTTCTCAGAGCAAGGTCAAGACCCCATCCATGAACCAGATCATTCTATGGCATCAAAACTACAGCAGTCAAAAACTGAATAATTGCTTGAGCAATTTGAACAATTGCTCATATAAGCAATATCGTCTCACCTGAATCATATGCCATACGCATCTCCATGCATTTCGTGAGAATACAGGTGCCATTATCTCAACAAATCTGAAGCAAAGTTGAGAAATAAGAACATTTAGAGATGGAAGATGAATTCAAATGGCTTGCATGAATGCCCAATTAATGAATAAAAGAAACATATGAATCATACGCAGCACATGGAGGGAGGTGGGGATCAGTGCACCAACCAGGCCTTTCCTCTGTTTCCCTGTTTAAGGTCAAATGTCACAACAATGTTCTAGTGATGAAGATTGAAGATGTAGAATTTTATGAAATGAAAGCAAATCCAGGTAGAAAAGTGAAGGCCAGTGTGCTTAATTTAATCAAGTGCTCACTTGTGAACTTCTCGATCACTCATCCTTCTGGTCATTTGCCATGCTAACCCACTGCTTGGATCCAAACCAGGTTGTGAAATTTCCAAGCCGTATTTCCTCACCAGCTTGATGTACCTAGAAAACAAACATATAAATTTTCCCAACTCACTAATTGGAAATCATTTACGAGCATAAATGGTCTAAACTTACTCCTCAGCATTAAAATGCTCTACTCCTAGATCTTCATCCCAGATAAAAATGTATTCATAACGGGCAACTATGTCAGGGTGCAAAAAGCGTTTAGCAAACCACCTTTGTTGAGATTAAAATAGTTAGAAACATAGTAGCCATAACAAAAGTAGAATCAGAACTGTATGTTTGCAACTCACCATTTAGTTTGCCTCTTTGCACTTACATGAATTGCCCGTTTTGACCACTCAAATTCATCCCATTCACTAGTCCGTCCGTCATAATGAAACAATACTATGGTAAAATTTTCAGAGAACTGCACTAGTTAAATATCATGAACAATTAGAAGAACAGGGGGAAAATACTAAGCAAAGACAATACCTGATTCTATGTAGAAATTAGTACAAATTCAAGAGAAAGTCCAATGCTTGATTTGTATATTTAGTTTAGTTCAAAAAGGTAAATATGCTACCCGAAATAAGTAAAATGCTACTGATCACATACGGTGTAACATCATAGAAGTTTGATGATTGTGAACGGTTGGCTAAGATTGATCATCCCATTTTATATAAAGTCCAAAGATTTTTATATGTCGATTATGGAGATGCTTGCAAAAAAATATAAAATAAGTGAGCCACATTAGTATCTAATTGCAATTTGTATGGTTATGATAAGTGAATCCTCTTCTGCAGTAAGCAAAAATTATAGCTGAGAAATTTTTTGCAAGCTGAGCTTAGGACTAGCTAATTAGAGATTAAATGCATGATATCCAAAGTAAGATAGGTTAACACAATTTATATATATTTTACAGAAGACATGCATATATATAAGAATTAAATTGTACAGTTATGAGTTTAGTGATTGAAATAAAGAAGTGTCTCAGGAGTGTTATGCAAAAAGAGAATATCATTGGAGATTTAAAAGAAAATTTTATAGACCTTCAATTATTCGCATAATATTGTAAATGTGGGCAATAAAGAAGTCATGAATAGAAAGCCAAAATAGTCCCAAGCTACATAAAAGGTGCTATTTAGTTAGTGGATTCCTTAAAATGGAGCCAAAAATAGTCCTGCTGTCAAAAGTAACAAAATCAAAGTTAAAGTTAAGGGACTGAATTAAAAATGACGATATTTTAGAATATATATCTTCTTCTTGAAATTTAATTAGGGCTATAAAAGGTTCACTATGTATAATTAAGGCAACTTGTTAATAGTGTATATCAATGAGCATAAAAATTTAACTTTTTCTTATATTGCTAAAAAGAATTAAATAATTAAAACACATATTTTGTTCTAAGAAAATGATTTCAATAAAATCAATATAAAAATATAAAACTTTAATATTCCTCAACAAAAAAATTAAAATCAATATATTTCATTATAATGGAATAAAGATAAAAAGAATGTGATACAAAATTATTTATTATGAAAAATCATCCAGCTCCACAACCTGCTCTATCTCAATCCACTCATACTGTATAAGAAGTCATTTATTGTACACTAAGAAATAAGGTAAGTAAGAAATTATATATTTTAAAATTTTCAAGAAAGTATTTATTCATAAAATAACCCCATTTTAATATTATCCATTAATTTTAACTTCAAATTTCATTACTTTTTACAACAAGACTATTTTGGCTCCCATTTAAGAAATCCAGAGGCTAAATTGGATATTTAATAAAGTTTGAGTAAAATAAACCCCTCACATATAGTTGGGGGAACAATTTAATATTTTTTGAAAGCTAAATTTGAAAAAAATGATTATGTTAAAATAGATATGTAACAAAACTAGAGAAGTTAAAGCAAGAAATGATTATATTGGAATGTAGATAGAAGCAGCGTCTCTTAATGTTAAGGCAATAGGAATTAACCTAAGGTGACTTGAGCATGTATGTAATAGAAGCGGATGCACCAATGGGATCAATAAATAGAATTGATGTGGAGGGATTTATAAGGAAACAAGCAGAGCAAAGTTGGTATGATTAGTAGTTGTGCAAAAAGGCAAACAAAGTAGAGTCAACATCTTAAGCAACACTTAATATATATAAATGGAGATGACTCGTAAAGCTGGCCCAAAAACAAGGCTAATTCTTCAAGTCAAGAATAATTTTTACCAATTATGGCTTTTTCAATTTGCATAATAAATTAAAGGTTGTTAATCAAGATTGCATAGTGGCATCACCAACTTGAATCAATCATCAATATTAAAACCATGAACAAAATGAACAGAATCAAAATTCTACTCATAAACATAAAACATCTGTAATTGTCAACCATTTGGCTGAGAAGAAAGTTCAGGTTTAACCAATTGCATAATGTGTTAAGCAAATTAATTTAATAACCTTTTTCACCGCTGTATCGATATTCTTCTTTTGATCATGACCGACTGTAAATGTTACCAGGTACTTATGCTGTATTTGTAGATCCTGCAAAAGCAATTGAGCAAATTTTATATTGCAAGAGAAAG
Source organism: Dendrobium chrysotoxum (assembly GCA_019925795.1). Lineage (NCBI taxonomy): Eukaryota > Viridiplantae > Streptophyta > Magnoliopsida > Asparagales > Orchidaceae > Dendrobium > Dendrobium chrysotoxum. The sequence continues at coordinate 45,948,867 of CM034301.1, forward strand.
AGAATATCATAACTAAAAATCATTTCATGTAAAACCATACACTAGACAATGATATGCCCAAAACCAGCAGCTCACTGCAACATTGATGTCGTCTTTTCTTATCAGCAATATTACTTGATCTTTACAGAAAATTTGCAAGTTTAAAACTAATAAACAGATCACGTTTGCTTTCAATTGGTTTGATGAGTTAATGATATTTCAAAGTAGCTGTGGGCTCCGAAAATTTGGCCCCGGCCTCCGCCTGCTTTTGTTTGCTTCGAGGGGAGTTTTAACGGATTAAAGTTCCGGGGTAAATTTTGGAAGGCAGATGAGTATTGTAGATAAGACACTACCCAGAGATTTCGCCCTCATTTTGTGAGGACTTTATGATCTGAGTTCTGATTTCCTATAGGCGCAAGCCCCTATAATTAATTACCCCTCCCGATCATGAGAGAAAACTTTCGATTAAGGCTAGTCGTCGATCATATACGTAAAGATACGTGCATCTGGCATATAGTAGCAGGATGGGTTGAAGTATTTGAGAATTTAGAAGATTGGAAGATTTGGAAATTTCATATTTAAAATTGGAAATTGCACCATCTTGCACTTAAAGCGGATGGTGGGGGAATGGATGATGGACCCGATCAAGATCCCATGGTTCCGTCGTCCCGGGCCATCGTGGTCCCTGGTCTACTTAGTCAGAGGAGGTAGTCGACCCAACCTGACAGAAGGATCCTTGTCGGCAGCCATGGGTTGCTTCGTCCAAGAGTACCTTGTAGACCTGGGGTGAATGCTTGTCTAAGGGGACAAATTTGAATCCACCTTAGCTAACAGAGGGCTTTATGCCCTATCGATCATATCCTATTGATTCATATCTCAAGGATTTGATGCCACTAAGGGACGTATTGGCTCTGGCCATGACCGGTATCTCGTGGTGCTATTTGGCGACAAAACCACTTGGTTCAGAGGGCCCCGGGTCATAACCGTTTATCCTCCAGTGCCATTTGGTGGCGAAACTGCCGGTTAGAAGACACGTACCACATCCTTACTGGCAGGAGACTTTGAGAATGGATCCTAGTGATATTTTTCGACCAGGCATTAGCCATATGTGAACTGAAGTAAATTTTAACTTGTCCACCTAGGCAAACTGTTGCGGAGGGTGGATGGATTTTGCTTTGAGTGTTCGATGATTGGATTTCAATTTTAAATATCTTGGAGTTGGAATGATTTTTGAATTTTTGTGGGTATTTGGGTGGTATTTGAAATGATCTGTGTGGACCCCTCCAGTTGAGATTTGCATTCAACACGGCCATCATCGGGGTGTATGGGGTTACTTCCATTTTATAGATTGAACCTTGTCGACTCTATCGAGTTGTCGACAGAGGATCATGTTTCGTAGGTTTTATGTCTTTGTAAGTGAATTCTCTTGATTACAGGCCTTGAAGGCCTAATATAAACGTATAAAACAAATATCTCAGTCGACCCCGCGGTTGTATATTCGTTTAATAGTTCGAGCCGTGTCGACTCCTATCTACCTGAATAGAAGGATCGGGCTCAAACTTGAATTCACTTATTGACCCGCGCATCATCCCTAGACGTCACGTGTGTACCAATAACATGCTCACGGGGGCCCATGCAGGTATTTGGGGGGCATTTTATAATTACTAATTGAACCTTATCGACTCATATCTATCTACATAGGAGGATCGGGTTCAAATTTATTGACCCGCGCAGCATCCCTAGATGTCACGTGTGTACCAATAACATACTCATCGGGGCCCATGCGGGTGTAGTGATTGTGTACCCCCCTTTGTGTACCTATGTGTATACAAATTACGGTGCATGTGTGGGGGCACTTTGGACATATTTAACGCTGCTTAGTTTAATGAGAAACCCTCATTTAAATGCAGTATTTTATTTAGAAGCTCGTACACGCCTTCTGTCTGCTTGTATACATGTTGCAGATCCGGTGGCGTTTTGAGTATACGACGGGTCTTCTGTAGCGGCCTGTAGGAACTTGTATTTGATGTGTTCACTTTGTATTTTACTTGTGAACAGTAGATTGAGTATATAATGGGTATCCCAAAACGGCCCGTAAGAGCTGGTATATACTATACATCTTTCACTTTTGAACTCAGTGCAATCATCAGTGTAAGCTTAGGGGACCATTCATTCATCAGGAACTCGTGAGCCTTGATAATCTCATTCAACTTGACATTCAGAACTTGACTGAACTGAGATTCACTCACTCCATAATGATTTGATCTGGCTTTCTCTTCTTATGACTCATTTAGAAATAAATAAGCAACTTTTTAGTTATGTCATCATCATCTTTTTTTGCTGTTGGCTTGAAATCAGTGATTGCGGCCCTGAAGAGAACTCTTTTCAAGATCTATAGTGTAGTAGATCTCTATAAGATGTAGCATCTGTAATCAAATAATTAACCTTCAAATAAACAGAGGTATCTGGGTTGCGAATGTCAGAACTATTTTCTTCCTAGGTATAGGACCAAGTAAGAAATTTTGGAACACCAGGAAGTTTAGTTCGAATTTGCTCAACATCTCCTCCATCCTTGCAGGAGGTGTCCTTCTCCGTACATTGAGTTATGCTCATACTCGACGTACTCGCAGCATCTCGATCACCGCTACTGTAGGTGCTATTTGTACTTATGCCCATAAGGATTCGTTGTACTTGCTTCATATCCACCTTTCACCAATCTCAGGTGGGTTTGATGTAATTTGTTTACGAGGATGAATCTTCCACTATCAATTGATAATGTTGCCATCTTGATCTTGTAGGGATTTTCATAGGAGTCTGTTACATCGGTATAAAGTCCACCTTTGCCATCCACAACTTATTTGCGGCGTTGGGTCCTTCATTATCGCTCTCCAATGTCGCCCTCTTCAATCAACAGGCGATTTATTGTTTGTATTGAGATTGTCGATAATGTATATAGGGGACACCTATGCGTTCTGCAACTATTTATTATTCTTGCATATACGATGCATCTAATCCTGTAGAGACTGTTGTAAGAGTCCACTACATCTATCGTTGTATAAACCAACATCATTCATCGCATGCTTATGTATTCGAGTGTTGATGATTGGTGGTTGCTTAGATGCTGTGAATTGAGTATCGCTCTGTTGACCTGCAACGAGTCACCCACGCTCATCTCACCCACGATCGGACCAAAACCACCCACGATCTCCAACCGCTCCTCACGTTCGCTCCTCACAACACAAAATAACGAAAATCCCTTATTCACTCACACGCGCTCAGAACCGAAAAAAAAAGGCTCTCAGAAACGAAAACAGAGAAGGGGATTTAGAGAAAACTTACCTCTCGGCCTCCTACGATCGACTTCGTTCGTCTCCTCTGTCAGAGCCGGCTCCCTCTCCGAATCCAAAGTATAGCTGCAAACCTCCTCCAACCTCCTCCTCCTTCTCCATCTCTGGTTGCGACTCCAACCCGACCGCCGCCTACAACCGACGCCGCCAGCCGAACTCCTTCACCGACTACATCCCTCCGCTGGATCCAGCGCCTGCTCGGACTCGCCGGCTTGCCTCCTCCGACTCCGACCACCGCTGGCTGGCTTCGCCAACTCTCGCCGCTGCCGACAAGCCCGTCCGACTTGTGCCCCAGTTGCCTCACGCGTTCGACTCCGGCAAACCCCAACCCGACGAAGCCACTACCGGCCTGCCTCCGGCTGACCCGCCTCCGGCCGACCCGCCTCCGGCCGACCCGCCTCCAGCCGCCGGCGCCCTTCCTCGTGCGTGGCTCCGCCTTCGGCCCTAGCCCGATCGGGCTCCTTCCCGATTCCCCTCTTTCCTTCTCTATTATATATCTATAATATTATATATATTATATTATATATATTATAATATAATAATATACATATATAATGTTATAATATATCTTAATAGTATGATATAACAGTATAATATAATAATAATATAGTGTTATATTATATTAATGTAACATTATAATATTATATTATATTATATTATAATAAATATATTATATTATAATATATATTATATTATAATAAATATATTATATTATAATATATATTATATTATGATTTAAAATATAATATATAATTATATATATATATATATATATATATAAAGAGAGAGATAGAGAGAAATGAGAGGATTTTCAAACAGGGAACTCGCAACAGATCTCAGACAACCAATCTTCGTCAATCAGAGCGTCTGAAGACTAATTCACAGGCCCGACAACGCCCTGAAGCCCCCGGCCGTTGACTATCTTTTCGGCCGGGCGGACTTGAAAGGGCAAATGCCCTCCTTACCTCCCGGCGCCGGGGAGGGGACGCCGGGAGGCTGCCGAAATTTTCTAAAAAATCTGGGACTTAGCCAAAATTTTGAAAGATTGGAGAAACGTGCATTGATTTAATTTGGATTTAATTAATTAATTAAACATTAAATCAAAATTTAATTTTAATTAATTTATTTAATTAATTAATGTAAAGAAAGAAGAGGAAAAGGATCTTCAATCGGCAATCGACAATCGTCTGCAACCATTCGTCGTCAACTAAAGCTTCTGAAGATCATTCCCGGGCCCGACAACGCCCCGAAGCCCTTGGCCGTCGATTATCTTTCCGGCCGGGCGGACTTGAAAGGGCAAATGCCCCCCTTACCTCCCGGCGCCGGGGAGGGGACGCCGGAAGGCTGCCGAAATTTCCAGTGAACAACAGGGGATTTGGACAGAAAATTAGAAATTGATTTGAATATAATTCAAACATAAAATCAATTGTAAATCAAATTTGATCAAATAATTTTGGACTCAAAATTGAACTCAAATTAATGAATAATTAGACCAGAATTGGAACATTATACAATGAGTATGCTATAATGTTTAAATTGAAATTATAAATTGCAAAATTATAAGGTCTAATTTAAATGCAAATGGATACTAATAGAAGAATTGTAACGATAGTTGGCTCACGATCAAAAGAACTTGTGATTTGAACAACATCAACATGCAATAGAGGTAATAGCTTGCCTACATACATGTATAAGGAGATTGCAATAATGATGTCTATGAACAATAACAAATGACTATCATGATAAAGACCTCAAAAAGGGGGGGAGGAGCTTAGCTCTAATGATGAAAATATCGGGCGCCTTTCTAAGGCTTCTAATGATAATAAGATTGAGCAAGCTGATGTTGGAACAAGATTTGACGATGATTGTGTTAGTTTATAGCATGATGATGAGGCAACATCAACCAATGATTAGGTTAATGATGTACAAGGGATCCAGTTGAATTCAATAGTGATACTTCTTTCCAGTGCTCTTTAGTAATAATTATCCTTCATTTTACTAAAAGAAGGCATATCACTAATGTATGAGGAGAAGAAGCAATGAATTTGTAGTACACTTAATTGATCTATAGGAGATAAAAGAAGATTCGTAGCAATCAATGTAGTTCATTTATAAGCAAGAACACGATCTTCTAATGTCTATTGGATAAACATCCCTTACAAGCTATAGTAGATGATATGACAAGCTTGAATAAATTAAACAACACATCTTCTAGTAGTATAACTGATGCCGGACTAAATGCCTAACATGGATGAAGTAAGAGTATTGCACGATTCGTTGATTAAAGCATTAAAGCACAATTACTAGCACATGAAACAATAAGATAAAACAAGAGAAGGGTGCCGGCGTTTAGGCCAAATCACTAGCTAAGCATTTGAACCCACAAGATAAATTAGAAACTCAATAATAACATAAGGGTAGGAGTTCACTCAACATCCCTAATCTAACAATGAGATTAGCAAGCATAGAAAATCAATAACTCAAATCCTACGTTCACTAAGCTTAAGCAAAATTAAGCGGAGCGATTCCTTGCGCTTATGTCACCACCTACAAGGTTAGAAAACAAAGAGATAATTGAAAAGGGAAGAAACATCAACCCTTATGCGGAGGGAAGTTGTCGCCGAGAGAAACCCTTTGATTTGTCAAGGACGCCTTTGAAGATTTGTAGGAGACGGTTGATGTAGCCTTGGAAGGGAAACAGTGAAACAGCCGGAAGGATGGCGGGTGTGAATCGGCCGACGATAGTCCACCGGCCTTTGACCCTTTGATCGTCGAGAATATCAACCAATGTAATGTGGATCCTCTCCAAGTACTCCTCAACGGTAGTTTCGTAGCCAAATCCCACGTCGAAGAAGGGAGAACGTAGTACGTCGATATTGTCTTGATCGTCAAGCACTAAGCCCAAATCCCATGGGCGGACCTCCATTCATGCTTCCTAAGGAGGGAAGGTAATGAGGTCGATGTAGTATTGCTGTCCTTGAAGGTTCCTTCCAAAGGATGAGGGCTTTCCCTTTGAAAATCAAGTAGAGAGGTTTAGGAGAAGTGGGCGGCCAAGGTATGGTGAGGGTGGAGAGGTTGCTTGTGAAGTTAGGGTTAGGGTTAGGGTTAGAAGAGTTTAAAATCCCTAAACCTGAAATTATTTCAGATTTTGAAATTTGGTGGGGATTGGAAAAGGAAAGATAAGGTATTAATTAGGGAGAGATTGGGGAGAGAGAAGGGGAGAAGAGGGGGGCGGCATGAGCAAGGGGCCGGCGGCATTAAAGGGGAGGGGAGGGGTTTGGGGTGATTGATTGGAGTTTCTAAATTGGGATTTAAGGATTAGGAAAGATATAATTAGATCCCTTTCAATTAAAATTTAATTTGAATGAGATCTCAAATCTTTCCAAAAATAGATTTCATATATTAGGAAAGATTTTGAATTTTGAATTCTTGAATTTGAATTCAAAATCTAATCCCAAATATGATTAATCTATATTAGGAAACAAGACAAGGGGAGGGGAGGGGTGGCAATGGGCGGCGGCTTGGGCGGACGGTGGGGGAAACCGGCGGGTGGGAGATTGGGTGGTGGGCCGTGGGGTGCAAGGGGTGGTGGGGTTGTTTGAAGGGTGGGCCGGCGGTTTAGGGGGAAGGGAAAGGGGTTGGGGTAAGGTGGTGGTGGCTAGGAAAGGAGGAAGAGCACAAAGAAATAGAACCACGAACCCGACACGTCTAGGTTGATGGGTGATGCATCCTTCTCCCTCTCCAAGGGAACCTTTCCACTAGCTCTCAACTCTAAATCTCAAGGCAAAAGTGCAGGAATTTTTTTATTAATCATTCATTAAATTAAAACAATACAATAGGGGCGTATAAATAGCCTCAAACAAAAGGCAAAAACAAAAGACAAACATGCCCTCTTGGGCTTACAAGCAAACCACCCTAGAATAAGGGTACAACAGGAAACGAACTAAAGGAAAGCAATAACATAATAAAACTCAAAAATATAAAGACTCGATCGTGGCCGTAGATCGGCGACCACGTCTCCGGTAGACTTTCCATGTGGAGATGTCCTCATCATTCTCCCGGGGTGGAAGAAAGCTAGACTCCGTCGAGTAAGTATCTCTGGTGTTATCATAAATTTCCAATGCATCAGGGTCCACTCGCTGTAGCTCCTCGCAATCCAACCAAGTATCCTCAGACTCGGGTTTGCCTCTCCACCTGATCAAATACCTACGTCGTCCACCTTCCCTTGTAGAGATGACTTCATCGCTTAGAATCGCGTCCACTTTCTCTGCCATAGGTGATTTAGGGATATCTGGGAGTGGGGGTAGGTTAGGGATCTCACAAGGTGGGTTCACACAAGGCTGCTGTAATAGTGGGTTTGGCGGATTGAAATCCGGACCTTCGTATGCCACTAAATCTTCTATGTTAAAGGAGGGATTGATGTTGAACTCAGCGGGGAGATCTACCACATAAGCATTATCGTTGATTTTCTTGATTATCTTGAATGGTCCAGCACTCTTAGCATGTAATTTCTTAACTGTTCCCTGCGGGAACCGTTCCGGACGAATCCGCACCATCACGAAGTCACCAACATCAAAAGTTTTAAATTTTCGTTTCAGATCAGCCTGTAATTTGTAATCATTATTGCTCTTTTCAATTTGTCGTGCAATTTCTTTATGAAGTTCATGCATATGTGATGCAAATGATGATGCAGACTCAGAGATCCTATACCTAGGACACATGGGTATGAGATCTAACGGCTGCCTAGGTTTGAACCCATAAACAATTTCAGGAGGACTCAGGCCAGTGGTTCGGTTCACCGAATTATTATATGCAAACTCTGCAGTGGGTAAAACAGAATCCCAATCCTTAATATGCTCACCTACTAGAGACCATAATAGATTCCCTAAGCTCCTATTAACTACCTCGGTCTGACCATCAGTCTATGGATGAAAGGCAGTAGAGAATTGCAATTTAGTGCCTAATTTCATCCAAAGGGTTTTCCAAAAATAGCTAGTGAATTTCACATCCCTATCTGATACGATGGTTTTGGGGAGACCATGTAGACGGACGACCTCTTTGAAGTAAAGCTTGGCAATATGAGAGGCGTCGGATGTCTTGGAGCAAGGTATGAAATGAGCCATTTTAGAAAACCTATCAACTATGACACAAATGGCATCATTTTTACGAAGAGTCTTAGGCAGGCCTAAAATGAAATCCATGTTGACATCCTGCCAAGGGCAACTAGGGACAGGCAGCGGAGTGTAAAGACCAGTGTTCTGCTTGCGCTATTTGGCTAACTGACAGGTGTGGCATCGACTGACCATCCGACCGACATCTCTCTTCAAACTGGGCCAAAAGAAACGGTACTCCACGGCTTCTATCGTTTTGTCTCGTCCGAAGTGCTCTGCGAGGCCTCCGGCGTGGAGTTCCCAGACAAGGAATTCCCTAAGGGAGGTGCTAGGAATGCAAAGCTTTTGAGCTTTAAAAGGTAACCATTCTCCAGAAGGAAGTCGTCCACAAGGCGCGTGCTGCCTGTGGATAAGAGAGAGTAGGTCTCTTTGAAATCGGGGCAGTCCAAATAATCCCTCTTTATTTGCTCGAAACCCACAACTTCAGTTTTCATTTCAGTGGCAGTCATCATACGACGACTGAGGACATCAGCAGCTTTATTCTCAACTCCCGCCTTATGCCTAAGGGTATACGTATACTCCTGAAGGAACTCTACCCAACGACCGTGGCGCGCATTCAGTTTCTTTTGGGAGTTGATATAATGCAGAGCCTCGTGATCCGAGAAGATGACAAACTCTTGCGGGAGCAAGTAGTGTCGCCAATAGCGGAGGGATTGGATCACCGCATAGAATTCTTTGTCGTAAGTAGAATATCGCTGCCTAATGTCATTCAGCTTCTCGCTGAAGTAGGCTACAGGGTGACCCTCCTGGGATAGGACTCCTCCAATTCCAACTCCCGAAGCATCGCATGTCACTTCGAAGATTTTGGAGAAATCAGGAAGTCTCATCACTGGGGCTTCCACCATTTTTTTCTTAATCTCATCGAAAGCTCGGGTGGCGGCCGGGGTCCAATGAAAATCACCCTTCTTAAGACAGTCAGTAATGGGAGAAACGATAGTGCTGAAATTTCGGATAAATCTCCTATAAAAGGTGGCCAACCCGTGGAAGCTGCGGACTTCCCGGATGTTCTGAGGAAGAGGCCATTCAATGATGGCTCTCACTTTCTCGGGGTCAGCAGAAACCCCCTGAGCTGACACGATAAATCCTAAAAAGATGACTCGATCGACAAGGAACGTACACTTCTTAGGATTCGCGTACAATTGTTCTTTCCTTAGGACCGAACAGACTTGCCTTAGGTGGTCCAGGTGTTGTTCAATAGAATGGCTATAGATAAGAATATCGTCAAAGTAGACAACGACAAACTTACCCATAAAAGGGCGTAACACCTGGGTCATGATTCTCATAAAGGTGCTCGGGGCATTACTCAACCCGAAAGGCATGACCAACCACTCGTATAGACCATCCTTGGTTTTGAAAGCAGTCTTCCACTCATCACCGGGTTGGATCCGGATCTGGTGGTATCCACTCTTGAGGTCGATCTTGGAGAAGAGAGTGGCACCCGTCATCATATCTAGCATATCATCTAATCTGGGAATAGGGAAACGATATTTGACGGTGATTTTGTTGATAGCACGGCTATCAACACACATTCTCCAAGTTCCGTCCTTCTTAGGAGTGAGAAGGGCGGGCACCGCGCAGGGGCTAAGACTCTCCTTAATGAAACCTCGCTGTAGTAATTCATCGACCTGCTTCTTAAGCTCGGCATGCTCCGTGGGATTCATGCGATAATGTGGCAGGTTAGGGAGGGAGGCTCCAGGGACTAAGTCTATTACGTGCTGAATGTCTCTAAGGGGAGGTAATTGATCCGGGAGATCTTCAGGGAAGACATCAGCAAACTGCCCTAAAATAGGTTGGACTTCCTGAGATATAGGGTCATCAGATTCGGTGGGAATCTCACGACCTACTAATGCGTACAGAGGTGCGCCTCGGGTAATCTCAGAGTCTAGAACTTTAGCGGTGACTAAGTTTAATCCTTTCTTGGACTTGAGAGGGTGGGGTTTGGGTTCTTCCTTGACCCTGGGCTGCGAAGGTATCAACTTAATCTTTTTACCCGCATGTTCAAACACGCAGGTGTTTGAACGCCCATAGATGTGGACATCATTATCAAAAATCCAAGGTCGCCCCAACAGAATCTGTCCCACATCCATAATTAGAACATCGCACCACACATTCTCCTTGTAAGTGGCAAAGGAGATAGGTACGAGACTTCGTTCTTTCACCTCCAAGGCAGTGGAGTTGACCCAAGCTACCTTATACGGATTGGGGTGAGGAACAGCAGAAAGATTTAATTTGGACACCATGCTGGAGGAGACAGCATTGATGCAACTGCCACTATCTACGATGACTTTACAGTTTTTATCTTTGATTTTGGTGTAGGTATGAAAAATAGAAGTCCTACGCCAGTCATCGGAGGTAACGGGGTGTGACAGTGCACATCTCACCACGCAGATGGGGGATGTGTCCAACTTTTGAAGGCAGTGAAGAGCGGCGGTGTCATTGTCCTCTTCAAAGAAGTCACCTTCTTCCTCTACTTGATGGACCTGATCAACCTCGGGCTCGAAATCCTCTTCAGTAATTTCCTCAATGATAGAGACTTTGTAGGGACTGGAGCACTGAGAAGCGATATGCCCATACCCCTGGCATCGAAAGCACTTGGTCCCGGGGCTGGACCGAGGGGTATCCGGAGTGGGAGGTTTGTTTCTAAAATCAGGTCGAGGGTTTGGGTGACCCGTAGGTGGTCGGGTCACATTCCCAGGAGTGGATCGTGCAGTGGTAGAGTGAGGAGTGGCACTACCGGAAGGCCTGTAGGAGGGTCTAGAGTCATGTGAACGGCTCGGGTGCTGGGAACGGGTCTCCTCTAAATCTAACACTAAACTGTAGGCGTTTTCCAGGGTAGTGACGTTCCGGGCAAATAACTCGTTGCGAAGATCCTCTCGCAACCCAGTGCAAAACCTAGACAAAATCTGCGCGGGGGTGGTAGAGGTTTCCCCTTTGCATCGAATTAAGTAATCGTCGAAGGAGGCGATGTACTCTTTGACTGGTTTATTTCCCTGAGTTAGCCTATTCCATCTATCCAATAACCTAGGGAAGTACGAGGGAGGCAAGTACTTCTGTTTAAGTTCACGTTTCATAGATGGCCAATCATTGATGGGGTAATCGTTCCTAGCCTCTCTGAGACTCTCTAAGTTTGACCAGAATTGGCTTGCCCTACCCGTGAGTTTCATTTCCGCAAAACTAACCTTCCTCGCCTCGGAAATATTATACCACCTGAAGAAACTGTCCATACCTTTGACCCAGTCCAGGAAGAGCTGGGGATCGAGGGTGCCATCAAAGGTAGGAGCATCAACTTTAATATTTTTCATAAGTGGTATATCAGGATCATGACGGGGGTCATGTCCATAGTGTGGAGTGCGATGATTGGCACGATGTTGCCGCTCATCAGGGTAGGTGTCATCCCCATACATGGACGGTGGTCTGGAAGGGGTGTAGGGAATAGGGTGCTCTCGTGTACGCTCAAGTGTATCAAATCGTTCAGTAGTGTTCCTCCGAAGTTCAGCTAGGTCAGCTTGATTTTCTTTGAGCTGCTGGCTAATGTTATTCATTTGCCCTACCAACAAGTCTAAAGTCCTTCCAAGTTGTTCAGGATCCATACCTAGACACTAGGTGACACTTAGGGTGAGTTGGGATAGAGGGAAGCACCTATTTGTGAAGAAAAACTTCCTAAAATGTCACTAGATGGTGCAGAATTTACTTGGACAGCAAACTACTAGGAGGATTTAAGCAACCTAGACAACTAGTGAGGTGGCTAGGTTAAGGACAGCACTTGAACACTTGATACACAAGCTTAACAACCACTAAATGCATGCAGGAATGCAGTGGACAGCAAACAAAAATGTAAACAAATTATTTTAAATGACCATATGCATGCAACAATACGTAAAACTAGTTAAAACAACTCCTAGGAAGATGTCTAGCATGCAAAACTAGAGCAAACCATGCTTTGATACCAGATGATGCCGGACTAAATGCCTAACATGGATGAAGTAAGAGTATTGCACGATTCGTTGATTAAAGCATTAAAGCACAATTACTAGCACATGAAACAATAAGATAAAACAAGAGAAGGGTGCCGGCGTTTAGGCCAAATCACTAGCTAAGCATTTGAACCCACAAGATAAATTAGAAACTCAATAATAACATAAGGGTAGGAGTTCACTCAACATCCCTAATCTAACAATGAGATTAGCAAGCATAGAAAATCAATAACTCAAATCCTACGTTCACTAAGCTTAAGCAAAATTAAGCGGAGCGATTCCTTGCGCTTATGTCACCACCTACAAGGTTAGAAAACAAAGAGATAATTGAAAAGGGAAGAAACATCAACCCTTATGCGGAGGGAAGTTGTCGCCGAGAGAAACCCTTTGATTTGTCAAGGACGCCTTTGAAGATTTGTAGGAGACGGTTGATGTAGCCTTGGAAGGGAAACAGTGAAACAGCCGGAAGGATGGCGGGTGTGAATCGGCCGACGATAGTCCACCGGCCTTTGACCCTTTGATCATCGAGAGTATCAACAAATGTAATGTGGATCCTCTCCAAGTACTCCTCAACGGTAGTTTCGTAGCCAAATCCCACGTCGAAGAAGGGAGAACGTAGTACGTCGATATTGTCTTGATCGTCAAGCACTAAGCCCGAATCCCATGGGCGGACCTCCATTCATGCTTCCTAAGGAGGGAAGGTAATGAGGTCGATGTAGTATTGCTGTCCTTGAAGGTTCCTTCCAAAGGATGAGGGCTTTCCCTTTGAAAATCAAGTAGAGAGGTTTAGGAGAAGTGGGCGGCCAAGGTATGGTGAGGGTGGAGAGGTTGCTTGTGAAGTTAGGGTTAGGGTTAGGGTTAGAAGAGTTTAAAATCCCTAAACCTGAAATTATTTCAGATTTTGAAATTTGGTGGGGATTGGAAAAGGAAAGATAAGGTATTAATTAGGGAGAGATTGGGGAGAGAGAAGGGGAGAAGAGGGAGGCGGCATGAGCAAGGGGCCGGCGGCATTAAAGGGGAGGGGAGGGGTTTGGGGTGATTGATTGGAGTTTCTAAATTGGGATTTAAGGATTAGGAAAGATATAATTAGATCCCTTTCAATTAAAATTTAATTTGAATGAGATCTCAAATCTTTCCAAAAATAGATTTCATATATTAGGAAAGATTTTGAATTTTGAATTCTTGAATTTGAATTCAAAATCTAATCCCAAATATGATTAATCTATATTAGGAAACAAGACAAGGGGAGGGGAGGGGTGGCAATGGGCGGCAGCTTGGGCGGACGGTGGGGGAAACCGGCGGGTGGGAGATTGGGTGGTGGGCCGTGGGGTGCAAGGGGTGGTGGGGTTGTTTGAAGGGTGGGCCGGCGGTTTAGGGGGAAGGGAAAGGGGTTGGGGTAAGGTGGTGGTGGCTAGGAAAGGAGGAAGAGCACAAAGAAATAGAACCACGAACCCGACACGTCTAGGTTGATGGGTGATGCATCCTTCTCCCTCTCCAAGGGAACCTTTCCACTAGCTCTCAACTTTTAATCTCAAGGCAAAAGTGCAGGAATTTTTTTATTAATCATTCATTAAATTAAAACAATACAATAGGGGCTTATAAATAGCCTCAAACAAAAGGCAAAAACAAAAGACAAACATGCCCTCTTGGGCTTACAAGCAAACCACCCTAGAATAAGGGTACAACAGGAAACGAACTAAAGGAAAGCAATAACATAATAAAACTCAAAAATATAAAGACTCGATCGTGGCCGTAGATCGGCGACCACGTCTACGGTAGACTTTCCATGTGGAGATGTCCTCATCAATAACTCAAACCTGATTTAGATTTAACGCCACCGGATCCGCAACATGTGTACAAGCGGACAGAAGGCGTTCGTAGGCCTCTAAGTGAGATCTCGGGCAATTCTCTAAATGAAATTATCGGCACAATGGATCATATTTAAATATTTTAAAATACCCCTTATGTATTATATATGTTCCCTTAAACTAAAATGCCACCCCTGCATGTGCTCCGGTCAACATTTTAAAGTTACAAACACAAATGTTCGAGAATGCTGTGCAGGGTCAAATGCTAAAACCCAATCTGCCTTCTAAAAATTCACCCGGAACCTAATCTCGTTAAAACTCTTCGCTGTCATCACACTATCAAATAAAAGAAAAATAGACGGATGGCGCGGAGAGGCCGGGAGCATGCATCCAATCGAATTTTCGGAGCCCACACGCTCTTTGTTTGTATGCATCAAGGTCTTGTAGTGTGCCTGCTTGTACCTCGATGTTGGTTAAGAGGATGTTGTAATATCCTTTCTATAAGAGCTCGCGGGTGTTTATATTTGTCACGTCTTAGTCACATTCGTTTGCAAGGATTAATGTATTTCATCTGACATTGAGTCACTATTGACCGCACAGATGCTCTTGCAGCTTGAGTTTTCTAGTATACGATTTAAATTCTGTTCTGTGTATGTGTTTGAACCCAAGCTCAGTTCAATATCATTTGCTCAAGCTTGTTTTGAGTTTGATTTTAGATTAAAGACATGGTTCATTGAAGTTCAAGTTCTCATTTTGATTTTATTTGTAAGTCCAGTGCATATGCACCAAGTCACAGTCAAGTCCAAGTTCCACTTGATGTTGTACAGCTCAAATTCAAAGTACAAGTTCAAGTGCTTGTTCAGAATCTTCTGAAGTCTTTGCAAGTTCAAGTCTCTTGTAGCCAGTTCAAGTCTTGTATGTCAAGTTCCTTTTAACTGAAAATTCTATTGCATGCTTAAGTTGTTCAAGTTCAAATCCTTTGTGTTTATTTGAATTCTTGTAGTTATCATTCGAATCAAATCATTGTCGATTGTCCACAAGTCCACTGTTGTTCAATCAAGCTCAAGTTCCTTGAATTCAAGCTCAAATTCATTTGAGTCTCACTCGGTTCATGTTAAAGCAATCTTGCTTAATTCATTTCAAATTTGATTTGAGTTTGATTGTATATTCAGGTCATGTTTATGTGGGCTCCGAAAATTCGGCCCCGGCCTCCACCCGCTTTGCTTTTTCTTCGGGTGAGTTTTAACGGATTAAGTTCCGGAGTAAATTTTGGAAGGCAGATGAGGTTGTAGATAAGACACTACCCAGAGATTTCGCCCTCATTTTGCAAGGACTTTATGATCTGAGTTCTGGTTTCTTATAGGCGTAAGCTCCTATAGTTAATTACCCATCCCAGTAACGAGAGAGAACTTTCAATTAAGGCTAGTCGTCAATCATATACGTAGAGATACGTAATACCTGGCACATAATAACAACTGGGTTGATATTGGAAAATTTGATATTTAAAAGTTAAAATTTCACCACCTTGCATTTAAAGCGGATGGTGGGGGAATGGATGATGGACCCGATCAAGATCCCATGGTTCCGTCGTCCCGGGCCATCGTGGTCCCTGGTCTACTTAGTCAGAGGAGGTAGTCGACCCAACCTGACAAAAGGGTCCTTGTCGGCAGCCATGGGTTGCTTCGTCCAAGGGTACCTTGTAGACCTAGGGAGAGTATTTGCCTAAGGGGACAAATTTGAATCCACCTTAGCTAACAGAGGGCTTTATGCCCTATCGATCATATCCTATTGATTCATATTTCAAGGATTTGATGCCAATAAGGAACGTATTGACTCTGGCTATAACCGCTATCTCGTGGTGCCATTTGGAGGCAAAATCACTCGGTTCAGAGGGCCCCGTGTCATAACTGTTTATCCTGCAATGCCATTTGGCAGCGAAACTGCCAGTTAGAGGACACGTACCACGTCCTTACTAGCAGAAGATTGTTTGAGAATGGATCCTAGTGATATTTTTGACTAGGCATTAGCTCCATGTGAGCTGAAGTAGATTTTAATTTGTCCACATCGGCAAACTATTGCGGAGGGTGGATGTATTTTGCTTTGTGGTTTGATGGTTATATTTCAATTTTAAATATTTAGAATTTTGGAGTTTTCTGGGAGTCTTGGGTTTTATGGGAGTTTGGGAGGCATTTTGAAATATTTGAAATGAACCCCTCCGATTGAGATTTACATTCAACACGTCCATCATCGGGGTGTGGGGTCATTTCAAAATATTTGCATTTGGTTGAAGTTTGAGCTTTATGGAGATTTGACGACATTTGAAAATGGTCGGAGTTAACCCCTCCGGTTGAGATTTACGTTCAACACGGCCAACATCGGGGTGAAAATGGGTCATTTGTATTTATGGGTTGAACCTTGTCGACTCTGTTGGGCTGTCGACAGAGGATCGGGTTTTGTAGGCTTTATGCCTTTGTAAGTGAATCCTCTTGATTATAGGATTTAAATGCCTAATATGAACGTATAAAATAAATATCTAAGTCGACCCTGCGGCTATATATTCGTTTAATAGTTCGAGCCGTGTCGACTCCTATCTACCTGAATAGAAGGATCGGGCTCGAATTTGAATTCACTTATTGACCCGCGTAGCCTCCCTAGACATCACGTGTGTACCAATAATACGCTTGTCGGGGCCCATGCGGGTGTTTGGGGGTATTTTATAATTATTTATTGAACCTTGTCGACTCCTTTTTACCCGTTTCAGGAGGATCGGGTTCAAATTTATAGACCCGCACAGCATCCCTAGACGTCACGTGTGTACCAATAATACGCTCGTCGGGGCCCATGCAGGTGTTTGAGGATATTTTACAATTGTTTGTTGAACCTCGTCAACTCCTATTTACTTGCTTTAGGAGGATCGAGTTCAAACTTATTGACCCGCGCAGCATCCCTAGACGTCATGTGTGTTCTCACTACACGCTCGCCGGGGCCCATGCAGGTTTTGTGTACCTATGTGTATACAAATTACGGTGCATGTGCGGGGTACTTTGAAATATCTATGAACGCCTTCTGTCCGCTTACACGGATGTTGCGGATTCGGTGGCATGGCACTACGGGTTGTCCTTTATTTTGTACAGGTAGACTGTCGTGCACTACTTGTTGCTTTCTGCATGTAGGTTGTAGTGCACTAACGAATCTCCTGCTTTTGAGGTGTTTTGAGTGGTTGTGGTCATTGCTTTACATACGAGTCTTCTAGAATTTACTACTGGCATTTGTATTTGTTGTAGTTATTCTGCATTTTGCTTGTGGTTGACACCCGGGTGTACAACGGGTCCTCTTCTGCTATGATAGCTTATAGATGTGTTTGCATTTGCTGCATATTCTTTAAGCTTGGCTCGTACACACATTACTATATTCATGACAAGCTTTTTTGTGTGTATTTGCAAGGGATATCATTGTTTACAAGGGACTATTGCATTCTTCCACCAATGAATTGATAGTGATTGTCAGAGTCCCATTGTATTCATTGTAGTCCTTCTAATGTTGCTTGTAGGGATGCCGCACTTCTTGTAAATGAATGCTAGTAAATCATCACATTCATTGTATATGCTATTGGTTATTCATCGCGTCACTTGATGGCTCATGACATGAGTAGTCATGTATTATCACTGTCAACTGGCATTTGCATTTTGATGGACATTATCATAAATACATTGTAGCACTTATTAGAGATTCATATTACAACAAGTGG
Source organism: Dendrobium chrysotoxum (assembly GCA_019925795.1). Classification (NCBI taxonomy): domain Eukaryota; kingdom Viridiplantae; phylum Streptophyta; class Magnoliopsida; order Asparagales; family Orchidaceae; genus Dendrobium; species Dendrobium chrysotoxum. The sequence goes on from CM034301.1 coordinate 45,966,894, forward strand.
TGTTCAACATTCTTCGTAGTGACTTGTAGATAGACCTCTGTATGTGTTATAAGCTCACATTTGTGCTTGTAAATCAATTACCTCTTTCACTACATGTCTCCTACATACACTCATAAAAGTTCATGTTCAATGCAGGGTCTTGTTTCTTGCTTATGAACTGGTTGATTGATACGGGCATATCACTTTAATTTCATCATTTATAAGCAATTTGTAATATGCAATGAGAGTTCGCTTATGATTTTCCTTGCAGTTTTGTCATTCATGACTTGTCTCTTTCTAGTACATTAATGCTCGCCACACATTAGTTCTCAATGCTCGTGGAGGGATCCAATATATTTGATTGCATGTTGATCATATTTGAACTTTCCTTGCCACGAGTCCCCAGCGGTCCAACTCAAGTCTTTGCTTGAGATCAAATGTTTTAATCAAACTTGAGTTCAAATCTTTGTCATAATTGTTCAAATCAAGCTTGAGTCAAGTTTGAATTCAAGTTTTCATTTAGTTCATTTAAGTTCGAATTCTATTCAATCCAAGTCTTGTTCATTTAAGTTTGAGTTCCAGTTCAGGTCCTCTTCTTTTGAGTTCAAACAAGTCCCAAGTACGGTCTCAAGTTCACACGAAATTTCGGCAGCCTCCCGACGTCTCCCCTGTTTAGGGGAAAATTACAGGAGTCTGGGCCTTCCCACCACGCGCAATAAAGCGCGTGTATGGTAGGTATCCTTAGACACCTCGGCCGTGTCTTCATTCCCACCACGCTAATAAAAGTGTATATGGGATCTTCGACAGTATCTGTTTCAAAAGAAAGCAGTTGTTTCCCCGCAGGTACAGAGCCGTGTACGGGTACTTAAGATTGTCCCCACCACGCTAAAAAAAGCGTGTATAGGGCCTACCCGCCTCGTCGTAGGTGTCGCACCGAGTTCCCTTCCCACCACGTGAATAAACGCGTATATAGGCGGTTTTCCGGCTCGACACGAACGCCGAGGACGAGATTTTAAGTGATTACCCGCCTTGTTATATGCGCCGCACTGGGGTCCCATCCCACCACCGCAATAAAGCACGTGTATAGGCGATTTTCTGGTGCGCCGCGAACTTCGAAAGCGGGATCTCGGAGTTTTAGGGTTGAGGGCTTATACCTTGGCGGTGTTGGCGTGTGGATCGAGGCACAAGAGAGAAGAGCACTCTTCTATCTTTTTTGTATTTTCTCTTTTAATTATAATTAGTTATTAATAATATTAATTAATTAACTATAAATTAATTAATTATAATTAATCATTAATAATACAATTAACTATAATTATAATAAAATTTAATTATAATTTATTTTAATTTAAACAAATCATTATTAATAATAATTAAAGATAATTAAGATATTTAATTATAATTAATTATACTTAAATATAATTAATTAATAATAATTAATTATAATAAAAAAATAATTATATATAAAAAAACATAATTTGTACAGGATTAGAACAGGATTTGCATTAAATTCTGTTTAAATCAACAGAATTTATGCAAAGTCGAGCAAGATTTTGGCTAAACCCTCGGATTTCCCTCTTTTCCATAACTCCAGGATTAACTAAATCCTGTAGTTCAGCAGGTCCACAGGATTAGGTCGAAGAGGCGCGTGAAATGAAGGAGTTACCTTCACAGCAGACGAGCTCCCATGCTTACTTCCAATCAAAAATGTCGTATCTTCCGAACAGACTGGAAGGGGAGTTGTTAAAGGAGGTGGAATCGACTAGGTCTAGGGCTTCTTGCGGCTTAGAGATCGGGCAAGAGGAAGGCTAGGGATCGGAGCTCTGAGGTGGAAGAGGCGGGTTTGGAGGTCGGCAAGGTAGAGGGTCCGATCGAAAGCTTGTCTGGGTTCGGCTTGAGGAGGGAATGAGGTAGGTAGAGCTCTCTATCTCTCTTTCTCTCTCTCTTTCTCTGAACCGAGGGAGTCGAGAGGTAAGAAGAGGGGCGGCAGAGGTTTGGTCGAGGGATTGGGGGGATCGGGAAGAGGTCGGAGCTGGGAGGATTTCACAAAGAGGAATGGGTTGGAGGGTGCGGAAGAGAGTCATCTCGAAGGCTTCGTCCACTCGGGGTATTTAACGACGCGATTCAGAGCGAGATTGAGGCAGAGCACGCGTGAGATGGGACCCGAATTCAAGTATTATGCCATCTTGTAGAGTTCAAATATTATTATTTCATTTAGTTCCAATTCAAGTTATAGTTCATTTGTATTCAAGTCTTTTGTTTAGTTCGTTTGAGTCCACTTGAGTCCAAATCAAGTTCAAGTTCTTTAGTCCACAGTGCGGCTTTTTGTTCATCCGAAATTTCGGCAGCCTCCCGACGTCTCCCCCGTTTAGGGGAAACTTCAGGAAACTGGGCCTTCCCACCACGCTTAAGAAAGCGTGTATGGTAGGTGTCCTCGGATACCGCGGCCGTAAAGTCTTCAACCCCCCACAACGCTTAAGAAAGCGTGTATGGGTCTTCAAATGTACCTGAAAAAGAAGAGCAGTTATTTCGCCGTAGGTACAGAGCCGCGTACGGGTACTTAAGATTGTCCCCATTACGCTAAGAAAAGCGTGTATAGGGCCTATCCGCCTCACCGTAGGTGTCGCACCGGATTTCCTTCCCACCACGCTTAGGAAAGCGTGTATAGGCGGTTTGCCGGCTTGACACGAACGTTGAGAATAGGATTCTGGGTGATCACCCACTTCGTCGTAGGCGCCGCACTGGGTTCCCTTCCCACCACGCTTAGGAAAGCGTGTATAGGTGGTTTGCCGGCTCGACACAAACGACAAAATGAGCTCTTGAAATTTGCAAAATTCTTTCTTTTTTTCTTCTTTTTTTTTTTAAATACTTTTTCTTTTTTTTACTCTTTTCTTTTTTTTTTCTCCTTTTTTTCTTTTCTTTCTATTTTTTTTAAAACTCTCTCTTCTTTCTCTTTTTTTTGAAACAATAATAATAATAATAATAATAATAATAATAATAATAATAATAATGATAATAATAATAGTAATAATAGCTCTAATAATAGCATTAATACTAATATTACTAATAACTAATAAAAAAATGCTAATAATTATAACTAAAATTCATACATAATAAACCTCATTTCTACCTTGGAGATCGGCAGAAGAGAGGCCACGGGTAGGTTCGATCGGACAGGGAGGAAAGGGCCTGCGGCTTGTTGGATGCAGGAGGTCGGTACAAGGGAGTTCGGCACTCTCTCTCTCTCTCTCTTAACCGAAGGGATTGGAAGGCTAGGGTAGAGGTCAGCAATGAGGAGAGATCGGGTGTAGGTGATTAGATAGGAGGAGTTCAGTGGAGGCCTTGGGATTGGGTAGGGAAGGAGGTCTTGGCTAGATGTTTGCCGTGACCTGGACGTCAGAAGCAACATCGGGAGTTTGGTCGCAGGAAAGGGGCGAGGTCGGATGAGAAGAGGTCTTCGGATGCAGCTGCTTGGGATTGGGGCAGGTACGAGTAGGGAGGAGATCGGCACAGGGCAGTTCAGATTTGATAAGAAGAAGAGGCGGCTTGACTTCGGTTTGGAGGTTTGAAGGAGCTCGGCGGGCTGATGGCTTGGGGAATTCAGAAGCAACGGGTCTGGAGGAGGTGGAGATGGAAATTTTTGGCTTTGACAGTGAGGAAGGGTGGCGGGAGGATTTGGTCGGAGAAGTAGAAGAGGAGGCTTAGACTGGTTTTGTGAGGGAGTAGAAGGGAGGAGGCGGAGGTGTGGGAGAAATGAGCGAGAGGAAGCCGCCAAAGCCTTCGCATATCTGGCTTTTAACCATAAGAGCAAGAGCAGGGGACGTGACTTGGCGAAATCTGTCTGAAACTGCGCCATTGCAGAGGGATGGGGCGCCGAACTACAGAGCATGGGTCCAGATGAATTTCGGCAGAGCTTCGATCAGGTGCCGTAGCAGGTAATCATTTTATGCATTTTTTTTTGTTTTGTTTTATACTTCAGAGGTCAACAGTATCATTGCCAGAATCAATATATTTAAATGTTGAAACAATATTCCAGATGAATTTCACATAGGGGGATTACATATTTGAACGCATGCCTTTCTAATAACCCCATAATGCACGAGAACAGTCCATAATTTATTTGGAATCGCGATATCATTTCCCACAATTCATACCAAGGATTCATCGCTCCGAAGCTCCTACCAACATGATGTGAATGAAACAACCAAGTATACGATCACTTCTGATGTGTTTTCAAATAAGAACCAAACTGCATAATAATACTGAACCAGAACTAGCAGATTTGGAAAGCATTCTTATGTTATTAGACGTTCGAAAGGGCTAGATTGAGAATAATAATCAAATGTCTCTTATGAACCGAGTAGATCAATTTCAAGAAATTAAATTGGGCATGTTACGACAATCAGAACTTTCTGATATATTAAGAAACAAACTTTTTAGAGCAATGGTTGATGGATAAAAAATCGATCATTTTCACTAGTTTAACCTAAAACAAAATGTTGAAAGGTGATCAATATATCAATAAAAAGGTGAAGACTGCTCAATTTGATGATTATATAACCAATAATGACCACCCAACTTATATTTTATGCACAAACAAAATTTAGAAAAAGCATGCGACACAGCATACCTCACTTGGATTACCCCATAATCGACGTAGATACAAATCCGATTCCGGCCTGAGAATCCCAGGTGCTAGTCTTTCTGCCCCTTTAGGATTTGAAGGAATATAAATCTATAAAAAATCATAAGTTTTTTTCGAAGATATCACCATTCAGTAATAAAAAATAAGGAAATTAGATACAATTCTCTAATTAGTTTTATTAGAACAAACCGATAAGATCGAATAAATTAGTGCAAACTGTGGATCAAACCATCAAGGTTACATGTACCTCACTAAAAAACCCAAACGAGTCATCTCTAAAATGTAAATTGGAATAGAAATATATGATGCCTCAATGCTTAACTTTGGAAAATCTACGCAGCATTGATAATTTGCGAATCAATGCATTTTGATGAATTGCATTTCAACTTCCAAGACAAACCACCGTACACACACCATTTGCACAAAAATTGGCCCAAACTAAGGCCTTTTACACAAGGCTTCGTTGCTTTATAAAAAATAATTTGCTGTTACTCAAATGGAGATGGATGAGTTGCTCCAGAAGTTATCCATTATCATGAAGCTCCAAAGGGAGCGCACACGAGGGGCAGAGATTTTCAATATATGTTTCCCATAAAATAAATATCATAGTACGGCCTATTTCCAAAAAACAATGCATAAACCATTAATTACTAAACCAAAGTTAAAATTTAAAATTATAGTGCTTTCATCAACTGCTTCAAAATACCTTAAATTATACCAATTTGACTACTGTTTTGCAAATGCACAATAAATGGGAAAACAACCCATCTATTTGTTTACCAGATGTATGCAAACTATGAAACAACAAAAAAATTTAAATCTTAAAACATTTAGGTCTTGTTTCACATCATTTTTTGTTTCTAATATTTTTTTTTTAATTTGGACAAAATATATTTGGTTAGTGTTTTGTAAGTGCTTTAATTTTTGTTTTTAAACATAAAAAATAAATTTTGAAAATATTTAGGGCTTATTTGGCATCACATTTTATTTCAACCTTATTTTAGTTTTAAAAAATTTGGATAAATATATTTGGTTAATGTTTTGTAAGTTCTTTAATTTTTGTTGTTGTTTATAAATATAAAATAATTTATTTTTAAAAACACCTAATTTTTTTTCTCGTTATTTCATTATTTCTAAAACATAAAATTCTGGCCACCAAACCTTGCGCATCACACTAGACAGCTCACAACTATTGTCGATCAACATGATGCGTGCCGCTGGCCTACGCAGCACTAGCTACTTGCCTTCCTTGTGCTTGCCACTGGCTTAACTCATGCCGAAACTAAAGATGCCTCCTTTTGGTCCACAAAAATTGTTGTCATGCACCACCCCTCTCTTCCAAACCACAAAATAAATCGACCTATGTAATATTAAATAAAAAATAGAATATATTAAAGATGACAAATATGTTTTGATTTCCTACCAAAACAAAAAAATGAAAATAAAAAATTACCCCAAAAGGAACTTTAACAAATTGAAGTGTGAAACTTTAGATTTCTAAATTAGTCAACAGTCCTACATATTCAATGATATTGATGCCATATATATTTTTTCTTATTCAATAATCTAACAAGAAACCTGCAGCAGAATCACCTTATCTCCATTTAAACAGATGATCATAACTAAACATGCAAACTTGGAACCGCTTAATCAATGCTCATCCAGTATGGTGAGACCTACCCCAAGTCCCACGCTAGAGAGGCTCCAACACAGTTCAAAATTGTTGCGCTCAAAGGTCAAGCACACGGCCAGTTAATAATAGCATGTTAGTCAAATAAGGAAATGTTGACATATAATAAAGAAAACAAAGATAAATCCAATTGCAACAAAAAAATGAAGGCAAATCATAGCAACCTAGTATCAGCATCCTCATTTTTCTTCATGGAAGCCCTTCTTTCCAGTAATAGGAAGTAAAAGGAAAAAAAATCAAGAAAGGATAGCTCACCAAATATTTAGGCAGGTGGCTCACTGTGAATACACACAAGTCTAATGACAAAAAGAAAAAAAGAAAAAAAAATCTTGTTTGAGGAAGAAAAATACCTTTCCAGTGCCATTTGAATTCAACAATGAATTGTTTTTAGTTGTAGATGTCCCAGCACGGTTCAGCAAGGCAAGGGTTGTGATGCCTGAATTGTTGTCTTCAATGTACGAAATAATGCCAGAAGGAAACTGAAGCTGGCAATCCAAAATATAGCATCAATGTCATCATGCAGTATGAAATAAGCAATAACTAATAATCAAAATAAGAAAATTCAGATCATTGCCTTAGTTATGCTCACTGTGGGGAATGACATTCCAATAAAAAAGCCAAGCATAACTCCGATCACAGTGCTTATTATGAGTCTCATATTGGGAATCACAGAGTTTATTATGAGTCTCATACTCTCTTTTGATTTCTAAAGTAAACTACAGCATTAAACAATCCCTTCAGTACTTCGAAACGTACATTTCCATAAAAGAAGATAAAATGCTATAATATATAGAACGATCTAACAGTATAGAACATTTATAGCATATAAACCTGCGTCCAAAGTGTTCCAAACTTTTTCATGAATTTCCAATTTTTAATTCAAAAAGGCCTAGGAATGCTTCCACTCGGGAGCTGTTTGACATTGTTCAGGAAGTTCAGAGTCAATGGTTTTCAGCAAATAGATACGACCATCATGAACATTAATGCACTAAAATACCTAAAATGGACCTGAAAAAAAGAATAAGCTTGTTAATTTGAGTCAACTTCGATAAGAACCAATATTCATCCAGTGAACTGGAACGTTTGATTAAATGCAATGCCAAGAAGATAAACATTCAATCTCAAAATCCATTATAATTACCATATTCTCTTAACCAGCGATTAAATTTGGAAATGGCTCAATTCCTTCATGTAATTTAAATATCCATTAAAATCTTAAATAGAGATATAGGTATCATTTTTTTCCCACAACAATCAATTCAATATTCCAAAGTTTTCAGTTCAATTTCTATAGAATTTTGAATTGTGATCAAGTATTATATAACCAGCCTGCCATCTTTAACATAAAATAAAATTTAAGCTTTCTAATCAATCTTTTTCCTTGTAGCACGATGGTATTTTTGCATGGAAATTTCAATGGGATACTCTACTGCTTTCAATGAATGCTTCACCTCTTTCGATCACATTCTCCAACATTCCTTTTAACAAATTAGCCAAAAGGATACTTGATATTCATTTAGTAATATCTACACCATTTGATACAGCCTTGCGTTTATCATAAGAATTTATTGTTCCATGGCATCATACAAAAACCAAACTAAATGTATCAAAATCGGACTCATGTCATACACAACTTCAACACCTTCTCCTAAGATCATGCTTGAAATTAAATGTCCTGCTACCACAAATCAAAGTTACTGGCATCCATAGATAGTTAGGCATGTGCTACATTTATGGGAAAAAACAAAAAAGAGTAAGATAACATCTGAAGCCACAAATTTCTCCATGAACTAAGAGTCAGCAAGTATGCAAGTAATGACTACAACCGCTAAATAGCAAAACAAAGATTGCGAAAAAAAAAAACTTTCGATGTTCACTTAACAATCCCACATGTCATTCTAGCAAAAGCATTCCAAAACTTATTTAAAATTTAAAAATACTCAAAGATGTCCAGTCAATTATTAGGCTTCTAATGTTATACAAAAATTTCAAAACTTCCAAGGTTAATCTTCTAACTAAACTTAATTCAATAGACTAGTTTCATCCGGACGTGAAAGTCTCGACTTCATTTTGTACATTTGTTTGTTTATTTATAATAAATTCATCCCAATACACCCTACAAATCTAGCCATCCGACAATACAGTCACAAGTTTCCAAGTGCAAAAATCCAGCTTTACAGAAACATCAAAGTATAATTCCTTTAAGGCTAATCGTTTCAGCAAACCCCCCAAATTCTCAATAACAGATTCCAATCATATTATCACAAATGCGACTTCCCACCCATATCAGCAAACAATTGATCCTATCAAGCACCCAAGGATTGAAAAGATCCTAAACGGTTCAAAAAAAAAAAAAAAACTGTGTGTTTGTGTGTGTGTGTGTGAGAGAGAGAGAGAGAGAGAGAGAGAGAGAGAGAGAGGACGAACGTATCTGTGGAGCTGCTATACCTATTTTTCCAGAACAAAATGTGGAGAAGAGGAAGGTTTGCGATCAAGCACCATGAGCTCAAAAGAAGAAAAAAAAAGAGCAAAGGAGAAACCTTTCATCAATTTCAACTTCCATTATCTTAATTCTCTTCCGAATTTATAAAATTCCACTTATCTCTCCTCGAATTGCCCTAGTTCGAATTCGAAACCGATATTTGGCGGAACGCAGAGCGACTTCGGCGAGAAATTATTACGTGCGGAGTCCGGACGGCAGAACCGTCCGGATTCTGTGAAGGCAGACATCAAATACGCACGAAACGTAGCTCGGTCAATCGTTAAGAAAATAAAATAGAGGAGCTTAATAATAAACGCCAGATAGTGGCGAAGCATTGCCATTACTTGTATTTTTTTATTTTTAAATTAAAAAGATGTCAACTAAAATATAAATATTCAAAATTAAAAGAAATTTAAAATTTTTATTAAAATAAAATTGATTCATTAAATTTAAAATATCTCTTTGATATGACACCAAAAATTAGTCATGATCAGGCAATGCAAATATGAGATTAAAGTTTCAAAAATTAAAATCGGGATCATCTGAACTCCAATTTCAGCAAGCTTATAGTCAAATTGAACATCTCGACAAGACGAACTCAACGACACCAAAGTCAGTCCAATCTGGGCCCAAATGGGCCTAAATCAAGGGTCCGAAGTATACTTAGAAGATTTAATGTATTAATTGGATAACCAAATGATCATCCAATATGGCATACTTTTAGTCAAATCGTCAGATCAACGAGAAAAATCCAACAAGTCTAAGACCGCTTAATTCTGACGTCATTAAAGCACATAAATGCTTGATAAACGCTCTATAATCAAGGGAATTATTATTAGCCATTCGATGGAACACTCCCAACATGCCCTTGATCTTCTCCATATTTACAATCCATGCCGCACCCAAAAAATTATAAATAAGCCCTCATTTTCACATGACGGGAGGAAGAAGAATGAAAAAAATTTAGAAGCTCCCTTGACACCGACTACTGCCGGTTTTCTTCCCGATCACCGACAATTGTCGGACTTCCGCTCGTTCGTTGGAGGCCACCGGATTTCTTCCAAATCACTGACCTTCATGGGAGTTCTGCCATTTTGTTGGCTGCCACAGGATTTCTTCCCGACCACCAACCGTCGTCAAATTTTCATCTGTTCGTTGGCCGTTGAAGGATTTCTTCCTAACCGTTGACTGTTGCGGGACTTCTGTCAGTTCATTGGCCGCCACTTGATCTCTTACCAAATACCGTCCATCGTCGGACTTCCGCCCGATAGTTGGTCGATGCCTGATCTCTTCCCAACTACGAATCGTCGCCAGACTTCTGCCATTTTGTTCGACATCACTGGATCTCCAACCGTCATCAGACCTCTGATAAACATTCTCCTAATTGTTGCCACCTGATTTCCAATATCTGTCATTCATTCAAGCTCAAGAAAACCCATCCAAAGTTTGGCAAGATCTTCAACATAGTGTATTTATATTATCCCTGAGTTAAGAGACAATTCGACTACTGTAATTTGTTGAAATATTAGTGGAATCATTTCAACCGGACAAAGCCCCGTAGTTTTTTTTTCCTTTTTTAGGATTTTTCACATAAAAATCCAAATGTTTCTTTATCATTTCGATTACCTGTTTGTGTGTTGAATGTTTAAACATCTCTATAGTCGTGAATTTCTCAGCCCGCAATAATTTAGCATCGTATGTGGGAAATATTTCCAGTGTATCTCTTCATTATCGATAATCAATTCCTCAATCAAGAACAATAAAATGTTGGTGATCAAGCCCCATTAGGCCTCACCTTAGAGGATCATATACGTATGATGGAGGAACTTCATAGTTAAATCGTTCAATTATCACAATTTGATGGAGTTTTCCCGCCACAATATCAACAACAATTTGGAGACAACATTAATCAAGAAGCACCACCATCTCCATAGGCTTATCAAGGTTTCTCTTATATAATTGGCTCAGCACATCCTCCTCACATTGTTCGACCAACCCATAATTCTCCACCTGTTGTGAAAAATTTAAAACAACATCATCTTATTAATACCCCTTATAATGGTATAAGAGATATACTATGAAGCCTTATTCAGGAAGAATTCCCTTGAAGGAATGGAATCAATTTACACATCCGCACAGCTTCCAAGAGTCCTCACCCTTAACAAATCAATTTTATGACATCCTATTCCAGTAGGATTCAATCTACCAATAATTGAACCATATGATGAATCATCTGATCCCTACAAACATATTAGTTATTTTAGGACCATCATGCATATTCTTCAAGCTTCTAATGCACTTCTTTGTCAGGTCTTACCTACTACTCTTAAGAGTCAAACTCGTACTTGGTTCTACTCGTTATCAAGAAACAATATCCATAACTTTACCGATCTTGCCAGACTTTTTGTTGAATAATTCATCGCAAATCGAAGAATGATTAAGACTCCTCTCATCTTTATGGGATTTGTCAAAATGAGGGAGAAACACTAAAGAAATATTTTAAAAGATTTTCTTCTGAAGCATGCCAAATTCTAGAAGTAGATCCTAAATTATTAACTAGTGTTTTTTGAGAGGCCTTCGACCTGGACCGTTCTACTCATAATTAATGCGAGAGACTATTGACTCATATGCTAATTTGATTCATCAAGTGGAAGCTCAAATAACTACAGATGAGGCCATCAATTCTCATCGAAAGCATTTTGAACAGTATCTTTCAAACAAAAAAAATTCTCAAGAATTTGATCAACCTACACAACAGAGAAAGTAAGAGAAGTCAAAAAATGATTATCACCAAATACATCCAAGATCACTCCTTTAAAGACATCAAGTGTAATAACTCAAATATGTAAAATAAATTCTTGAAAATATGAATATTCTAAAGTAGAGCGCTTTTGTGCTGATTTGGTGAGTGTTGCGGCGCTAGACCATGAACAGTATGTATATATGTGTGTGTGTGTGTGTGTATATATATATATATATATATATATATATATATATATATATATATCCTTGCCTCACCCCACCTACTCCCCCACTTGTTTGCTTGGCTAGGAAGAAATTAAAAGAGAGGAAGAAGAGAGAGGAGAGAGAAAAGTCTTTGGATCATATTTGTGAGTCATTCATATTACATATTTTATTCTATTCATTATAAGTGACTAAGCTTTTACTTCTATTTTCAATGATTCAAATTTCTATGAATTTTATTTCTCTAAAATCTGTCAAAAGTATATTATCTCCTGATTTCATAAGTTTTCATCATACAAGTTTGGATATGTTATAGATTTTATTATTCTGACTGATTTGATATGATTTTATTACATTTTAAATGAAATACTGAATGATATCACATACATGATATGATAACTCCACATAATATCCTACTGATCCACGTGATTCATTGATTGGGAGTCATAAGGAACTAGAGATTGATTGGGAGTTATAAGGAGTCAGGGAGACTGATTCATGTAATTTAAGGATAATTATAAGGAAAATATTTATTGGGAGTTATAATGGGCGACTGATTGAGAGTTATAAGTGCAGGATCAAGATACCCTTAAGATATATTCATTGAATATCTAAATATTGATACCGACACTTTTACGAACACTGTACAGATATTGTGACTAACACTAATACTATTTACTATCATTACTAATATTTAACTTTATTGATCATGATAATAATATTATTACTTGTATTAGTTTTGTTGACTATTACTACTACTGTGATTGATAATATAATAGATTGAGATGTGATGAACTATAGAAGGATAAATTTATACAAATAAGCAGTATAGACATTGATACATATATTTTCTTATATGGTTTATAACATATTATTTTCTTTTATCTTGTATTGATTTCAATTGTAAGATTTTAGTTACTTGTTGAGCTATGCTCATTACATAATTTTATTTATTTTTAGGAAAGGTTAAGGATCATAAGATATGAGGCTCCAGATATGACAAAAATATAATCATATTTTTTTTCTATTTTTCCTTGGTAAGCTCTAGCTAAATGGTTAAAATGGAAGATAGATGTAATTCTTCTAATATGAGCTAATATTCTGATGGAGATTAAAACTTCTGAACATCTCAAGTGGCCCAAGCCACTAAGAAATCCCATAGGTGGAGATCTATCTTAATACTATAATTTTCATCATTCAAAGGGACATTGATGGGGACATCAGATCAGACATCAGATCATGGAAGGTTTATCAGCGACGTGGCAAAAGATCTACAGCCACGATTGAGTCGATGTACTTTTGAGTCATATTATGTATTTGACATTTATTTGTTATGATGTATTTGTCTTATTTTGTTTTCCATTTATACCCTCATTTAAAGGGAGGTCGTATGTAAGCCATAGGGGCATTAGTGTCTTTTGCTTTTGAGTCCTTTGTATCAAGGCTATTTATAGCCCGCATGTTATCTTTTGTTGGTTAATGAATGAATGAAAAAAAAATTTCTGCATTGTGAGTTCTAGTGAGAGCTTGAGAGAGTTGGGAGAGAACTCTTGGGGAGGGAATCAGATCACCCACCAACCTAGGAAGAGTCCGGGTTCGTGGTTCTTACTTTCTTCTTCCCTTGTCTCTTTCCCCTTCCCTTCCTCCTACCCGTCGGCCTAGGGTCTCCACTACACCTTAGCCGCCGGCCCTCCTAACAAGCCCACCTAGTCGCCGGCCAACCCCACCACACTAACCCACCTCCTTATCATCACCCCATCGGCCACCCTTCCCTCCACCACCATCCACGGCCAAACCTACATGCCGTCGGCCCCTCCTTTTTTATTTTCCCTCCACTTTCAGTCTCCTTTAATACTTGCCTTTTATAAAAGATCAAATTGAGAAAGTTTTGATTTTCAATTTCCAATCAATTTGAAATTTGAAATACTTCCTAAATTAGAAAATCTATTTTAGGAAAGTGCCTAAATCAATTCTAAATCAAATTTAAATTGAAATTGATTTATTCTCTTTCCTTTAATTAGAGATCCTTAATTTGGCAAGCTTTCAGATCCCTTCCCCAATCTCCCAAACTCCCTCTCTATGCCGCCGGATCCCCCTCTCTCTCCCCTCTTTCTCTCTCCAATTTCCCCCCTCCCTACATTAACTCCTACTCTCTTTTGAAATTAAATTCAAACTTTGATTCCTATTTTCCCTCCATTTAGATTTTAAACCTTTTCCTCTCAAACTCTAACCCTAACTCCACCAAACCCTAAACCTAAACTTCCCAAGGTGCCTCCCTTTGGCCGACCCCTTCCTCCTACCTCTTCCCACTTGGATTTTGGAGAGAAAACTCCTTTTCTTTCAAGGAAGGATGGTAAGGACAGCAAAGAACATGACCATCAACACATCAACGTTTGGAGGAAACTTTCTCTCCAATTGAACCTTCAAAGGAGGCCACGATGGATTTCTTCCACTTCGTACTTCGGGACATGGATAAAGGTGAGCCACTACCCCCTTTTTAGTTACTTTCATAATCCCCTAATCTTGTAGGTGATGACAAATCATAAGGAACCGTGCTCCACCGTTGCCTAAGCTTAGTAAACGTAGGATTGAGCATGCTTTCTATGTTACTAATCTCATTGTTAGATTAGGAATTTTGTTGAAAGCTATTTACTTTGCATGTTGTTGAGCTTCTAACATGTTTTGATAATCCAAGTACTTAGCATGTAATTTAGCCTAAACGATTGTGACCGCTCTTACATTTTCTTTTTTTATTTAAATCACTAATAGCCTAATCATAATTGTTTTATCAAAAAATCGTGCAAATTCTTACGCATTCATTTGCAAACATCTTAGTCCTACATCAGACATTCAACTGAAAAATGCTTTCAATTAAGAATGAGATTGAACATTTGATTTGTCAAAGGACATTTAGGTCATTATTACAAAAGTAATTTGCATATTATCAGCCTCAAGATAGAGGAGATCAAAAGAATAGTGGCAAAGAAATCGTCAGTATTATTGACTAAGAGTACTCTCATGTTAAAAATTACTTAAAGGATCTAAACTTTTTGGAATTATGTATATTTCAAATTTTTATTTAAATTATCAATGAACTTTTATGTAAACAATATTGTATATAAACCCTAGGAGGTAGCCTCGAAGGAAATTTAGTGGTGGATAAGATCCTCACTAGAAAGATCACATGAGGGCAGGTGATAGACAAGGTCTGCTCATGAGGTAGCCTCAAACGAAAGCTAGTAGTGAATAAGGTCCTCACTAGAAAGATTCCATGAGAGTAAGTAGTTGACAGGGTCACCACTTATTCAAAGACCTTAGCAGGCTAAAAGCCTCAAAAGACACAAATACATCAAAGGCTAAAAATTGTTCAAAGAATAAAATTTTATAAACTTGTTGCTTTAACTCCTGGTGGTTTTGGGGAGGGGGGGCAATATATCAAACTATATCTCGAAAATATATAAATAACTTAGTTTTTCATGGGAGGCAAATTCACAAATATTTTTACAAGAGAATGGAACATTCATTATTTTAAACAAATATCAAGCTTATAAAAATTTCTCAAAGTTATATACAATGTTATTACATTTATATGATTATACATCAGTTTCATACATATATTCTTCATAATCCAAAAATATGAATTGCAGGAAGTAAAGTACTTTCATCAATCTCATCTCTTACACTATGATGAATCCCAATGAAGGAGCAACGCATTTTCTGAATTCTTGGAAAATTTTCTCCCTGATATTAAATTTGAACTGCTTTGCTGATTATTAACCTTAAAAATATCTCCCATATTGATTTCAAATTTTTGGAAGAACTAACGATCACTTTGATCATCGTAAAAGCCATTCGAGCTACCAATCCAAAAAAGGACCGGCATAAGAGAGCAAACTTCTGCCACCAAAGCTCCCGAGATACCAATTCAAAGAAGGACTGACACAAGAGAGCAAACTTCTGCCACCAAAGCTCTCCAAGCTACCAATCCAAAAAAGGACTGACACAAGAGAGCATACTTCCACCACTAAAGCTCTCCAAGTTACCAATTCAAAGAAGTACCGGCACAAGAGAGCAAGCCTCTGATTGCCACCAACAATTTCTTTGATCGCCATAGAAGTTCTTCGAGCTACCAATCTAATGAAGAGCTAGGATTAGCATTAGAGAATAAGGGTTTGATCGCTGCTGACAATTCCTGAGCCATTAATCCAAAGAAAAAATTTGGACCGACACAAGAGATTATACTTTTCCCTCTAACCCTAGGGGGGTATTTATAGATGCAATGAGGGCATATGAAAGGCTTTTTAGATTCTTTTAAGAAATTTTTGAAATGTTTTAATAATTTTTAGAATTTTAAAAGTTAAATAAAAAATCATTTTTCTGTCATAAAAATATATATCAATAATATAAAATTAATTTTTTATTAAAATCGAAGAGGCAATAGGGAAGATAAAATGGTTTTCCAGAATTTTCCATTAATTTTTGAAATTTTTAATATTTTTTTTGGAATTTAAAAAGGTAAAAAACATAATTTTCTATAAATAATAATAATAATAATAATAATAATAATAATAATAATAATAATAATAATAATAATAATAATAAATTAAATAATAATAAAAAAATTTAAAGGCAGCATGTGCCGCTTCGAGCAAAAGGCCCTAATATCATATTTTAATATATGATTAATGCTTATTTTTTGTTAATAGGAAATATTTTATCATAAGTAATTAGTCAACATTATATTCCCAACAAATGGCATAATGATTAGTAAAGTAATACCCTTTTTTTTAAATTAGATTTATATTTAAATTGATATCATATAATTCCCTATTTTCATAGGATTAATTAATTATGTAAAAATTAGTCATACAAAATTTTCAAAAGCTTCCACACATATTTTTATACTTTGCAAACTTCGACGTCCAAAATTAGGGTGGCAACTGATATGTGACCAAAAATTCGTAAGCCAATTCAAAATTGTTGTAGATCGAACCAATCATTAGTTAATTATTCTAAGAATTCCGAACCTTCGTATCAAAGTGCTGTACTTTTATATTTACGAGCTAAAGTTCTAGCAGACGAAAGTCTTGATCAGACACGAATATCGATGCAAATATGATATTAAAGTTTCAGAAATTAAAATCGAGATCATCTGAATTCCAATTTCAGCAAGCTTATAGTCAAATTGAACATCTCGATAAGACAAACTCAACGACACCAAAATAAGTCCAATTCGGGCCAAACATACTCGGAAGGTTTAATGCATTAATTGGATGACCAAATGATCATCCAATATGACATGCTTATAGTCAAATCGATCGGCTCAACGAGACGAATCCAACACGCCCAAGATCGCTTAATTTTGACGTCATTAAGGTACATAAATGTTTGATAAACTCTCTATGATCAAGGGAATCGTTATCAGCCATCCGATGGAACACTCCCAACATACCCTTGATATTGTCCATACTTATAAGCCATGCCACTCCCAAAAACTTATAAAAAAGTTCTCATTCTTCACATGAGAGAAGGAAGAAGAAAGAAGAAAATTTGGAAGCTCTCTTACCACCAATTGCTGCTGGTTTTCTTCTCGATCACTGATTGTTACCGGGCTTCCGCTTGTTCATTAGCCGCCACCAGATTTCTTCCCGACCATCGACCTTTATAGGAATTCTACCCATTCGCTGGCCTCCACAGGATAACTTCTCGACCACAGGTTGTCATCAGATTTTCGTCTGTTCGTTGGCCGTTGATGGATTTCTTCCTAATCGCCGATTGTTGCAGGACTTATGCCGATTCATTGGCGGATGCTTGATCTCTCACCAACCACCGATCGTTGCCGGTCTTCTGCCCGTTCGTTAGCCGCTGACTGATCTCTTCCCAACTACAGGTCATCGTCGAACTTCTGTCATTTCGTTGGACATCAATGGATCTCCAACTGTCATCAGACCTCTGCTAAACATTCTCTTAAATGTTACCACCTTATTTTCAACATCTGTCATTCATTCGAGTTCAAGAATATCTATCTGAAGTTTGGCAAGATATTCAACATATTGTATTCATATTGTCCCTGAGTTTAGGGGATGGTTCGACTACTGTGATTTGCTTAAACATTAGAGGAATCATTTCAACTGGACAAGGTCCCGTGATTTTTCCCTTTTTCAGGTTTTTCTACATAAAAATTTTGATGCTTTTTTATCATTTCGATTACCTATTTATGCGTTGAATTTTCGTGCATCGCTAAGACGTAAAATCTTTCTACTCTATCGCCGCGAATTTATCAGCTCACAACTCTCTTAATCTAAATAATTATTTTATAAATCATGAATAAATTGATAGTAGATTAAGAGGACACGAAATTTTTTATATGAAAAATTAGTGAAGAAAATAAATCATGAGATGTGACTATGAGTTTAAGTGAGTCAAGCTGACTCATGAATAAACTCAAGCTCTATTCATAAACGACCTCACAAATCAAGCTTATCAAGTCATATACTCAAACTCAAATTATAGCTAATATAGTATACAAGCATGATTTTGAGCTAGAGAAGGCTCTACTTATTAGCTCGCAAGTTGACTTGATCTTGGTCGCTAGGCAAAATTAACTATATTGTATTAATGCATTAACTAGTTACGAGAAATGCGTTATTTGTAATCCTTGACTCACAATTATTATAATTATTTAGTATTTTTTCCCTTTTTTGGAATTATTCACTAAAAAAAATATTTTAGTGCTATGCAACTATCTATATATATATATCCTTGCCTCACCCCATCAACTCCCTCATTTGATTGCTTGGCCATAAAAAAATTTAAAGAGGGGAAGAAGAGAGAGGAGAGAGAAAAACTTTGGGATCATATTTATTAGTCATTCCTATTACAAATTTTATTCTATTCATTGTAAGTATCTAATATCTTACTTCCGTTTTCAATGATTTTAATTTCTATGAATTTTATTTCTCATAAATCTACCAAAAAAATTTATCTCCTAATTTCATAAGCTTTCATCGTACAAGTTTGGATATATTATGGATTTGATCATTCTGAATGATTTGATATGATTTTATTGTATTTTAAATCAATTACTATATGATATCAAATACATGGTATGATAACTCCATGTGATACCCTACTAATCAATATGATTCACTAATTTGAAGTTATAAGGAGCTGGAGATTGATTGGGAGTTATAAGGAGTCGAGTCGACTGATTCGCGTGATTTAAGGGGAGTTATAAGGAATACATTAATTGAGAGTTATAAGAGGAGACTGATTGAGAATCATAAGTGCATGAGCAAGATACCCTTAGGATACACTCAATGAATATTTGAATACTAATACCGACACTGCTACAAATATTGTACTAATATTGTGACTGACACAAATACTATTTTCTATTATTAATACTATTTAACATTATTGATCATGATACTAATATTATTATTGACATTAGTACTGTTGATTATTATTGATACTGTGATTTATGATGTAATGGATTGAGATACGATGAACTATAGAAGGATAAATTGATACAAATAATCAGTATAGACATTGATGCATATATTTCCTTATATGATTTATAGTATATTATTCTCTTTTATCTTGCATTGACTTCAGTAGTAAGATTTTAGTTACTTGTTAGGCTATGCTCATTACATTATTTTATATATTTTTAGAAAAGGATAAAAATTGTATGATATGAGGCTCTAGACAAGACAAAAATGTAATTATATTTTTTTTTCATTGTTCATTAGTTAGTTCTAGTTAAACGATTAAAATGAAAGACATAATTCTTTCAATATAGATTTTGGCGTGTGATAAAATAGTATCGGAGCAATGATTATTAGAAGAATAGAAATATAACTAGAGCTTATGAGCGAAATAGAAATGTGATTTTTTTTTATAATTAGTTGATTTGAGTTTGAAATTTTGTATTGAGCATACTCTCTCTCTCTCTCTCTCTCTCTCTCTCTCTCTCTCTCTCTCTGTGTGTGACTAATATAGAAATATCGAGGATGACATTTTTTGAAGGTGGGGAGATTGTAATAACTCAAATATGTGAAAAAAAAATTCTTGAAAAATATAAAAATTATGAAGTATAACACTTTGGCACTGATCTGGTGAGTGATGTGGCGCTAGGTCATGAGCAATTTATAAAATCCTTGCCTCACCTCATCGACTCCCTCATTTGATTGCTTGGCAAGAAAGAAATCGAAAGAGGGGAAGAAGAGAGAGGAGAGAGAAAAAATTTTCGATCAGATTTGTCAATCATTCATGTTATAGATTTTATTTTATTCATTATAAGTGATTACTCTCTTGCTTTTATTTTTAATGATTTTGATTTCTATGAATTTATCTCTCCTAAATTTGCCAAAAATACATTATCTCCTAATTTTATAAGCTTTCATAGTGCAAGTTTGGATATATTATAGATTTGATCATTCTGAACGATTTGACTTGATTTTATTACATTTTAAATGAAGTGAATGATATCAGATACATGATATGATAACTCTACGTGATACCCTACTGATCAATGTTATTCACTAATTGGGAGTCATAAGAAGCTAGAGATTGATTAAGAGTTTTAAGGAGTTGGGACGACTGATTCGTGTAATTCAAGGGGAGTTAGAAGGAGTACATTAATTGGGAGTTATAAGGGGAGAGTGATTGAGAGTCATACGTGTATGAGCAAGATACCCTTAAGATACACTCATTGAATATCCAAATACTAATACAGACATTGCTACGAACACTGTACTGATATTATGACTGATACTAATACTATTTTCTGTTATTAATACTATTTAACACTATTGATCATAATACTAATATTATTACTGGTAATAGTACTGTTGATCATTATTATTATTATGATTGATGATGTAATTGATTGAGATGTGATGAACTATAGATGGATAAATTAATACAGATAATCAGTATAGATATTGATGCATATATTTATTTATATGATTTATAATATATTGTTCTTTTTTTATCTTACATTGATTTTAATTATAAGATTTTAGTTACTTACTGGGCTATATGCTTATTACATTGTTTTACATATTTTTAAGAAATGATAAAGATCTTATGATATGAGGCTTTGAACAAGACAAAAATATAATCATATTTTTTCTGTTGTTCATTGATAAGCTCTAGTTAAATGATTAAAATGAAAGACAGATGTAATTCTTCCAATATAGATCATGGAATGTGACATTATGGTGGAATAGAAGTGCACGGGTGAAGGCAAGAAGGTGGCCATTTTTTCTTTCTACAACTCCATTTTGTTGTGGGGGTATGAATGCAAGAAGACTCATGAATGATATATTCCTTTTGAAAGATGGAGGATGGAGTTTGGTTAAAGTAATCCTTGGCATTGTCGGAATAAAATTTTCTTATTTTTACCTCGAATTGATTTTGGATGGTGTGAAAAATGGGGAGATAATGCTCACATCAGATTTATTTTTGAGGAGGAACATCTAAGAGACTCGAGTACAGTCATTAATGAAGGATACAAATCATCAGGCCCCAAAGATGTTAGGAATTTTTTAGGGTCCCCAGAATCACTATGAATAAGGTAGAATGGGTATGACATCTCTCAATTTTGTTTGGAAAAGAAACTCATTTTTACTTGGCTAACTCACAAGTTTCATAATGAAAAGATTCATTTTCAAACTTATAAAAAAGTTTTAGATACATATTATTTAAGACATCAAAAGATGGATGTCCTAATCTAAAATAATAAAGCCAAATAGCAAATTTTTTTTATTAAATAAGGATAACATAAAATATTCATTACTGATAATAGTGGATTTGTTCAGGTCTTCCAAGTAGTATAGTCCATCTTTCTCCTTAGCAAGTCCAATCTTCTTCCCCGATCCCTGGTCCTGAAATAAGCAACAAATAGGGTTAAATAGGACTTGACAATTATGATCACTAGTAAGTTTTTGTATGGAGATTAGGTTTGTGAATAATTGATGTACATGGAGCACATTTTTTAGAGTGAGGGTATGTCTCTTTGGCATGCTATTGTGATACAAGAACTATCAGTAGTGATGATTTTCTTATCACTCGGGTAAGTAGTGTAGTTGATAAAGTGGTAGTAGAGTGTGACATATGATTTGTGGCTCCTGAGTCAATGATCCATACTCATTTCAAATGATTTTCAGAGGCACTTAATCCAATGAATATAGAAAATTTACCTGAAAGTGTAAGAGAAGAAGGTACAGGTGATTTTTCAAGGGATATTAGGAGCTGTCTTAACTTATCAATATCTTCTTTATTGCGCTCTCTGAAGCTGGACTGTGTTTCTGGGTTGGGCTGACTTGTTGTCGTGTTAGCTTGTGATATTCCCTTTTGTCTACTTCTTTGATTTCACTCCTTATCTGGGGGCTTTTCATGTAACTTCCAGCATGTCTCCTTTGTGTCTTGATTTCTTGTAATAGATGCACCATAAGGAGTCTTTGTCCTGAGATTTTGAGAAATTCTTACATCTTTCCTTTCACGACATTTGTTTGGTTGTCACCATTGATGAACCTTCAACAACCTTTAGTTCTAGCATTACGCCTCGTCGGCTTTCCTTAGCACGAATGAAAGAACTAATCTCATTTAGAGGGTGTCTCCTCTTTACTAAGGATCTGAACTCTAACTTGGTCAAACTTTGTATTTAATTCTGCAAGAAAGTTATACACTCTATCTTTCTCAATAAAGCTTTTTTGGATAGCAGCATCTTCTGGACACTAGGTTTCTATGCATCTGTAGTGATCAAGTTCTTGCCACAAGCTTTGAAGGAGAGTGGCATATTTAATCATGATCTTGCTTCCTTATTTTGTGCTTCCCACCTTGACTTTAATTTCCAAAACTTGCGCAGCATCCCGAGCTTTTGAGAAGGTTTACCTAACGGCATCTCATATGTCTTTTGCAGTAGATAGGAATATGAAAGTATTACTAATTTTTGAAGTCATGGAATTCCACAACCATGACATGATCATGGAGTTTGCTTCATCACATGCCCAAATATTAGGATCTTCTTCTGTTGGTCCTACCCCAGGAGGTGATTCATCTTTTCTTTTCCTTTCAAATAGGTCTTCACAAATTGAGCCCAATTCAAATAATTCTTCCCATTTAAGCGATAGGAATGTTGCATATTTTGGAGATCTCATCTTCCTTGGTGCACCATAAAGTCCTCCATTTGTTCGAAGCTTTGGGAGGAATTTACTTTGGACATTGCGGTGGCAAAGGGCAACAATGAAGGCTATATCAAGCAAGATAACAATGAAGGCTGTATTGGTTATAGATAGGATAATAACAACAAGAGAAGGTCGATAATGAAGGCATGACAGTACAAAAAACTCAGAATTCTGGCAACGACAATGAATGCTCTGATACCATGTTAAATTCAGATAATTTGAGAGGGAGAAAGCTTAATTTTACTGCACAAATTTGTCCATATTTATAGATCTATACAAGATATTATAATAAAGAAACAAATAATTACAGAATAATCCTTCCTAAATCAACCACCTAAGGTGAGCCACCCATAGATTCCCTTCTTAGCAGCATGATCAAATTGCCAAGAGATGGCAGGGATTTAACATTATGCTTTCTCAATTTAAATTGTGGAGGCTCAAGCCTCATCAAAGTTTAAAATACTAGTGCTAGATTCTTATAGAAGAAAGTTAGATTAAAATGAGCATTTTTGCTAGCTTCAAGCCAAATATCTCCCTACTCACCATTATCAATGAGAAAAAGTGTGTGCTTTCCTTCACCACCATCAAGGAGGTTCCACTACAATGGCTCTCATCTACGAAGCATCATCTCCTTCTCTGATTTCAAGCAATAATATCAAATACTTTGTTAGCACTTTGAAGTTGTTGAAGAACTTTCAAACTTTGTTAAGCATGAGTCGGGAGCCTAATAAGTTTCTCCATCACATCGCACTTCTAGTAGGAAATATCAGATGTTTAAGAAATAGATCTTATTGTCACTGATACAACACTCACCTAGGATCGTCGGGAAGCTCTATTCCATTATGCTTTGGCTTATGGTAGTCAAAAAGAGAAAAAAATCAAAATGATCTATTGATTCTTTATAAAAAATTAAAATATTTTTTAATTATATTAAATAATCATTTTGGTCTCTTAATTCTTTAAAGAGGAATCAACTTTTTTAAAGACTTGAGTCACCAAATTAATCTTTTAATATAGTTGGAGATTATTTTGATCCTTCATAAAAAATCAAGTGATTATTTTGATCTTCTTACCTAATAAAAAATATTGGTTGAGTTAGCCAATAATCAAGTTAATGTCGAGGAACAAAATAAGGTGACTTCAGCTTCGACCTCCAAGTAGTATCCCTCTGAGTTCAAATAGGACGCATGGAGACACTCCCATAGTCACCGGAGTAAGCCGTGTAGCAATGAGAATAAGTCGAGAAATGTACCACCGACAGCATCATTGAAGTTAATGCCCCAAGAAACATGAAAGGGACATTTTGACCTACGACCACTCAAAAGGAAGAGGTTATCACAGCCTTTGAGGTACCCAACATACGCTCTGCTTTGAGTTTCATTAGTGGAGATGGTATACGACATCCTTGCGGCTGTAAGAAGGAAAGAGCAACAAGGAGTTCCAAGAGGCAGTGAACAATGGGTTCGAGGCTATGGGTCATGCGGCTGTGTGCAGAAAAGGAAGCCCGACTAGAAGGTTCAGCAGGATGGGGCGGCTAGCCAAGGATGACTGTGAGCGAGAAAGGCAGTAACATCGGCAAGACTCGGGGGCTTGGGTCTGCTTCTTCAATCGAGAAAGCCGGAGGCATAGCAACCACTGCAGATACAACCATGCGGATCCTAAACTTCTGGTGAAAGCATCAGCAGTGGGGATTCATGGAATTGAGCGGAAAATGACAAAATATTTATGTTCTCTAGGGCTGTTTAAGATGATCTATATCGAAAGAGAATATGGTATACTAAAGGTTAAGTCTTTTTACACCTCCAACAGATCAAATGTTTGAATGAAATTAGACTAAATTCGAAAGATCAAGCTGAATGCTTGAGGCAAATCAGATAGGTTAAGGATTAAAATTTTTCCTAAATTAATTAATTATAATGTCGGGGGCAAAAATTAAATGTTTATTATAGAAAACATAATCAAGCTGGAGAAAAAAAAAATAGATTTTAAGGGCACTAATAGAATCTATATTGCATCATCCAAAAAAGCACGGCAATCGACAGAAATAAAGTAAATGATACAAGAAAAACAAACTTGGACCAGAGATTTAGCAGGAGCTAACTTGGACAATTTTATTCTTCCTATAGTAAAGGTATTAAAAGAGTCCTGTCTATATTACATCATGCTTTCTCATTCTTGAGCACAACAGATCTGAAAAAGTATTGAGTACAATCTCAAAGAAAATCAAAAGAAGCCGAAAGGCCATACCTCAATAGGGAGAATATATATCCGTAAAGCATGCAGCTTATCTTGATATGTTGGTGTTGAGTTTTGACTATCAACTAAGAGGTCTTGAGTTCGAGTCTTATACATATAATGTGTGAATAATGAGTTTATTTTAATTGATCTATATATATATACAACTACTGCATTCCTAAAATAGAATTCGTTGAAGAAGAATACTGTGAAGAAAAAGAACATCCAACATTTTATTTATCTCAAGGCTAGCAGTTGCGTTGTTCCTCTACTCCCTTATTGAAGATATTCTTGTTAGATGTCAACTTTCATTTACTAATCAGAAGTATCTTAATTCAGCCTTCTCGGATGAGTAAATCAACGCTTTATTTTTTTTCATTGGTGAAGATAAAAGCTGCCGATATTTTATAGCATTGCCATTGTCAGGTCCCAAGTTCTGGATGAGGATTGTGTTAGGTAATCGACAGTCAGCGTAAAACTTATCGAATAATCATGACATGAATCCTTTTTTAACTCTTAACATAATACAATGAAGAAAAATGATTCATGTAGCCGACATAGTGGGATAAAAGATTGATACCGTTGTTGTTGGTAGTGGTGGTTAAGATAAAAGCTCAAATAAATTCACTTCAAAAATTTGTGTGAATACTTCAGACATTATTGTGGCTTTCTTTTTCAATATTGTTCATTACTTCTTTCTTAACTATAAATTACTCAACCGTACTAAACGCCTTGCCATCATCACTTAGATTCCTAAGTGCTTACATATTAATACTTTGAATGACTATAAGCCTATATACCTCTGCAATTCTCACAACAAAGTGATAGCCAAGCTTCTTGCCAGAAGAATTAAGAGTCTTCTCCTCCGGCTGATTTAGCAAAATTCAAACTGTTTTCATTCTTAGGACAAGTATAACTGATAATATGGCCGTTGCTATTGAACTTCTAAATGATATTAATTCTTCTAATTCACCCAAGTAAAAAAAGACTTTGTTTGCTGCTTACGGGGTTCCCTTCTACCCTTCTACTTTTGTGAACTGGGTTATTTTCAATCTACATCGTTGTTATCATAAATGGAGAGCTTAGGTTATTTTCAATCAACATTCGGACTTTGATATGGATGTCCCTTTGTGATGGATATTTTCCCTAGAAAAATGGAAGCTAGTTATGTTAGTGAAAGACAAAGCCCAGCTAAGTTTAATAGTTTGGTGCTTTGAATCCAACTAGCAAGATACTGAACTCAAGGCTTTTGTATATGGGTATGCGAGTTTCAAAAGTACTAACAAAAACAATATTATGATCTCCCACCTAATTAATATGGCTTTGGGAAGGCTGATGTCTCCAGTATTAGTTGTCTTACAACTACGCTTCCAAACTTTCATTAGGCTACTAATCTTATACTTATAACACAGTGAATCTGCTTTATGCTTCTCCAAATCTATGAGACCAACCTCTGTACAATAACTTAGTACTATCCTTGATATTGCTTGCAAACCTTTCCTTGGGATTACTCGGTATTATTGTTCAGAATCAAAAGCAAATGACTGTATGCAAATTATAAGTAGACTTAAGTTCCGATTAAGTGGCTAGAAGAAATAATTGCTCTCCTTTATGAGTAGACTTCAATTTATTTGTTCAACAATTTGCAACTACCTTGCATATTAATTCAGATCGGTGATTCTATCTAAATGCATCATTAAGAAAATTACTAGCTTGATGGTATGGAGAATAAATTCAATAAAATATCTTTGTAAACTACAACATTGCCTAAAGATAAAATGACTTGGGTTTGCCTTCTCTTAATATTTTGAATTTGATAAGCAAATTTAGGATAATTTGAAGACTTTAAAATGCTATTCTGACAACCTGATTTCTTATCAATGTATCCATAGCATTAAAATCTTAAGGACTCAACTGTGATTGGAATATTTATAATCATTTCTCATATAAAAATGCCTATAAGCTGCTACACTCGTATCATGCAAATGTATGTTGGGGAAAGCTTGTTTGGTTTAAAAGGAGTGCCGTTAAATTTATTGCTTATGCTTGGAAGGTTCAAATCTATGGGGATAAAACAGAGGATTCATTAACTGGAAGAGAATTAGCTTTTAATTCTACTTGTGTGCTTTGCAATCAGTGTATTGAAACGCACTCACATCTATTTTTTAAATGTCCATTTTTTCTAAACCTGTTAAAGATCTACATTCCCTGCTGGCATTTTTCACCTCGCATGTTCTTTCTCGAAAGTTTTGGTGAAAATCACTTGCAAAATTACCAAAAAGTACTACCTGTTTGCTGCTAGAGTAACAGCTCGTTAGTATCATGCAAATTAAAGTTCAACTCGACAGAGCAGATCAGTCCAGGTGCCTCTCTTCTTCAGCTATCATGGCAATAGCTGTACTTCGTCAAAAATCACTATCGTGGATGTTGCATATGATATTCATATTGCTCATATTTATTTCTCTAAGCCCTTCTTTTGGAATTTGGGAGAATATATTAGTTTACATAGTGAGTTTTGATATAATTTCATATTTCTTCCTTCTTTTTTCCTTGTATTCTCTTCACTTGTAAACATTTGTTATTAATGCTATTGGCTAGGCGTGACTTTCATTTCTCCAATAATAATAATAATGGGGATAGCAATTAGAAGATAATAACCTAAAATTTATGTTATTATTATTATTTATACGCCTAATCAGAATTCATTTTGTCCTATTAAAACTGGCATTATCAAATGTCAGATTGTAATTGAAACAAAGTGTAACAGCTCAAACCTTTGATTATAGAGATATTTTCCATATTGGCCTAAAGGCCTCACGATTTTCTCCTGTTGTTGTAACTTTTCGGGATTTCTTCGGAATAAGCATATTTATCTGTGGAGTTTCTTAATAAAATTCCAACTATTACACCAAAAGACGCATCGATATTTAAAAATTTAGCTTCTTTTACTTAAGGGGTTTCACAATCTCCCCTATTTAAGTACTTGATGTCATCGTCAATATCTTTATCTCAGAATCATCCACCAAGTAGATAGGATTCTAGAGGTGGCCCCTACAAGTTCAAGTGGTGACTCCCGTCATATAGCACTTTATGCCATATAGGATTCAAGAGGTGGCTCCCATGGCGTAACACTTTATCTTATATGACACTTAATTCTCATCTTCCGACTGTTGTATTGCTTTGATACCATTTGTAACAACCCAAGCTCTTAACTATAGAGATATTATCCGTTTTACCTTAAGAGCCTCATGGTTTTATCATGTTGGTATAACTTCCCAGGAGGTCACTCATCCCAAAATTTCTCCGAAATGAGTACGCTTAACTGCAGAATTTTTAATAAAATTCCGACCGTTACATCAAAAATCACTTCGATATTTAAGAGTTTAACTTTTTTTACTCAAACAGTTTCACACAAAGTTCTCGTGAAATCTAAAAATGAGCAAAATCAGAGCAATGAATAAAATACAATTCCAGAGTTTCCATTACTTTAAGCATTCAAAGGTCATCACGGCCACAAAAAAAAGAAGAAAAAAAAAACAAAACGAAAAAAATATATAGCAGTGGTGGATCTTGGACTATTGCATCATGATTCTGCATAATTCAACTGAAGCATCATTAAACTTACATGAATCCGAGCAGCAGCCCCTGTAAAACCGAGTTAATGAAACAAACGACCACATCACTCAATAATGGTCTGGATAACACCAGCTCCAACCGTCTTCCCACCCTCTCTGATGGCAAACCTCATTCCTTGTTCACAGGCCACAGGCATGATAAGCTCCACAACAATCTTCACCCTGTCTCCAGGCATAACCATCTTCGACTCCTCATCCTTATCATTCATGATACCAGTCACTTTCCCAGTGACATCCGTGGTTCTCATGTAGAACTGCGGCCGATACCCAGGGAAAAACGGTGAGTGTCGGCCTCCCTCCTCCTTCTTTAGCACATAGACAATGGCAAGGAATTTAGTGTGAGGAGTAATGGTTCCAGGCTTGGCGAGGACCATTCCTCGCTGAATATCTGTTTTCTGTATCCCACGGAGAAGAAGGCCTACATTGTCGCCGGCAAGAGCTTCATCGAGGATCTTCTGGAACATTTCAACACCAGTGACTGTGGTGTTCCTAGTCTCACGGAGGCCAACAAGGTCAACCGTTTCGCCCACCTTGATGGTGCCACGCTCGACCCGTCCCGTGGCGACGGTGCCACGCCCAGTGATGGAGAAGACATCTTCAACGGCGAGGAGGAAGGGTAGGTCCGTCTGCCGTTGCGGAATGGGGATGTAGTCATCAACAGCGTCCATTAACTGGTAGATCTTGTCGACCCACTCGTTATCCCCTCGCTTGATTTTGGGATTAGCCATTAGGGCCTCTAAGGCAAGAAGCGCGGAGCCGGAGACGATGGGGACGTCATCGCCGGGGAACTCGTACGACGTGAGGAGTTCACGTACCTCAAGCTCGACCAGTTGGAGGAGCTCCTCGTCGTCGACCTGGTCCTGTTTATTAAGGAAAACGACCATGTTAGGAACACCGACCTGCTTCGCAAGGAGAATGTGCTCCTTTGTTTGGGGCATGGGACCATCAGCGCCGGATACGACGAGAATGGCGCCGTCCATTTGGGCGGCTCCAGTGATCATGTTCTTGACGTAGTCGGCGTGGCCAGGGCAGTCGACGTGGGCGTAGTGGCGGTTCTCGGTCTCGTACTCGACGGTGGCAGTGTTGATGGTAATGCCGCGAGCGCGCTCCTCCGGGGCGGCGTCAATCTCGTCGTACTTCTTGGGGGTGCTGCCACCGAGGGAGGCAAGCGCCATGGTGAGCGCCGCGGTAAGGGTCGTCTTTCCGTGGTCGACATGGCCGATAGTTCCGATGTTTACATGGGGCTTCTTGCGCTCGAACTTGCCGCGAGCGGCGCGGACTACAAGGAGGCTACCACGGCCAAGGCTTCGAACGGGGAGATCCGATCGAGAACTAGCAGCGACGGCGGCTAGAGTGGCACCTCGTAGAGACCAGGAAGAGGAAAGGGCGGCCACCGGCTTGAGGGTAGAGGGGAAAAGAGTCTTGGAGGCGGTGGTCGCCGGTGCGGCTCCAACGAGGGATATGGATGCCATGGGGATATGGAGCTGAGAGAGTCGAGCCAGTTCTTATCTGGAACTTGGGGCGGGGAGTGGAGCAGCTTCGACCGGCAAAATGGCAGCGTTTATGATCGATTTGGAGTTGGGACGCTTCGATTTAGGGCGAGGGTTGGGTTGGATTTGGTTCGGTCCGCGGGCTGATTTCGGCTGGAGGCGTTTGTTTGGTGAGTTGGAGTTGGCAGTTCAGACTTCACAGTGACCACATCAAGTCATGTGGAGTGCGACGAGAGTCGTGGCATTTAACATTCCTCTCTTTTCTGATTTTGGCTCCTCTATAATTATCATTTAATATTTATTTTATTTATAATATTTCAATATTAATACTAAAAATTGAAGGAAAAGTTGCATATTTATAAATTTAATATTCATCTAATAATTATCCCACCAATGAAATACTATTTAAAATAATTAATAGTAATTAAGGTTTTATTTTATTTAATAATCAAGATTGAGATAATTTAAATAACATTAAATTTGCTGCTATTTAGATTAAATTAATATTAACCATCAATGTTATTCAAAATCCGACAATATTAAAAATAGCATGAAACTAAATACTACTCATAAATATCATAAAATCACATCATATTAAGAACAGTCATCTCATCTCATAGAGAAATTATTCTGTGCGGTCATCGGACGTCATCAGGAGGTGAATCAGGACGCGACACGTCACTTTTTTGTTGTGTACCAGTGCTATGTATTGCTGTGCACCGGGTGACATGACGGATCCTGATTCGCGTCCGAACAATCTGATGACTGCACAGAATAAATTTCCATCTCATGACACCACCTTTCTCACAATCAAGAAAACACTTATCAAACTTCTGTATTCGTTCTCAAAAGCCGAATATCTCAAATGGATATCAAATATAGTAATCATCTAAAAAGTAAATGACAAATGTAAGATGTGCATTGATATCAATAAAATAAAGCCTATGGTTTGAAAAATTTCTATTCATCGCCTAATATTGATCTCATGGTCGATTCAATCTTGGGTTTTCCCAACTCTTTTTGACCTATCATCAGTTTAACATGAATAAACTAAGGCTAATATGAAGACTATTCATAACTCCATGTGTGTGAGGGGTACTTCTAATAAGCAACAATCATAAGCTTTTCACAGAATAAGGATATTTCTCTAATATACTCTACTATTAGTAATACCACAACTTCCATCTATTAATCCCATTTGTTCACTCAAAACTATCAGAATAGTCCAGGTCAGGGACGGAACCGGCTTCAATTTTGAGGGTAGTTAAGCAAGAAAAATGAAGAAAAAATTTGTGTAATAAAATAAAAGTATGTAAGAAAATATTAAAACTAAATATGAAGAAATACATAGATATTTTAGGGCATGTATTTCTGATTAGCAGTAGATTAAAACTTGTCATCATTAGGATTAGTGCAAAAAGGCTTTTTAAGGCATTTGGAAAGAATATTGGGCAAATTAAGACACGAATTTTTTAGGGGGGACAAAAGTGATATTTTAGGAGGGGCAAAAAAAAAATTTACTTTTTTTTTTTTTGAGGGGGGGCAATTGCCCCCCCTGACTTCCATGTTGTTTCGCCCATGGTCCAGGCCATATATATGCACCTACCTCCACTCTACACGAAAGTCCTTATGACTACTTTATATATATATACTTAGGGTGTCAATTTCGGGTCACAGGTCAGGTTCGGGTCGAAGCGGAACTGACCGACACTATTCGGGTCAATCAGAACCCGACCCGTTTTTGCAAACGGGTCTGTTTTTCGGACCCGAACCCACGACATGGCAACGCCGGCAGCGGCGGGCTGACGGCCGACACACGGCAACTGGCAGCATCGTTAATTGGGACAACGGGGACAGCGGGATGCAAAGCGAGCAGCTCTGGTCAGGCGCAATCAGCGCGGGTCATTCCCGGGTTTCCGGGTCAACCCGTACCCGACCCGATTTTTAAAACAGGTCGAAAATCCTAACCCGAACCCGACCCGGTTCGAGTTCAAGCCAGTCCGAACTAGAAATTTTCGGATCGGGTTCAGATCGGATTTTCGGATCGGGTCAAATATTGACACCCCTAGATATACTCTCAGCCTTACTGCTAAAGAAACACAATGAAATATGGACTTACTCATTTGCCTTATATTCTCTTTTTGCGAGAGTTAACAAGACCTCTGAAATTTTAAAAGCTCCAAATTTTGATGGGGAGCAAATGCAATTTCCTTGAAAAGTTTAGTCTAATGACGGCCTCATAGTATGAACAAATCACGACCGTTGCATCTCAACTCCTAAGCTTCCACAAACTGTAACTCTTACGTTGTCCATAATTTTTTTTAGAAACACTCACGACAAAGAACTATAATCTGACCCACTTTAATTTAATTAGCACATCAATGAAATTCACCACAATTCTAGCTCTGCAACAAACATTACTGTGGTAATTGTACTTTCTCACCATGTCCACAAGAAATCATAAGAGGATCCTCAAATCTTCCAAATCTTCAATAATAGCATTGCAACCTTGATAATAAGCTCACATTAGCTCAATAATAACAACCTCATATTTCATATGACAGATGAATAAAACTATAGTTCATGGTATTAACTCAAATGGGAATGCTTGTTGTAGAGAGATCTCAACACATACTGTTGCTAAAATGTGAATTTTATGCAAGATGCTTAGTAGGATAAAGTTGAAGCTGAAACTAAGGTTTTGTTTGGAACAACTTTTTTACTGCTTTATAAAGCAGTTTTCTAGCTTAAATTTTTTTTGAACTTAAAAATTTTGTACTAGAAAGCAGCTTTAGAAAGCAATGAGAAAACTATCTCAAACAAAAGCTAAACATACAGCATAAACTGTAGTTTCTAACTGGTTAAGTTGCATGGCTTTAGAGTCATAACAGCCCACTGCTCACCATGCAATAGAGACTCCATCCTGCTTGAAGGCTCAACCATTGAGTTATGAAATTCCTGAGCATAGAGTTGAATAGTCGAGCCACGCTCAGAACAAATCAAAGCAATGAGTTTACTCAGTCTTTGTTTACTATCAAGCAATAAACAACTGAGCTTTACATTTTTTTTCTGTATCTGAAGCAATATTTAGTTATCTGTGCACACTGCGTTGTCAAAAGGCAATTGCAAAAGTAAAATCTGAAGAAATTTCCTAACCCTTCATAATTAACCAGCTTTAATTTATAAGAAACATATATAAACTGATTATGGTCAATCCAAGTCATGTCACCCTTTAACTTCAACATCTGAGATAAGATAGAGATAATAATTGTTGCTTTCTCTATTTGGCGTTCATTAAATTGCTCTCTTGACCTATATTTGCATATGTGCGGGCATGCTAAGGCTGTAATCAGTGGTAAAGCCAGAAAATTTTTGGGACGGCTTTTTTTACTGTTTCTTAAAACGATTTTTTAGTACAAAAATTAAATTTTTTGTACTAAAAAGCTGCTTTAAGAAGTAGTAAGAAAGCCGTCCCAAACGAACCCTATATTTATTTTGACAAACTTTCCCTCAACTTTTTTCTTCTGAGCATAGACCAGCATAGATTATTTTAAAGCAAAAAAAAAAAAACAACAAACACTAGCTATAATTAATTTGTCCAAATTTATAAATCATTTGTAAATAAGATAAATATCAATTATGGTATATTAAAATTTAAAAAACAAAATTATTATTCAAGCTTTTTTGAAATTCTGCATTTACTTTCAACTTTTATAAAATTCATTTATTTATAAAATATATGATATTAATAACAAAACTGATTTGATTTTGAAATTAACATAGACAATATAAAAGAAACTCACAGTATATAATGAATTTTTTCCCTCATGAATAAGTTCATCATCTTAATGTCAGTAGGCTTCATATTCGTCTTATATGATTTAATTATACATATCACCTAAACTCAGTATAATCATTCATTCTCTTTTACATGATATAGAGAATTTTTCGCCTCTTCATTTTTAATATTTTTAGATAAACTAATTCGTTTGATCTACTATAGGGAAATTATTAGATATATCAAATAATGGATTACTGAATTAGCCATTCTTTCATCATAAATAACTTGGCATAAAGAAAAGAAATTACCACTGAGGAAATTTTATTCGATTTACGTCCTCAAAAAAATGTTCATATTGATGCTTAGGGAGTGATCAAACTTTATAAGTTTCTTAAAATTGTGATTTAAAGGTTGTTGATCCTTTAAGAGCTATTTTATTTTAGATGGACAAATTTTAATGTCTTAAAAAAGGGGCAATTGATACAATACCTGAAAATCAACTCTTGAAACATGTATCTCGACACAACTATTTGATTTAGAACCTTTTAGAATCAAATTTGCGATCATTCAAACTTCATTTTTAGTAATATTATAATAAAAACGTGCATTTTGATGAGAATAATATTAATAAAAATGTGCATTTCGATGAGAAAAATCGAACGAGGCACTAAATGTTTATAAAATATCAAATTATTAATGGGGGTCATTTTAAAGCATTGTCCATTGATAAACATTATGATCGCCAATAACAATCAACATTACTAGCTCGTCACCGACCAAGACTATCAATCAAGAATGTCTTTTATAACTCTACCTTTGATATATCATCAAAAAATTATCTTGATCGAGCACGAATCTCGAGGCAAAATTGTATTGGAAATTTCCAAGATTAAATTTGGGGCCATCTGAACTCTGATTTCAGCAAACTTATAGTCGAACTGAACGTCTCAAAAAGACGGACCCAACAACATAAGATTTGACTCAATTCGAGCCCAAATGGGTCCAAATCAAGGACCTAAAGCACATTTGGAATGTTCAAACCATAAATTGGACGACCAAATCGAGCGGCTCGAGGAGAAATATCCAACAAGCCCAAAATCGTCGAATTTTGACATCATTAAGATACTTAAATACACAATGAACGGTCCATAATCAATGGAGTCGATATCGGCCATCCATTCCAAACACTCCCAACATGCCCTTTATCTTCTCCTTATTTACTGGCCATGTCACTCCCAAAAATTTATAAATAGACTCCTCATTCTTCACTAAAAGGGGGGACCAAGCAGGGGAGGGGGAGGAGAAGAGGAAGAAGGAAGAGAATCTGCGATCTCTCTCGTCCTCCTCGACCGTCGCCTGGCCACCAATAATCATCGGACATCCACTCGGCCACCAACTACCGCCTGATTTACACCCGGCCACCGATTATCATAGGATTTCCTCCCGATCACCGATCGCCGCCACACTACGGTCCTTCCTACCTCCGTTGTCCGACTATAGTCCTTCCAACCTCCTCTACCTGACTATGGTCCTTCTAACCCCCACCACCCGACTATAATCTTTCTGACCTCCGTCGCCTACCAACTACTGTCTCTCCAACCACCATCTCCAAACTACGGACTCCCTGACCGCTGTCGCCTGATTATGGTCCTTCCAATCACTGTCACCCGGCTGCAGTCATTCTGACCTCTGTCACCCACCAACTACGTTAATTCCAACCACCATCACCAGACTACATTTTTTTCGACCTCTGGTCCCAGCCAAACTATGGTCCTTCCGAACACCATTACCCAACTACGATCTTTCCGACCTCCGCTGTTGGACTACGGTCTTTTCGACCACCATCGCCCGACTATGGTCCTTCTGACTTTCATCACTAGTCAACATCATCCTGCCAACCAAACGAACATTTCGACACGATTCTTCCAACTGCAAACACTTGTGGATTCATTTAAACTGGGCAAGGCCCCATAGTTTTTCCTCCTTTTCAAGGGTTTCCACGTATAAACTCTAATGTCTCTTATGAACGCTACACCCCTATCTTTCATCTATTTATGTGCCGAATCTTTGTATAAAGCTAGGACGCTAAACTTTATATTTCTCTACCACCGTGAAAACTTTTGCATGCATCAATTTGGTGCTGTCTGTGGGAACATAATTTCTGGCTGGGCGACAACTTTTGATCCAACCTCAAAAGGTTGTTCACGTTAATGTCTTGGGAATGGTTGAAGTAACATAGTCCCTTTGCCAAGATTTATTATCATATATGAAAGAAGCCTTTCATTATTAAGGATAACCTTATGTATTATTTTATCACCTCTCCAGGACCAGTCATTGTTGCATCAATTTTATGGGAATCAGATATAGATTGGGGGGCAACCTTATCTATAGCCGTGGCCAAAAAAATTCCTCCAACCAACATCCAAGATAATATCTTTGAAAACCATTTTTTTTATAAATCTCCCAACAAATACAAGGAAGCTTCCAATAAATTTTAAGATCTACACAAGCCCTAATTGGACTTCGACTCATTGGGCAAGATCTTAACCTCGGCCTCAAAAAGACAGTAACAATCTAAAGATAGATCATTCTTTACATTCGATTCAGGATACACGCAGTATTCACCCCTTCCATATCAAGGCATAATCGATCCAATGGGGATTCGATTTGATCTCTTCCACATAGGTTAATATCATGGAGTAATATTTTGATAAATAATCTCAGATATGTTATACATCCTTAATGAATTCTCTTGACCTCTTTCACACAGGTTAACACCTTCAAGAAATAATCTGACAAATAACCTCGGATAGGTCATACCTCTTTGGTGGATTCTCTCAGCCTTTTTTGCACAGGTTAACATCATCGAGCAATGCTCTAACAATCAACCTTGGATAAGTCATACATATTTGGTGGATTCTCTTAACCTCTTAAACACATATTAATGTCATTGAGCAATACTCTGAAAAATAACCTCGGATAGGTCATACATCTTTGGCAGATTGTCTTAAGCTCTTATACACAGGCTAACAACATTGAGCAATGCTCTGACAAACAATCTCAATTAGGTCAAATATCCCTTGTGAATTTTTTTAACTTTTCAATACAAAGCTGTGCTTTAACAAACAACCCTAAGAAGGCACACCTATGGGGTAGACTCAAAGTGAAGCTAATAGTGAACAAGATCCTCACTAGAAAGACTCCATGAGAGTAAATGATTGATAGGGTCATCACTCATACAAAGATCTTAGAAGGCTAAAAGTCTTAAAAGGCACATGTATACAAAAGATCATAAAAGGCTAAAAGCCTCAAAAGGCACATGTATACAAAATACCTTAGAAGGATAAAAGCCTCAAAAAGCACAAATACATCAAAATCTCATAAGGCTAAAATCCTCATAATATATATATTTATTTGATTATTTAAAATTTTCAGAAGAC
The DNA here is from genome assembly GCA_019925795.1 of Dendrobium chrysotoxum. Classification (NCBI taxonomy): domain Eukaryota; kingdom Viridiplantae; phylum Streptophyta; class Magnoliopsida; order Asparagales; family Orchidaceae; genus Dendrobium; species Dendrobium chrysotoxum. The sequence continues at coordinate 46,004,430 of CM034301.1, forward strand.
TAAAAGTCACAAAATGGATAAATTCCTCTTTAGTTGCACTATTCATGGGGCAATATATCAAAGCATATTTCTAAAATACATAAAGAACTTAGTTTCTTATATAAAGATAAAGTATCATTACTTCAAATAAATTGAAAGTAAGCATCAAGCTCATATAAGCATCTCAAATTTATATACAATATTATTGGATGTACATATAGTATAGATTTACATCAGAGTTAAACACAATCATTTTCATCTAATACAAGAATCTTAAAGCGAAGAAGATTATAGTGCTTTCATCAACATTATCCCGTATACTAAAATGAATTCTAGTGGAGGACCATGTGTTTGAAAAGACCTTTTTAGGGTAATGATTAGTACATCATTCAGTACATCAAACTTCTTAAAGATCATCATTGAAGGAAAGATCAGAGACCCGACAAACCTTCGCTCATTTGGCACCATTAGTACGTATTAGACTGTTGCCATCAACGCACAACCTAACCACCTTTGTCAGGCTATTCATTGTTCACCTCCCATCAACAAAGAAGCCTACTACTTTCAATAGAATACAACTTGACCACTTCCATCATTAGCCCTTTGCCTGATGGCCATCACCGGCCCTTCACCTCATATCAGCCATCATCGGCCCCTCGCTCGACTACTATTAGTAGCAAACCCTCCAATTAGCTCCTTCAGCTAATCGTCTGGCTGCCGACTGCCGCCAGACTTCCACTTAATCATCGATCACTGCCAGAATGCCACTTGGCTACCGATTACCATCAGACTTCCACCCCATCGCTGATCGCCTCCAAACTTTAGGTCAATCATCATCAAAATTCCACTCCTCTGCTGGCAATCACCAGTTCTCCTCTCGGGTGCTACTACTGCCAGATCTTTTCAAACCACCCTCTCATGAAAAAGGTGATTGATCTTCTTTTATTATGGGCAGTCTATTGAGAGAGTAAATGCTTATCGAGAATCCTTATATACAAAGAGAGGCACTGAAGCTTGATAGGTGATGTCGCCTATCTAAGATAGTGAAATGCCTCTAATATGAGAATGAGTATGAGGAAGAAGAAGGTGAAAGACAAGATAAACTTCTTCTGCTCAAAGAGGGGTATTGAAGCTTGATAGGGGAAGCCGCGTATTAAAAATAGTAGAATGCCTCTATTATGGGAAGAAGCTTGATGGAAAAGAAGATGGAAGGAGAGAAAATTCCCTTCTACACATAGAGGGACACTGAGGTTAGATAGCGGATGTCGACTATCCAAAAACAGTGGAAAACCTCTAATATATAAAGAAGTTTAAGGAGGAATATTCCTTCTATACAAAGAGGGGTACTGGACTTGATAGAGGATGTTGTCTATTCAAGACAGTGGAGGGCCTCTGTTATAAGAAGGCTGGAGGAAGAAAGGAGAAAAAAAGAAGGGGCAGCCTTCCCCTACCCCCAAGGCCCCAAGGGGGCAATTTATAGGTGAAAGGGGAGAAGAAGAATATTCTGGGAGTATCAAAATATTCTCAAAGAATAAAAATATTCTGAGGGGAATAATATTATTCTAAGAAGAATATTCTTTAAAAATCTATTAAAAAAAAAAATATAAAAAAAATAAAAAAATAAATAATAAATAAGTTCAAAAAAATAATAATATTATTAAAAAATGGTAAAAGGGGCGACAACAGTGCCACCCCATGGTTTCAAAAGGCGGCATCTAATGTACCGCCCTGCTTCGTGTACGCACTGACTAGCCGGAGGAGGGCAGTGTATGGCACTTAGCGCCAGGCCAGTTCAGCCTCCAAGTCGCATCTGGGCCTTATTTTTTGCCTATAAAGTTCGATTTAAAGTTTTTCAGGTCTCTGGGACCATTTTTTGACGTTTCAGACTTAATTTTGGCACTTTCAAGGCCCAACAGAGCCTCTGCAATCAATTTCGAGCATTTTTAAGAATTTTGGAATGACATTTTTTGATCTTGTGCTCCAATCATTACTCCAACTTTGAGACATGTTAAAATAATGATTAAGTGTATTTTACTTAGTTCATGGCTCCAAGGGGACGTCCAAGGAGCAGTTGCATCTCAAAATTACTCGAACATTATAATTTTACATTGGAATGATTTGAAGAGCTTCGTCAGATTTTTTTGGACTCTGCTGACTTTGACATCCAAAAATAGGGAGCAATTGATATATCATCAAAAAGTTATCTTGATCGAGCACGAATCTCAAGGCAAAATCACATTGAAAACTTCTTAAATTAAATTTGGGGACATCCGAACTCCGATTTCAGCAAACTTATAGTCAAACTAAATGTTTCAAAAGGATAGACCCAATAACACCAAATTCAACCCAATCCGAGCCCAAATGGGTCCAAATCAAGGACCGAAAGCACATTTAGAATGTTTAAACTATAAATTGGATGACCAAATAATTTCCAAATATGACATGCTTATAATTGAATCGAGCAGCTCGACGAGACAAATCCAACAAGCTTAAGATCACCAAATTCTGACATTATTAAGACACTTAAATACTCGATAAATAATCCATAATCAAGGGAGTCGATATCGATCCTTCATTCAAAACACACCAACATGCCTTTGATCTTCTCCCTATTTATTAGTCATGCCACTAAAAAAATTATAAATAGACCATCATTCTTCACTAAAAGGGGGGACCAAGCATGGGAGGGAGAGGAGAAGAGGAAGAATGAAGAGAATATGCAATCTCTCTTGCTACCAAGCTCCTCCTCGACCATCGCCAGGTTAACAACCGTCGCTGGACTTTTGCCCGGCCACCAATTATTGTCAGACTTACGGATGGCCACTGATTGTTACTATATTTCCTTCCGACCACCAATCGTCACAATACTGCGGTCCTTCCGACCACCGTCGACCGCCGACTACTGTCCTTTCAACCACCGTTGCTCGTCGGTTACTGCCCTTCCAACCACAGTTGCCGACTACGATCTTTCCGACCTTCATTTCCTGACTACGATCATTCTGACCTTCGTCGCTCAACTGCGATCTTACTGACCTACGTCACCAGCCAACTACGATCTCTATGAACACCATCTTTAGACTATGGTCTCCTCGACCGTTTTCACCTAACTACGATCCTTCCGACCACCGTCACCCAACTATAATTTTTTTAACTTTCGTCGCCCACCAACTATGATCCTTCCAACCACCGTTGTCACAACCCAACTCGACCAGGATATGTCCTATCATGTTGAGTTGTGACAGGCAAATCTCAAGATCTAGTTTTAGAATTATTCATATTTTCTGCCAATATTAATTAAAATTAACTTCAGAGCTACTAAAACATCAAAATACTAAAAATAGCTCATCAACTAGGTTTCTTTTATTTTATCAAAAAAAATATCTACACTATAATATATGGTTATAGGTAAGAGCTACAGAACTAAAAATTTAACTAGTCATGATTATACAAAAATTAAAATAATAAAATACCTATGACCTCAGATCTAATCTTGAAATGCTAGTCTACAATCTCCTTCCTCTTTTTAGATCCTGAAAATCAAAAGCAAAACTAATGTGAGCTACAGCAGCTTAGCAAGCCACACCAACCAATCAAAATTCTTAAATATTCTTTTATCAAATATTTTGCTGAATATTTAAAAGCAGTTAAATGCATTTGAAATAAATCACTATACTGAGAGATGTAATAAATGCATAACAGTTATTCCCTGATTTAAATAATAACATCGAACAAATAATTAAATTAAAATTCGTATCACAGAGCAGTTCATATCACATTTCATGGACCTAGACAGAACCGCAAAGCATTCTGGCCCCTTATGACTCTCTTTTTATATTTATAGCACTAGAATATATCACATATCCCTATCTTAGACAAAATCTCAAAGAAATCTGGCCCCTTATAACTCCTAGCAATTCCCTAATATAGATAAGATCTTAGAGGATTCTGGCCCCCCTTATAGCTCCCAAATATATAATTTATCACATATATGCATATATCATCACATTATAACAATTAAAGAGTAATTGAGCATATATCAAAATTGTAAAGTGTTATATAATGGTAGACAACAGAAAATCCTACTAGGCAAAAATGCATATTTTTAAAAAATTATCAAATTATTAAGGATTGTGTAAAACGATATTTTAAGACTTGTATTATACTACACCACTATTTTTCAACATCCAGATAATTTTATATTCAATAAAAATAATGTAAATTTTAAAATCCTCGTTGTAAAATTTTCAAAAAAAATTCAAAATGTACATACTCATAATCTCTATAACTTATAAAAAGTTACGCGGTGAAAGTTTTACCTGTGCAAAACTATCCACATTTTTCGCTAATGAAAATAAAATTTTAGTAGAAAAATTCACTAAAAATTATGCATTTTTGAAAATTGAGATAATGTGATTTACCTCGAGACGAACAAGTTTCTCAACTGGGCCGACGGACGAAAATGACCCAAAGTCGCCCAAAATACAATTTTCCTTTTTTTCTCTCCTCTTTTTCTCTAATTCTTTTTGTTTTTTCTCTTTCTCTAATTCTTTTTGTTTTTTCTCTGTTAGCCATTTCTGCTTAGTGGAAATGAAATGATTTTAGGGATTTAAGGTAGGGTAGTGTTTTAAGATATTTTATTTTATTTATATAAAACAATAATATATTTATATTATTATAATTAATTTTTAGTAGAAATTCATAAAAATTCTTTAGGGATTCCAAAAATTACAGAATAATATTCATAAATTAGCTCATTTTATTTTAAAAATTCTGGTGAAATCAGTTTCCAAAACGGACACTTGACGGTGCAAAAACCCCACTTGTACCGATAGGTACTGATTTCTTAAGAAATTTCAACAATGTCCAAAAATTATGAAAAAATTAGGGAAGCTAAAACACAATACTATAAATATTTTAGAGAAGACGGTTTGTGATTTGGACTTGTAAGAACTCCTGAAATAATTATTAACTGCTCTAGGTCAAAAAAAAATTAAAAAATTTAAGGCTTTCACAACCGTCACCTGATTACGGTCTTTCTAACATCTGTCACCCGTCAACTACGGTCCTTCTGATCGTCGTCGCCTGACTATATTCTTTACTACCTCTGTCGCCGATTATGGTTCTTCCAACCACCGTCGCCCAACTACGATTCTTTCGACCTACATTGCTCCCCGATTATGATCCTGCCAACCAAAGAAATATGTCAACACTGATTCTTCCAACTCCCACATGTAATGCACTATATTAGATATATATTTGCTACATCAAGCCAATGTTTTCCCTCCAAGGAAGAGCCTCATTTGTAATCAATTGTAAACACTAGTGGATTCATTTAAACTGGGCAAATCCCCATGATTTTTCTCCATTTTCAAGGATTTCTACGTAAAAACTTTAGTGTCTCTTATGAATGCTACACATCTATCTTTCATCTGTTTGCATGTGAGATCTTAGTTCAAAGCTAAGACATTAAATTTTATATTGCTCTACCGCCATGAATACTCCTGGATGCAACAACCTTCAATTCTTATATGCCATAATCTTCTGACAACCAATGTCGACTCCATAGTCACCCAACCACCATACCTATCATTAATTAATATCGATAATCTTCATAGCTTGATCATTTTTGTCAGTGGTTGATCGGATCAACACTAATGCCTAACTATCATCACTATTTCTCCTATATTTTTCAGGTCTCTCATAACAGAACTTGTAATTCATTTATATATATATATAAAACGAAGTAAAAGTAGTTTTATAATTTTTTTATTTTTGGAAAGAAGTAGTTATGTAAATTAGGAAAGAAAATCGTTTTAAAAAAATAGAGATGAATTATTACTGAACGATATAGCTGCAATTATATATCTTAATTACACGAAGCTCAGAATCAAATCTGCTATAAATACACGTCCGCGTTCGCATCTCCCACTACCCCTGTTTCTCGCTTCCTCAACCGATTACTCACGCAACCCTAAACCCATCAAGCTCTCGCTTTCTCCTTCTCATCTTACATCCGACGAAGACGATGGCAAAAGTGTCTACACCCTGGAGCGGGATCGGTACTTGGGCTCTCGAAGCTGAACGAGCCGAGGCAGAGGAGCGTGAACGCGCTGCTGCGGACTCCTCTACCGCTCGTCCAACTTTCCTCGCCGATGAGCCAATGCAGGGCTTTCCAAGCCTCAAGGAAGGAGCAAGCAAGCCTAGGAAGAAGAAAGGCGTTTCTCTTACGCTTTCCGAGTTCACTTCCGGCACCTACGTCGGCCCTGGAGGTGCTCGTCGCAAGCCCACATTCGATTCCAATGGTCTCACAGTCGAAGAGATGACCCGCCTTCCTACTGGTCCCCGTCAACGCACGGCTGATGAGCTAGATCATTTACGCCTCGGTGGTGGCTTTCGTTCTAATGGTTATGGTGGCGGCGCTCCTCCTCGCCACCCGAGCGAGGAATTTACCAAGGTCTCAGATCGCGATCGTCCCTCGAGGGCTGATGAGGTAGATAACTGGGCTCATTTTAAGAAGCCGTTTGCCATGGATTCCAGCCGGCAAGATCGTTACGGCTCCCTGGGCCCATCCAAGGCTGACGAGGTTGATAATTGGTTTTTAGGAAAGAAATCTGTCGCTCCTCCTTCTAGGCACTCTGGCTTTGGATCTGGATTTCGGGACTCTTTCGGGTCGGGGATGCATTCTGATCGTTGGGATAGAGGAAGCGTGCCTCTTCCGAGGAATGGGGAGAGAGAAAGGCCGAGATTTGTACTCGATCCTCCAAAAACAGATTCTGAATCACAGCCAGAGCCTACGCGTAGCAGGCCGAGTCCTTTTGCTGCTGCAAGGCCAAGGGAGGAGGTGTTGGCTGAGAAGGGGGTGGATTGGAGGAAGATGGAAATTGATATAGAAATGAAGAAGACTAGTGGCTTCACAGACTCTTATTCAAGCAGGACATCCAGTGCGCAGTCAAGCAGGCCTGGGAGTTCGGGTTCACAGGCTTCAGAAGAAGGAGGGGTGCCAAAGCTTCGGCCTAAGGTTAATCCTTTCGGAGATGCAAAACCTCGGGAGGTTCTTTTGGAAGAGAAGGGAATGGATTGGAGGAAGATTGATCAGGAACTGGAGCATCGTGGGATTGAAAGGTTGGGTTTTGCTGATCTTTATCCAATCATATTACTTGCAACAATTTCAAATATTTCTCTGTTCTATTGAGTATCTATTTCAGGGTTACTATAGGCTTATGATTTTCTAAATGCACGGCTTGATTTAGTATTTTCGTGCAAATAATCCTTCTTAGGAAGAAAAGCGTGGCATCTTGCACGATAGGAAGCATGGGCTTATGATTTTTGTTGGATTTCATCATCCTTAACCATGGATAGATTTTACTGCCTCAGTAGCTTAACATTGATACACTGTCAGAGCTTGCCATTTATCATGCTTCATGAAGTCTTTGGCCATATTTGAGATATAATATTGTTAATTTTACGTTTTGGATTGGGATCTTGCGTTTTGCTTTACCTGGTGTTGCATGTGAATGCGTAAGCTAAACTGTTAAAGCTGTGCACACTCATTTGGTTTGTTCTAATACATTATTAATTGAAATTCTCACAGTCGCCTGAATATGATGAAGACTTGTCCCTTTAACAAAGTAGGTTTTGCGAATGTTCATTTAACAAAAAAAGCCCACTTTTTCACTTCTCTTGAGTTTTTTTACAAAATTATAATACTTGGCTACAATGCTAGTACCTATACACCTTTTTGTAGCTTAAAGAGCTATTTGTGATGACTTCTACTTTTTATTTTTTATTTTATTTTATTTTATTTATGTTTTGACATAAAATAAAATATGTTTGTTATCTTAAAAATATTTTTAATTGATATCGAATAAGTTGATTTATGGGGCATGATTGCCCCTAATTTTCCCCAAAAAAAGTTGATTTATGAGGGGGTGGCAGCAGTCTCTAATTAGCTACAACAGGTTGCGAAGTCATGATAACGATGGTGGTTTGACAACGGTGGTGCTTGCGGCCGGTTGTAATAATTGTTTCTAAAATACCTCAAAATTATTTTATATGTTTTTAAAAATAACTTAATCTATTTTTAAAATAAAAAAAGTTAAAGAATATACTAAGCAAATATATTTAAAAAAAAAACAAAAAAAACAAAAAATAAAAATGATTTTATATAGCCCATAGTTTTGTTTTCTCTGTTCTCTTGGATTTTTTTCGAGATGAGTTATTGAATGCAATGATTGCTTTGATAGTGCTAAGAGTAGTTCAAGGGTGCAGCTCCTTAGAAGGCAAGCCATCGGTTTCTTTCTTGTGCTTTTTCTACGTTAAAGATTGGACTTTTGACTGTCATTTTAGCTTCATTTTGTACCTGTTTGTTTGTTTTTTCTCTGATAATTTTGATTTTTTTGGTTCTGTTGGTGTAGCTAGCATTAATATGAAAAACATCTCAAGGTTGAGCTTTGCCTAAATCTTGGCCATGCGTGGCGTCATAAAGGTAGATAAACTGATTTGTAAATGACGCATTTTGTGAATTTATAAGCATGGAAGTATCCATCACAAAATCTTATATATGCTCATTTTAAGGTGCATGGTCTCTGTATAGAAGATTTGAATTATCACTCTCCGGACAGGTATTCAAGTTAGTAATACTAAAAGTTTAAAATTGAGGCAAATCCAAGACAATTTTTGTCCTTTATTAGGCCTATTTTGCTGCATACAGATCTAATCATTTTGTAATGTATTGGCCATTTCCAATTTATTCTTATAAGAGTTGCTAATTGCACTACATATCTATTTTAGATATTCAATTTGTTTTAGAATAAAAGATTAAACCCAATATCCAATGCATATTATAAGGTTGAACGCTGAGTAGATTCAGAAGTAGATTGGGATAGATACTTCTGGTCTACTTTAGTTTAGACCCTTATTTAGTAGCTTATTTAGGTCATTTATGCCTTCTTCCTTGTTCATTTTTGTCTCATAAAGAAAATTAGCTTCTTACGATGCAACACTCTTGTACATGCTTAAGGCAATTGAATTCCACAGTGCATAAATGATGCTGAGAAGATTTACGTAATAGCATATATTCAACCATGATACTTTGAATTATGAACAGCAGTTCTTGTATTACAATGCTGATGCATATGCACAGATTTTATTTTAATTTCACTTTAATTATGTGTCTTTTAAAGCTTTTTCTTTTCTATATTTCTTCTACGTGATATTTTTTTCTCCTTCTATTTGATGGTACTTCAATAGCAAACTGGATCCTTTCTTATTCCCTGCATGCATGTTTTGTACAACTTTTTGGGTAAAAATTCAAAATAATCCCTCAACTATTCATATATGACCAATTTAGTCATAGAGTATCACATTTTTCTAATTTAGTCTCTCGACAATATAAAATTGATTTCAATGATCCATCAAGTTGAAATTAAAGAAAAATTGATCCTAATTTAGACCTCAATTATATAAAATTGATCTCAATTTAGTGATTAATTTTATACATTTGATAGATTAAATTGGGAAAATGTGATAGTTCTAAGACTAAATTGGCCACATATAAATCGTTAGGAATTATATTTGGCTTTTACCCGTAACTTTTCTTTTTAGTTGAATTTTCTTTTATATTCCAAGATGGTTATTCCATTATATTTACTTAGATGATTTGTCTAAGCTCATTGGATTATTAATAATTTGCATTATCATTTTGACTTGTCAAACATGACAGGCCTGAGACTGAAGAAGAAAAGAAACTGAAAGAAGAGATCGATAATCTGAAGAAGGAACTTGCTAAGGAAACTGAGGGTAATGTGAATGGTGATTCCTCACATCTTCCTACTGAACAATACGATAGCTTGCTTGAGCAAATAAGGAAGAGAGAGAAAGAGCTGGAAAATCTAATACGTGAGTTAGATGATAAGGTGCGGTTTGGTCAGAGAGCCTTTGCTAATGCCAGGCCTGGTTCTGGATCTAGAAGAACTCCTTTCTCTCCAGAGAAGCCATCAGTGCAGACTGGCTTTTCAGAAAATTCAAGGCAGACCGAGTTTGTAGAGAGGCCTCGATCTAGAGGGACGGGTGACTCATGGTACAGACCCATGATTGAAAAACGGGGATTCCAATCAAACAGGGATTCAACCCTTCTCGCCAGCAGGAGCATGGATAGGTATGTAAATTCTTATGCCTTTTCTTGTACTATTGTTGTCCTTTAGATTTAGCAAATCATGGCTGATAGATGACTTTAAGAACAACAGTTTTGATCTTTTTTATGTGTCATATCTGTGTTTTATCTTGTTGACTGATGATGATAATAAATAGAGAGCATGGTTGGAAAATTAATGTAGTAATGCAAATTGATAGAAGCTGTAGGAAAAGAAGAAATTTCATGAATTCTCAAATATTAATTATAAATAAGAATGAAAAGATCTGATAGCATGACTCTTTGTATTTTCAATCTACTACTTTACTGCGAACCTTTTTTTTTTTTTTTTTTCTGTATACTTATTGTTAACCATTTTTTTTATTCACCTTCTGCTGATACCTTAGTTTTAGTAGGTTGTTTTTACAGTACATGCAATCAGATGGTTTATTGTTAATTTACTGTAGTTTCTAACCTAAGATAGTTTATCGACATTCTTGGCAGGTCAAAATCCGGGGAAAGATGGTGAAGGAGCTTATATTTGTTCTGGGGCCATTAATTTTTTTTATGCTGAATCTGAAGCCATTCATAATATCTTTCTGCTCTTTTTTCTTCTTTTTTTTCTTAGAATATTGAGCACTGAAGTGTAAATGTAAGCAAAATTAGTGTGCTCAAATTTGGACCGGTTGCCAGGTGACAAGGACTCCCAACATTCAGCAACTACCCTAACTGGAGGTTTGTCCTTTTGTATTAGGTTGGAACTTTAGGAGACATAATTCATGGCTACCTTGGTTTGGTGCAAGACTTGGAAGTTTTTGCATGTCAAGCCAAGCATCAAGTTGTCTACTTTAGTTGAAATTTCCATTTGTTAGTTTACCTTCTGCATGATATCTTACCTTGTTTCTGATACCTTTACGTTAGCAAATGTAAGTGATTTTCCCTTCTTTTTTTTTTCTCCTCTCTATCTTCTTTTCTTAATTTTTTTTTATTAGTTTATAACTGTCAATTCAAATAATTTTGAGTTGTGATATAGATGATGATATTATGATGCTATTTGCGGTGATTCAATTAAGTATTTTTAGATAACTGTGACAAATTTGATTCTGGTTTGTCATTTGTTTAACGTTAAAAGGTATCAAGTGCTAAATTTATGTGGATTTTTAACTTTAATTTAATAAACTTGTGGGATTTTTAACTCTATTGTGTATAAAATAACCATCAAAAAATGGAAAAAAGTGAGAAAATTAATTAAAACTTGGCCAGGATTGATTTGAAAGATAGATGTAAATTAATTATTTTTTCATAAATTACCTTCAGTTCTAAATTTTTAATAATAATAATAATAAGGAGATGCATTTCTCCCCAGAAAATTATAGGTTTTAAGGCGAGCTTTACTAGAAAAATTTCCTGTAGTTTGTTTATTTTGATGTATATTCTGTAGCATCGGGTTATGCTCCTCATCCTGATGCCGAAGAACTCCATGATAGAAAAATTCTTCAAAAACAGTTCATGATTGTAAGATGATAAGATTTTTCATGATGTTCCTGAAATGTAGAAAAGAAAGGTGCATGTCAATCATTGATGCACTCATGAGATGAAGCCATGAAGGTGCCACCGCATTAGTTTTGAGATCTATAGTTTGAGAAATTATTCTGTGCAGAATTTAATTCGGATAGGAAGAACCGTCCAAATATATAAGTGTACATATTATATATAAATTTATATATAATGTGTATCAAATTTTTATACATATTATGTATATACAATATATGCACTCACAGTCCGGACGATTCTTCTCATCCAGACTCCGCACAGAATAATTTTCCCTATAGTTGTGATTATAATGATACTTTCTCAAGACAATCCAATCATGACTCATGATTATCTTGAAGTCATTTGGATCAATCTATAGTCAAATCAAATTTAGTAATAAGTGAAATTGGTTTAAGATAGTCATGGCTCATCAGCTTTGATATGAGCTTGGTTCGAGCGAAAACCAATTTAATTTATATCAATTTTCAATCTATTAAGATGAATTCTTAGTATAAGATGCATACTTATCATGCCATAACTCAATGATTCAAATTCAACTCAATCTAATATGAGGTTGACTTATTGGTTAGCTTGTTAGATTCCAACCATCCAATCTTGGAAAGAGGCAATGGGACTGGGCAAATGGCTGCCGAAGCTCTTCCTTCACCTGATTATGGTGATGGAAGGTGCCTTGAATGGCAATGAGAAGGGAACAGCTTTGATTATATTTTTTCAGGTTACAGCACAGTGAAAGTTAGTGATACCATTAAACTAAGCTATATATATATATATATATGATATAGAGGAAGCATTTTCCCTCTTATACTGTGATCATAACAAAATAAATTTGAAAAGCCTGAAAAAAGGGGAAGCATAACGAACAAAAATCATGATTCAAAAATCATCTCAGTGGAGGCCATTCTATCAGTGCCAACAAGGAAGAGCCTATCATGGTAGACATCCACATAACCAAAAGCATCAGAGCCAGGGGGGCATTCGAGAGCAGCTTCGAGCACGCGATGATGGACGCCATGGGAATCAACCGAATAACCACCCTTATGATCATGACCAGCAAAACATACTTTCACGCATCTATATCTGTGGATCACCTCCATCACTTCCTCATAGTTCCATAAAAGAGACGCTGGGGTAGCACTATTAGGATCTAAAGGTAGATGGCAACCTACAATCACCTTCTGCCCATGTTCAGTAGACTCCTTGAGTAAATTATCAAGCCACTCTAGTTGTTTTTTTCCTACAGCTCCATTGAACATCAAGAACCTTTTCTCAAGACCTGCTAATCCAACCGGACTGTTTTTATCAGTATTGGGATTCTTCTCTTCGAGGAACCTAAAAGCTGCAGATGCTCTTGGATCATCACGGGGCCTTCCGAGAATACTGATATCATATGCATCCAAAATAATGAATCGGTACTCCGGCGATGGAGAGAATTCATAGTATGCCTCACCATGGAGAGAGGGAATCTTGAACAAAGCTGCGAGGTCACTGTGAAGGAGATTGTAGAGGCAGTGATTACCGATCATGTGATAGACAGGTCCATCGAAATTGTTAAATTCATCTAGAACCTTCTGCACGGCGGTCAGTGACTTGTCTTTGGGACAGAATCCATCAACAATGTCACCAAAGTTCATGGAAAAATTCAGTTTCTTGAGGTTGTTCCAATTGCTGACAGCCCTTTGCAAGACCTGGATGCTATGACGGTAGTACCGAGGGACGCCAAGGAATGAGTGACCGTCAGGAATATCAGCATACTGAACATCAGTTATGACCCCGAATGAGAAGAGAGGTTGCTTAACATGAGCATTTGATAGTCCATTTGTAGAGGCCATGATGGTTTGTACTTGTTGCAAATTCCCTTGAAATTTTAAAATATAATTAAGCGGAATAACTAGTGACTTTGACATGTGAAGCAAAAAGGAAACGGTATATTATGATAAACTAGCATTACAACTCTAATGGATGGTATATGTAAAATAAGAACTAACACGTTTTTTGCTTGAAGATCCTAAATTACATCAAGTAGTATGTGAAGAGGATTTTAAATAACCAACTAATTGTGTTTTTGATGCAGGTCAAGCAGGAAGGGATGAATAACTTACTCCAGTGTAGCAGATGCTCAAGAATTGGTCAGGTAATCTGAAGAAAAATATAAGCAAGCTATATTACTACTAAGTTATCTCACTTTGAATGAGATTTAACCAATTCAAGTTTGAGTGGCAAGTTCTCTTTTATACTTTCTGTTAAATCCCAGCCGATGATTTCCACGGGGATCCATGGGAGGCTCACATGAATCACGCCAATTCATTTCCATAGTTAGGTGGCTGATTTAGGAAAGATTGTGTTAGGGTAATAATACTTGATTCTGTAATTTATTTATTTCTTTATTTGATATCCTGTATAGATCTATAAATAGGGATAGATTTGTACAATAAAGAGAGAGTTTTTCCCTCTCAAATCTCTGAATTCGACATGATAATCAGAGCCACGATTGGCCTTCATTACCGTTAGCGTTGCCAAAATTTCGTAAGGGGAGACACGAAGGAAGCAAAGAGGGCGGCCTTCATTGCCGTAAAGAAGGGAACGTCGAACAGTCGGCTTTGTTCCTCGAGTCCTCCCTTCGTGCCCAAGCAAAACTGGCATCGAAGTGGCCTCAATTAGTGAAGACCTACTGGAAAGTATGCAACCTTCCTATCGCCTGAATGAAAAAAATTATTTGAAGTTGTCTCAATTTGTGAAGACCTATTTGAAAGAAAAAGGGAAGATGAATCACCTCCTTAGAGTAGGACCAAAAGAAGCAGATCCTAATTTTGGCCATGGGATGAAGCAGACTCCATGATTATGTCATTATTGTGGAATTCCATGACTCCATAAATTAGTGATACGTTTATGTTCCTATCCACTGCAAAGGATACATGGGATGCCGCCAGACAAACCTTCTCAAAAGCTAGAGATGCTGCCCAAATCTTTGAAATTAAGGTCAAGGTGGGAAACACAAAATAAGGAAGCAAGACTGTTATGAAATATGCCACTCTCCTTCAAAACCTACGGCAAGAACTTGATCACTACAAATGCATAGAGACCAAGTGTTATGAAGATGCTGCTATCCTGAAAAACTTTATTGAGAGAGATAGAGTATATGATTTTCTTGCAGGACTAAATGCAGAGTTTAATCAGGTGAGAGTCCAGATCCTTGGCAAAGAGGAGACACCTTCATTAAATGAGACCATTTCTCTCATTCGTGCTGAAGAAAGCTGACGAGTAATGTTGGGTTGCTGAAGGTTCAACAATGGTGAGAGCCAGAGAAGCACCATGAAAAGAAAAAGGTAAGGACTCTTCAAAATTTAAAGATGATGCAATTATTACAAGAAATCAAGACATACAAAAAAGACATGCTGAAAATATACGAAAAGCCCCCCAGTAAAGAAAGGAACCAAAGAAGTGGACAAAAGACCACATCACAAGCTAACACTACAACAAGTCAGCACACCTCAGAAGTACAGTTCAGCTTCAGAGAGCTCAATAAAGAAGATATTGATAAGCTAAAACAACTCTTGGTATCCCTTGAAAAACCACCTGCATCATCTTCTTTTGTACTTTCAGGTAAATTTCTTATATCCATTGGATTAAGTGTCTCTAAAAATCATTTGAAAGGCTTATGGATCATTGACTCTGAAACCACTGATTATATGACACTTTGTTATCCACTTTATTAATTATACTCCTTGCTCTAGTGATAAGAAAATCATCACTGCTAATGATTCTCTTACTACAGTAGCCTGCCAAGGAGACATGACCTTATCTCCCTCCCTCACTATCAAAAATGTGCTCCACATACCTCAATTATCCACAAACATAATCTCCATACAAAAACTTACCATTGATCATAATTGTCAAGTACTATTTAACCCTACTTGTTTATTTCAGGACCAAGGATCAGGGGAGAAGATTGGCCTTGCTAAGAAGAGAAATGGATTGTACTACCTGGAAGAGCTAAACAAATCTAAAAGCATCAATAATGGCTACTCTATGTTATCCCTAGCTGATAAAAAATCTACTATTTGGCTTCATCATTTTAAATTAGGACATTCATCTTTTGATGTCTCAAAACATATGTATCCAAATCTTTTTTATAAATTGGAAAATGAACATTTTCATTGTGAAACCTATGAGTTAGCCAAACACAAAAATGTTTCTTTTCCAAATAAAAATGAGAGATGTAACATCTATTTATATCTTATTCATAGTGATATCTGGGGACCCTAAAAAATCCCTAACACCTCTAGGGCTCGATGGTTTGTATCCTTCATTGATGACTGCACTCGGGACTCTTGGATCTTTCTCCTTAAAAATAAATTCGATGTTAGCACTATTCTTCCCAATTTTCACACCATGATTCAAAACCAATTAGGAGTAAAAATAAGACAATTTTATTCTGATAATGCTAAAGATTATTTTAATCAAACCCTTTCAAAAAGAATGTATCATTCATAAGTCTTCTCGTGTTCACACCCCACAACAAAATGGGATTGCAGAAAGGAAGAATGGTCACCTTCTAGTCTCCACCCGTGCATTTCTATTCAACCACAATGTACCCAAATTTTACTAGGGGGAAGCCCTCCTAACTGCCACATATCTCATAAATTGATTACCTTAAAAAATCTTGGGACTAAAAACACCAATGGATATTCTATCCTCCTTTAACTCCGAATTTTGAAACCCATATTAACCTTACATCCAAAATCTTTGAGTACACTGCCTATGTTCACATACATGGACAGAATAGAGAAAAATTAGATCCAAGAGCACAAATGCATCTTTGTTGGATATTTTTCCACCCAAAAAGGTTACAAGTATTATCATCCCCAACCAAGAAAATTCTTGTATCTGTTGATGTTACTTTTGATAAATAAAATTTTTATTTTACCAAACCTCTTCTTCAGGGGAAGACTAAAATTGAAGAAGAGGAGGAAAGTGAGCTTGCCCTTCTTGACCTTCCACCTCCACCTAAAACTGAAATCAAAGCTAGGGAAACTGAGGACAAAGCTGTTATTAGATTTGGGAATGTGTATTCCAGGCGTACAAGTCCAAACTATGCTCCATAGCAGATCCAAGAATTTGAACCATCTCCTGAAATCGAGGTAAACATAAATTCTCTAAAGAAACCTCCCTTATACCCCATAACCAACTCTATATCCTTCAATAACTTCTCACATTCACACAAAAACTTTCTTGTTACGCTAAATGATATTCATATTCCTAATGATCTTTCTGAGGCCTTATCTGATGAAAAGTGAAAAAATGTCTTGAATGATGAAATGCAGGCCCTAGAAAAGAACAATACTTTGGAGATCACCAATCTACTGGTGGAAAAAAATAGTCAGCTGCAAATGGCTATTCTCTGTAAAATACAAAATGATGGTACACCGAAAAGGTATAAGGCAAGACTGGTGGCGAAAAGGTACACTCAGACATACGGCATCGACTACCAGGAAACCATTGCACCTGTTGACCTCTACGACATAATACAAAGAAACGAAAAAAAATCATTGAAATCATACTTGTTCGAATCCCATCTCAGTTTCCTGCCGAAAATCCCACAGAAATCCTGTTGCAGTCTGCGAACAACGTCGTTGTCGTCGTCTCCTGAGATTCGCTCATTCCGTAGAAGCTTCCACTCTTCAGCATCGTTAAAAGGCAAACGAAATGAAGCCTTCGGGCTTTTCCTTTCTCCCACTCGAATCCCGTCACTACTTCCGATTCCTCAGACCCGTAGCCTCTTCGTTTCTCCTTCTTCCTCTTCTACTTTGCAAGCCGAGACTTCACGATAGCAGTAGCAGTCGAATCTCTCAACACTTCACGCCATCGCCTGTTCTGGAGCCTTAGTTCCTCCTCATCTACTGCCGTCGAGCCCTTGCCTCAACCCATCAGACCAGATCTGACCTCCAAACCACGAATCCCTGCAAACCCCAGTCACACAACCTCACTCTAGGCTAAATCCTCCATGCCTCCTCTTCACTTACTCTAGCCGACTCCATCCCTACCCTAGGTCAACGCCAAACCAGCCACAAGTCTTCTGATTCATTCAGTCCACAGAGACAGAGAGAGAGAGAGAAAGAGAAAGAGCTTTCTCTCTGACCTAGCCACAAGAAGCAGTTAAGCCTGATCTCCTCCCCTGTCCATCTCTTGAAATCAACCTCCCTCTCACATGAAGCCCGAACCGAGCCCGATTTCCTCTCTATACTTCAACCGTCCATCACCAGAGCCCTCGATCCACTTAGCCGATCTCACCTTAACCCGAGCTAACCCGCCTCCTCTATTCGTTCTAGTGAAACCGTAAGTGATCCAGCCGATCATACCAGTGAGCTGATAGGTATAATTTTGCTTAGGTTCTCTAAGTATTCCCATTTACATTTATCTCGTTAATTAGTGTGGGCTCCAAAAATTCGATTGGGTGCATGTGCTCCCGGCCTCTCCGCGCCATCGGTCTATTTTTCTTTTCTTGTTTGATGATGACGGCAGAGAGTTTTAACGAGATTAGGTTCCGGGTGAATTTTCAGAAGGCAGATTACCCAGAGATTTCGCCCTCATTTTGTGAGGACTTTATGATCTGAGTTCTGGTTTCCTATAGGCGCAAGCCCCTATAGTTAATTACCCCTCCCGATAATAGGAGAGAACTTTCGATTAAGGCTAGTTATTGAAGAGGTTGTATAGGTTGTAAATACAACATATAATAGCAACAGTTTTAGGGTTTGAATTTGAGATTTGAATTTATCATCATGATTTAGAAATTATCACCACAAACTTAAAACTGGTGGTGGGGGGAATGAAGACGAGCCCGATCAAGATCCCATGGTTCCGTCATCCCGGGCTGTCATGATCCTTGGTCTACTTAGTCAGAATAGGTAGTCGACCCAACCTGACAGAATGTACCTTATCAGCAGCCATGGGTTGCTTCGTCATAAAATACCTTGTAAACCTGGGTTGGTATTTGTCTAAGGTGATAGATCTGAATCCACCTTAGCTGACAGAGGGCTTTATGCCTATCAGATATACCCTATGATTCATAACTCAAGGGTTTGACGCCGTTAGGGAACATACGGGCTTTGGCTATGATCGTAATATAATGGTGTCATTTCGTGGCAAAACCACCCGATCAGAGGGCACGTGCCACGTCCCTATTGGCAAGAGACTGTTTGAGGATGAATCGTAGCGACACACCCGACATGCATTCGCTCTTTGTGAGCTGATGTTAATTTCAAATTTATCACCCCCGACAAACAGTTGCGGAGGGTGGATTGGTTTTAGTTTTAAGTTTTTAAGTGATAGATTTTATTTCAAAAATTTGGATATTTATTTGATTTTGAGATTTTAAACCCCTCCAGTTGAGATTTACTGTCAACACGGCCATCATCGGGGTGACGTTAAGGTCACTTGTATTTTTGTAGGATTTTGGGAGGTATTTTGTAATTCAAGTCATGTCAACTCCGATCCTTCCGTGGAGGAGGATGAAACTTGAATATTTGACCCGCGCAGTATTCTCGAATCGTTGGATTTGGGACTTAGATGTGACGATTAGAGCACATGCGGGTTGTAGCATTTGACCCTGCGCAGCCTTCTCAGATGTTAATATTTGTAGCTTTAATACATTTGTCGGAGCACATGCAGAGTGTGTTGTACTTTGATTTAATGGGATCATATTTAATGCATAAATGAGGATTTTAAAATATTTAAATATGATCCATGGTGCCAGTGATTCATTTAGAAAATTGCCCGAGATTTCATATAAGTGCCTACGAATGCTTTCTGTCCGCTTATACACAAGTTGCGGATCCGGTGGCGTTTAAGTGTATTAGATTTCACTTATTGCATTTAGTTAATTTTGACTCTTTAAAGTGTTATCTAGCACAGCTCGCAGAGGGTGTTTGCTCAATAGGTATTAGGAGATCGTGCTCATGTTCGTAGGAGAATTATCTTGCTCGCTACAAGTTCCCCTATCCTCTCCCGTAGGTGGTTTAATTTGTTTGATACAAGCCCCTTATTCTTGCTCAAAGAGTTGTTAGCTGCTCAGTTGGATAGCTTTTAGAGAGCTTTGAGGTTGTTTATTGGAGAGAGTTTCATAACCGCTAGAGAGCTTTTGTGTTTTGAGAGCTGCTCAGTTTGGAAGTTTATACATAAACTGGATTAGTGGAAACATTCATTTCTGTATTTTATTTTATTGTTATTGCATTAATTATATGAATTTAATTAAGTGAATTTTTAATTAAAATCAATTGTTTAGTTGATTAGTTTAGATTTTAAGTGTATTTTCAAATTACTTAACTGTTTAAATTAAGTTGAGTTTTTTTTTTAATTACTCCAATTGATTAAAAGATTAAAGTTTTAATGTTAATTTAAGTTTTAATTTAGATTATTAATTGGATTTTAAAATTGTTTGTTTAATTAATTCAATTTGAAGTTAAAGGTTTAAACTTAATTAGATTTGATATTTGAATTTAATTAATTAGTGGTTCAATTTTAATTGGTTTGATGTTTTACAAAAATATTAAGTTATCCGATTAACAGGTTAAGTTATAGTTCAATTTTATTCACCCGTACAGATTAACTGTTAATTATGTTAGTTGGTTAATGTTTAGTTAGAATTACTTAATTTGATTTATTTAGTTAAATGATTTAGTTACTGATTATTAGTTTAGTTAATTAAAATCAAATGATTTATTAAATGATTTGTTGATTAAAGATTTAACTAATTTAAATTGATTTGATTTTACTGTTTGTTAATTAATGAGAATATTTGATTTTTAAATAACTTAGACAAATTGTGTTTTATTTAATAGGTTAATTTAGGTTTTGAATTAATTTCGTGTTTTCCAAAATCCACCTAAGTCCAAAAAAATTTTACTTTTCTAAGTCCCGAATTTTTGAGTGAATTTCGGCAGCCTCCTGACGTCCCCTCCCCAGCGCCGGGAGGAAAAGAGGGCATTTGCTCTTTTGGCTCGACTCGACCGGATCAAATCAACAGCGAGGAGGTTGAGTCTTCAAGTCTTCAATCCCTCGGTCGGATTAGCTCGACGACCGAGGGCTTCGGGGGACCGAAACAAACCCTGAGACTTCCTTCAAATCTTCTTGTTGCAATACCTGTTTGAAAATCCTCACATCTCTCTTTTCTTTTCTTTTTTTAATTTTTATATTATATTATAATATATATATATATATATTATAATATGATATATATCATATACTATATAATATGTATAATACAAATATATTATAATATAATATATATATATTATATATTATATAATATATAATAAATCATTCCAATACATTGGAATAGATAGAGGGAAGGAGACGGAAGCAGCCCGATCGGGCAAGGTCATGCACGGAGACGGGGTCTGAGCACGGCGGCAGATTGGCCGGAGGTGGGTCGGCGGCGGCTTCGTCGGGTCAGGGTCGGCCGGAGTCGAAGGAGGTAAGCCGGATCAGGCCGGAGAGGGCTAGGGCACGACAAGCAAGAGCAGAGGTGGCGGGCGTCGGGTCTGGCAGTTGGAGGTCGAGCCGATGTCGCAACCAGAGATGGAGAAGGAAGAGGAGGTTGGAGGAGGTTTGCAGCTCTACTTTGGATTCAGAGAGGGAGCCGGCTCTGACGGAGGAGACGAACGAAGTCGATCGTAGAAGGCCGAGAGCAGTTCAATCTTCCAATTCCTCTCTCAGGTATCTCTTGAATGAGAAGTTTTGTGTCTTTGAGGGAGTTTTGTGGAGAAGAGCGGGATCGTGGGAGCGGTTGAGTTGGTTGTGCGATCGTGGGTTGAGGCGGAGTATGTAGGCTGATCCGGTTCACTGTTTGCAGGTTAACAATTAGTCATTACTATTATTATGTATGGCCATTATTATAATTATAGTTGAAACTTTAATTATGATTATAATTATGATTGTAATGGTAATTATAATCATAATTGTAATTATAATTATACTAATAGTTATAATTATAAGTATATCTATTATTATTATTTTAAAAAAAGATCAAAATAAAAAAAAAAGAAAAGAGAAAAAGAATGAAAAAAGTAAAAAAAAGAGAAAAGTGCAAAAGAAAGAAAGAGAGGGGTTTTTGTGTGATTTGTGCATTTTTGTGTTTTGCGCATTTTACAAATTCTCGCCATCGTCGCCGTCAACGCCATCGTCGCTGTCAACACCATCGTCGCCGTTAACACAACACGTAGAGGTATAATCTCTCCAAACTCAAAACTCAAAGCCCAATTTTCGATGCTTGCAGCGCGGCGAGTAACCACCTATACACACTTTTCTTAGCACCATGGGAGGAAGCTCATCGCGGTGCTCGCGATGAGGCGGGTAATCATCAAAAGTCCCTTTCTCGGCTCACATGATGCATCAGGCAACCACCTATACACATTTTTTGTAGTGTGATAGGAGGAAACCCGATGCGACACCTGTAATGAGACGGGCAAGCTCTGTACAAGCTCTCGTAGCATGGCAGGGATATTTATAAGTACCCTTAAGCGCTCATGTAGCATAGCGGGGAAAAGAGAACTGCGTTTTCAAACAAGTACCTTCGAAGACCCATACACGCCTTTCTTGGTGTGGTGGGGATGAAGACTACGATTGCGGTGTCACCCGACACCAACTGTACACGTCTTTCTTGACGTGACAGGCAGATTAAGACTCTTGTAGTTTTTCCTAAATAAGGGAGACGTCAGGAGGCTACCAAAATTCAGAGCAAATGCATGGGAACTTGAACTTGCTAATTGAACTACATTGGACCTAAAATTGAACGAATTTGAACTCAAATGAATAACAACAGGGGACTATACTTGAATAGTGAATGTGGCACAGGGAACCAAAATTTGATTTAATAAATGCATATTCACATTAAATCACAGATGCTAACTAGTGGCCCTAATATTCAAATAAAAGTCAATGAATAAAGGACTTATAATGTGCGCAATGATCTGCTTATAAATGACTACAAAAAACATGTAATGATCAACCATCCATGTACAAGCATAGGCTAAGGACTTGTAGTGAACAGAATAATGCACCTACAAGCAAGAACATGAACCTACTACACATACAATGGTTTACTTACAAGCAACTATAGGAAGCTTTTGGATATTCGTGGATGACTGAGAACAACAATGGAGATTAATGAACCTGCAACATTTGAACCATTGCAAGTAAATACATCAAGCAATAGAGGAGCTCCAATGCACACAAGGAATTATCCACGAATGATAGTAGGAGCATGTAGTGATATACTTGTGAGTTAAGCATAGAAGGCATACAGCAAACACCACTTGCTTACGAACAAACAACAACATATAGCAAGTGATCTACGATGCATATGAATATAAATGAATGACAATAATAAACATACAATAAATAGGATAGTTTACCAACAGTCATATACAAGGAATGCAGTATAATTGTAAGTAATATTAGAATGGTGGCAGTGAATACAAACACCTACAGACAACGACAGTATATAGACTGTGGGCACAACAAGTCTCCCTATAATTAATGTCAATTGCCTTGGGACTGCATACAACAGCTCCCACAAGCGTTGAAAAGTATGCATGCAAATGCCAGCATACAACATGTTGTGTATCAATAAACACGATAGATCTATAATATATGTAAGCATCCACGAGCTAATGTAGAAGACTTATCACGCATACAACAGTCCACCTACGAGTGCAATGGCATCTTTACAAGCATGATCAACATACAGACAAACAGATTGAACTTCACAAACAGTGAAAATGGAAAGGAATATGTGGCTTGATTGTATGCTAAAGTGTAAAGTCTTTAGCAAACATTCCACTTACAATTGGTGGCAGTTGACATGCGGGTTTCACATCAATCACGCAAGTAAATACAATGATACATGTAAGCAAGCATCAACGAGCAACAATCACCTATGAGCGACAAACAACAAAATTAAGATGACTTATGGCATTCAACCGATCAATAAGTAAGCGCAGTGGATTCATTGGAAATCTTCAGCAAGTAAAGGCAGTTGATACATAACAAGTGTAGATACTTACTGTACTCGATGCAACCTGCCTGCATGCGACAGTGGAAGAATTGTTGCATACACACTGGTATACTTACTGACGATGACCAGCAGTGGGCAATGAATGCAAGAAAATTTCAATAGCCAATGCTAATCAATAGGCAAATAAATGTCATTCTTCTACGAACATATATCAAACATGCAATGAATATAGTGAGCTGCCAGCAATCACATACATTGAACACCAACATCCACTGACAGCAACGGAAGATGTATCGTATGCATAAAGATACACTTGCGAATGATGATCGGCAACAAGTGGTGAATGATACAATATCCTTATAATCAAACGCCATTCAACATCAAGTGAATACACTGTTCTCCTGCAGGTGAAGACACAGGATATATAGCAAAACGCGAGCTCCTACGGACCGTTATTAGAGATCTGCCGCATGTATCACATGTCACCTACAGGCAAATGCAGAAGGACCATGATAGACAAGAACTTCTACGAGCTGCCGTAGAAGACCCGTCAAATATTCTAAAATGCCCCCACACATATCTTACACCATGCATACATACAAATACAGAAATACATGTGCAATCAAATATCCGCATGGGCCCTGACGAGCTTGTTATGGGCACACACGTGACCTATAAGGATGTTGCGCGGGTTAGACAATAGATCCAAGTTCGAGCTCGATCCTTCTATGTGGTTAGATAGGAGTCGACATGGCTCAAACCATCAAACAAATATATGGTTGCGATATTGACCGGAACATTTGTTTTATACATTCATGTTAGGCCTTCAAGGTCTATAATAAGATAAATTCATTAATAAAAGCATACAACCGACTTAAACTCGATCCTCTGTCGGCAACTAACAGAGTTGACAGGGTTCAATCAATAAAATGCTACTCCCCATAATTACCTTGATGATGATCGTGTTGAATATAAATCTTAACCGGAGGGGTTAATTCTCAAGAATCTGACAAAAGCATAAAGCCTACGAAAAACTCAGTCCTTTGTCGACAAGTAGACAAAGTCGATAAGATTCAATCAATGAAATGAAATTGCCCACGAACACCCCGATGATGGCCGTGTTGAATATAGATCTTAACCGAAGGGGTTAATTGTAAATATCTAAAATACCTCTCAAATGTCCATAAATACCCCGATGATGGCCTTGTTGAATGTAGATCTCAACTGAAAGGGTTAATTTCGAATACTTTATACTTTTAAATGTCACTCAAATGGCCATCCAACATTCAAAATTCCAAAGATTCCAAAATTCTAAAATATTTAAAATAAAATTAACCATCGAAATACTTAAAGCAAAACTCATCCAACCTCCGCAATAGTTTACCGAGGTGGACAATTTGAAAACTACTTCAGCTCACAAAGAGCTAATGTTTGGCCGAGAATATCACTAAAATTCATTCTCAAACAGTCTCTTGCCAGCAAGGATATGGCACGTGTCCTCTAACCTGTAATTTTGCCGCCAAATGTCACCGCAATTAAACGGTTATGACCGGGGCCCTCTGCACCGGGTGGTTTGCCTCCAAATGGCACCACTAAATTATGGATACGATCAGAGCCCGTATGTTCCCCAATGGCACTAAATTCTTGAGATATGAATCAATAGGATATAATCGATAGGGCACAAAGCCCTCTGTCAGCTAAGGTGAATTCAAATTTGTCCCCTTAGACAAACATTTACCCCAGGTCTACAAGATACACTTGGACGACGCAACTTATGGCTGCCGATAAGGATATTTAAAATTGAAAATTTCACCATCTTGCACTTAAAGTAGATGGTGGGGGAATTGATGATGGACCCAATCAAGATCATATGGTTCAATCATCCCGGGCCATCGTGGTCCCTGGTCTACTTAATCAGAGGAGATAGTCGACCCAACCTGACAGAAGGATCCTTGTCGGCAGCCATGGGTTGCTTCGCCCAAGGGTACCTTGTAGACCTGGGGTGGATGTTTGTCTAAGGGGACAAATTTGAATCCACCTTAGCTAACAGAGGGCTTTGTGCCATATCGATCATATCCTATTGATTCATATCTCAAGGATTTGATGTCACTAAGGAACGTATTGGCTCTGGCCATAACCGCTATCTCGTGATGTCATTTGGCGGCAAAATCACTCGGTTCAGAGGGCCCCGGGTCATAACCGTTTACCTGCAGTGCCATTTGACGGTGAATCTGCCGGTTAGAGGACACATACCACGTCCTTACTGACAGAAGATTATTTTGAGAATGGATCTTAGTGATATTTTCAACTAGGCATTAGCTCTATGTAAGCTGAAGTAAATTTTAATTTGTTCACCCCGACAAACTGTTGCGGAGAGTGGATGGATTTTATTTTAAGTTATTGATGGTTGAATTTTGAATTTTAAATATTTTTTGGATTTTTAGATTTTTGTGGGCTTTTGGGATTTTGGGAGGCATTTGAAAGTGCTTGTGAACCCCTCCGATTGAGATCTACATTCAACACGGCCATCATCGAGGTAGAAAGGGGTCATTTGTATTTATGGGTTGAACCTTGTCGAGTCTATCAGGCTGTCGACAAAAGATCGGGTTTTGTAGGCTTTATGCCTTCATTAGTGAATTTTCTTGATTATAGGCCTTGAAGGCCTAATATGAATGTATAAAATAAATATCCTGATCGACCTTGCGACCGCATATTTATTTAATGGTTCGAGCCGTGTCGACTTCTACCTACCCACATAGAAGGATCGAGCTCGAACTTGAATTCACTTATTAACCCGCGCAGCATCCCTGGACGTCACGTGTGTACCGATAACACGCACGCCAGGGCCCATGCGGGTGTTTGATTGTATACCCCCCTTTCATGTACCTATGTATATACAGATTACACTGCGTGTGCAGGGGTATTCTTAGAATATTTATAAATGCCCTCTGTCCGCTTGCATAGATGTTGTGGATCCGGTGGCGCGTTGTAGCAGCTTCTGGACTGAGTTGTTCGCTGCTTTACACAGGTAGACTGTCTTGCACTAATGGTTGCTTTATGCAGATGGATTGTAGTGCACTAACGAATCTCCTGCTTTTGCCTGTGGGTGCCAGCATCTATTAGAGGTCTTCTAGATTTGCTCGTAGATGACACTTTGTGGACATGGTATATCTCCTACAGCGGCTTGTAGGTATTTACATTTATTGTATATCACTTTCCTACTTGCAATGGATCAACGTCTTTGCAGACCATTTGGGTGGTAGTTAATCGTAGGGGTATCGTAAATTCCACAGATTGTTGATCACCACCCACGTTTATATACTATTGTATATATGGCAAAGTTTTCATCATTACCAACAAGCATTCGTAGCTACTTCAATCCTTCATGCATTTGCTTGTAGATATCATGTTGTACACACGACAGGCCTCCTGCAACTGCTCATAGAAGTTTGCACTTGTTGTAGTCCTTAGATATTTTGCTCGTAGATGGCATCTGGTGCATATGACGGGTCTTCTACAACAACTCATGGGAATTTCCACATGTACTTATATGTATTACACATCGACCACCTTTGATTGTGGGGAAACCAGTATATCCACCTGGCACTGAACAGTGGTTGATTGCAGGGGTGTGGTTGTATTCCTTGCCATTGCCCCCTTTATATTTTGTTCATGTATAAATTACTACACATTTCAAATATTGGAAATCCTACCATAAGTTCTCTATTTATTTGCATGCTAGCTCTTGTTTCACAGAGAGCTTCTACGTTCATCCATAAATGATTGATGTCAACTGAAAGGATATGGTAGCATTCACTGTCTGCCTCTTGAATTCATTTGTAGTTTGGCAAGTATATTGCATTCATTTGTATATACTTTCCTGTTGTCCACAAACGCCCACGAGTCTCTTATAATTACTTGTGGATGGACTGTTATTTGTGTTTGCAAGATGTCGTATTCACCTGTATGCATTTCACTATCATTCATGGATACTTACAAGTCTCCTATAATTGCTTGTGAAAGGACCGATGTGTGCATTTACAAGATAATTGACATTACTTGTAGGGAGGATGTTATGTTGTCAATAATTCATTACTACTTGTAAGCAAGTAGAGTTTGTAAGTCTCTTATTATCCTTGGAAGTAACTCGTAGCTTGCATGATGAGTTTGTTCGTCACCATGTGCTCACAATCAAACTGCATATACCTTCCAATCATCGTCATTTTTATATTACTTGCTTACAAGTGACATTGGGTTCTTTGTTTGCATATCTTTTTAGCATTCTTAAGAATTGTTGCATGTATATGCAAGCCATCTGCCCATTAGCTATTGTTGATAGTAAGCAAACTATTTTCCTTGCAACTCCTCCACTTTGCTTGTAGATATGTTGCATTCATTGTTATGACTGTTGATACGTCATTATGTTTGTTCATTGTCGTTGATTTTCAATACATGTAAGGAACCAATATATTTTCTTGCATATCACTTATGTTTGAAGATCTTCCACCATGAGTTCCCTGTGGTCCATTCAAATTCAGATTCTTGTCTTCCACATTTTTGTTCAAGTTCCAGTATTCTGTTGATTGATCCAACCGAGTTCTTTGTATTTAAGTTTAGGTTCAAGTTATTTGAGCATTAGTTCATTTAATGTTCATTCAATTTACAAGTTCAAGTCCAAATATAGTCCCCTGTTGTTCAAAGTTCGTTCAAGTCCTTGCTTGAGTTCAAATAGCGAGCTCAAGTTCTGTCCCATGTGGTCCAACTCAAGTCTTTGCTTGAGTTCAAATGCTCAAGTCATGTCGTCTTAATGTTCAAATCAAATCCAAGATGAGTTCATTTTTATTTGTGTTTGGTTCAATTTTACTTTAAGATCGGTTTGTTATCATTTGCTCAAATTAAAGTCTATTATTTAGTTCATTTGTGCTCCAGTTAAAGTCCAAACAAAATCCCTTGTAATTGTCCGAGTCCTCTTCTTTTGTCCAAGTCTCTTGCACTTTCAAATAAAATTTCGGCAACCTCCCGGCGTTTCCCCCGTTTAGAGGAAAAACCAAGAGGCAGTCTTCCCCTCCATGCCACGTGGGCGCTTCAGGTAGATGTCCGTAGACACCACGGCGGCATTTTTTCTTCAATCCCCACTACGCTACATGAGCGCTTAGGGGTCTCGGGCACCTTTTGAAAAGAACACAATAATTTCCCCACGTATGGGTACTTAGTTTTCGTCCCCCTCACGCTATATGAGCGGTCTAGGGATTACCCACCTCGTCGCAAGCGCCGCACCGGTTTCCCTCCCCACTATGCTACGTGAACGCGTAGGGGATTTGTCGACTCGTCGCTAGCGTCGAGAGCGGGGTTTAAGTTAAAAACTTATACATTGGCGTAGGTGGACCGGCGGTGGAGGCTCGTGGATCAAGGCAAGAGGAGAGATCTTCTTTTCTTCTTCTTTTTTTTTTTTGAATATTTCTTCTTTTTTTTGCATTTTTTTTTTATTCTTTCTTTTTTTTTTGCATTTTTCCCGCTCTTTTTTTTTTTTTGCAACACCTCTTCTTTTCTTTTTTTTTTATTTTGCTTCTTTTTTTTCAAAAAATTTCTCTCTTCCTATATATATATATATATATTAGATATTAATAAATATTAAGTAACATATAACTAATAGTAGTAATATTAATAATAATAATAAGTAACAATTGTTAATAACTAAATATAGTAAAATAATAAGAAGAAAATAAAATACCTAATATCAGCTAAAGAAGATGATGGGCAGAGACCTCAATGGAGTCGGCTAGGGAGGTGGGAGGTCAGTTGGAAGCTCGATTGAGGTAGGGGGAAAGCTTCCCTCTCTCTCTCTCTGTATGTGTGGACCGAATGAATCAAAAGGCTTACGACTAGTTCGGCGTCGACCTAGGGCAAGGATTGACTAGAGGAGAGGTCGGCTAGGCTTTAGGCGTCGGAAACAGTGGCAAGGCTTGAGGTTTCGGCTAGAGTAAGAAAGATTTGGAGTCAGTTGATTTGAGGGCTTGCGAAGGTGGAGGAGGACGGGAGTTCTGGCAACAGAAGTCGAGTGGGGTTTGCGAACAGGAGCCGAAGTCGGATGCAGGTTCGGGATGCTTGCGATTTCTAGAGAGCAGAGAGAGGTTGTGGGATCTGGAGGAGTTCGGTCGTGTGTGGAGAAGTCGACTGGGATTTCGGAAGAGAAGGAAAAGGCGAATGTGTGGAGGAAGCGAGGAGAAGCGAAGAAGAAGGGACCGAGGGCTTTGCTTCATCGTCGTATTTAACGACTCTACCCAGCATATCTTCGCCCGCGGGAGATAGGACATTTCAGCGCCGCATCGCAGAGCTAGGATTACTATAGCTGCGGTGGGATTCGACGAGATTTGATCAGGATATCGGGATGGGCAGTGGCAGAGGTGATTTCTTTAATCCCTTTTTTTGTTTCTTTTTGTTGTATTACCAAGGCCAACAAGAGGTTTATCCTCTTTAGATTAGAAGAGTTTAGGAACCTTATTATGCACCAAATTAAGAAGAGAATAATATAACATCCTTAAGCGAGAGTATTATTGGGTCGAGGCTCAAGATGTAATTAACCATGGGGCTTGTGCCCATGGGGAACCGACACTAACTTCAAATAAATCCCATTCAAGCAAATGTATCGAATGGAGGAAATATTGTGATTATCGAGTTATGCATTATTATTCCTCGAGATGTGTAGGCGAAAGTTGTTATTCTCCATGGATAATCGTATGTATAATTTCATCTGCTCTCTCATTGACATGTTTGCGTAGTGCAAAGGTCTGCGACCGTTTTGTCCTACGGGATAGTGAGATCGTACTCTTTGCATTCTAAACCCTACTAACAGCATCCTTCCAGAGACCCACAATAAAGTTTTAAGCATTAGATATGTAAATACATAAGAATTTTATGATACACATGTAAATCCCCTAAAAATAAAATAAACTTATCAATTGTTGTATTTGTGCCAATCAGATGTCTTAGATTTATTACAACACTGTACCTTCACTCTTCTCCAAAATTTTGAACTACAAGCAAACGTAACCTATCAGATCAGGAGTCTGCAACCAAGAAATGAGAAAAAATCTTGAGCACTACGCGAAGAACAAAAGTGGAAAGTTTTCTTGGTAAATATAAGTTGCTCACATCAAAATTTCAGTAAAATTCTCATTCCAAATAGCGTGTTCTCTATCCCAAGTAAAATCTACAAATTTCAGAAATTGAAATAATTTTCCAAAAGTAAGATTGTAAGATCTAGGCAGAACTAGACAATAATAATATGGCATCCACGGCGAATAATTTATATGTCAAGCTTAGGTTTTTCTAATCAGAAACCTCCAACATAACCTAGTCAAGCTATCATTAGCTATTTCCCAGCTGAAAAACAAAACTACCAATGCAATAAACAAAAAGTCCTTAAACAAGCATGAAGATCTGTGCGTTCAAGAGCAGAATAAGCCACCCCTATGAGGCCCGGCTAACCTAGTCAAGCTATCATTATTCTACGCGGGCAAGAACTAATGAGCATAGGAATCGATGAAAATCAACTTGAGACTGAGACGAGAGAACGTTCGCTCACAATGGTTACTCGAGATGGCGGTTGAGAGGCGTGAAGCGCGATCAAGTGAGCGAGGCTTGAAGAGTGAGAGCTTCGAATTCAATCCTCTAATTTCTGCCGTCAAACTCTGCTCTTCGCCGTTGCTTCTTTACCTCTCTAAGGTCCGGCTGCGAGCTCTGGGTCGTGGTATTAAGAGGGATCTAGCTGCCTAACAATGGCTTGGAATGAGATCGGACATAAGATTGGGATTCTGGGCTGTAAATCACCACTCTCAAACCTACCTAATTACGACTATATCCTAAATTTAGTGTTAGTTTTATTTTGATTGATTGAATGACAGACTATTGGCACAGACATAAATGCATGAGCTACGCTAGACATCTAATTACATGACTTCATGGTTGAAGCTCCACCAATTACTTAGGCTTCATTTGGGAGGACTTTATTACTATTTTTTAAAGTAATTTTTTAATACAAAAAATAAAAATTTTCTACTAAAAAACTGCTTTAAGAAGCAGTAGCAAAATCATCCTAAACGAAGCCTTAGACTGTATTGAAAAAAATTATCAACAAAATTAGGTTTGAACAGAGATTTGATTTCAAACGAATTCAAATCAAATTTATTTATGATGGACTTTAGTAAGTAGTCTACACATAAAATGGGGTTAATTTTTATTCAAAAAAATTCACACATTTCTTCAAATAAAATAAATATAAAATAATTTAATGAAATAAATAAAATTTAATATGCATTTAAGTTTTATAGTGGATAAAAAGAGACTAAGGCTTCATTTGGGACAGCTTTCGTACTGCATCCTAAAACGACTTTCTAGTATAAAATTTTCTAATTCAAAAAATTTTATAATTAAAAATTATTTTAAAAAGCGACAAAAAACCTGTCCGAAATAAAGCCTAAATTTGATGGAATTAATCAAAAGGAGAAGGGCTTTAGCATCAATATTCATAATGATTTTATCATATAGCTTTGTGATCTACCTATTTTTACAAAGAGGTGCAAAATGGATAATCTAGAAAGTGAATAAGGATTTATCTGAGGCCATTTTCTAACATATAAATGAGCAATTACTTGTGAACTTCACAAAATATTTTACAACAATTTATGTGCCAATAGTTTTTGGAAAGAAATGAGCATTACTTTTAAACCCAGGCAATTTTTGTTATGCAACTACATCCTTCCAATTACAGAAAACAATAGATCTCAGCATAAATGGAATGTAATATATGTTTACATTTCTTTTCTAATCAGATCAGTATGAAATCTCAGCAAATTCATTGAAGTAAATAGCGAGGTTAACTCATGTTCTGAACATATCAAAAGCAGCAAATGTTTAAATGTTTTTTAGATCACCATCACTATAGTAAAATTCTTTGCAAAAACATGTAATATTAATAAAATCACATGATTATCATCTATTCCAAGAGGGCAAAGAGCAGGAATAGATGTGATGAGCACACCTGTTGCTGAAATTATTTTTGCCAGCATACAATTGATATTAATTTCACACTAGGCTTCATTTGGGACGGCTTTCTTACAACTTAAAATAATTTTTTAGTTAAATACTTAAAATATTTGTACTAAAAATTTTTTTAAGAAGCAATAAGAAAGCCGTCTCAAATGAAGCCTAGAGGCTAATCCAAACTATCTCAATACCAAGAAATTTGGCGAATCGTCAAATTTAAAACAAAATTTACAACAAAAAAAAACATATTATAATTGAAAAATGCCTTCAATTAGCATTAAAATAATTAAAGGATACATCATCTTAAAAAGCAAAAACAGTAAACCAATGGAAGAATACATTGACGACCAAAATTGCATTTGAAAATTTACACTAACAGACAAATTTGGATAGATTACAAAGATGAACTGGTATTCATTTTATCTACCAGCAACAGCCTCTGTTTCTGGAGCATCAACAAACTTCGGTATCAATCTTTGACAAAGATTATCAAGCATGCCTTTGCGCACCTTCCCTATCCCGCAGGAGGTCCCAACCCAAAACTCTAATATGCCTTGTCATGTGCATAATAGTTGCCATAATCAACCTGAACCCTGCCTCGAGTGCTGCCGCCGCCGTCTCCTGTTAAGGAGCTTCAGCATGTTATCAGTAATATCAGGAGGCGAGTCCTCATCTTCTTTGGGCTGACTATCATCGGCAGTGGTGTGTGTCAGCCACTCAAGTGCCTCAATGGCCGCATCCCTTTCTGCCAGCTGCTTGTTCCTTTTGGGCTTACCCACAAACTGCATCCCTTTGAATTCCACCAGAGCCCTGAACTCATTAGTCTTCAGATGTTTCGTCTTGTACTTCGGAGGGGTGTGCCCTGCTCGCATTAGTAATGTCTGCAAAAGGCTTTTAGGATTTGTACCACCCTTTGTGAATTTGCTGGTGCTGTCTTCACTGGTAGTGCAGGTTCGGATCCGCTTTGTTTCTCGACCAAATACAAACCTCCCTTCACAAAGGTCCCCAGAGACCAGCTCCTGAATGGAAAGCAACAAGTACTTGCCAATCTTATGGATATCCAAGCTGGTGTCTTCAAGCTGCAGAAGCCAAAGGAATTTGCAGGTTAAAAACCAAAAATGCACGTGAGTAATTTCAATAGTAAGATCTTTAAGCATTATAAAGGATCAACAACAACATTAAGCCTTTATCCCACTACGTGGGGTCGGCTTCATGAATCCTTTTTCTCCATTGTGCCTAGTTAAAAGTCAAATTCTCATTTAAATCTAATAAAGAAAGATCATTTCTAATATTTTCTAACCAAGTCTTTTTAGGTCTACCTCTACCTTTCTTAATATAAGTCAAATCTAAGACCTCTACTTTCCTAACCGGGTCATCGGGAGGCCGCCGTTTTATGTGACCAAACCATCTAAGGCGACTCTCTCTAATCTTATCTTCCACTGGAGCTACTCCAACCTTTTCACGAATATGCTCATTTCGTATCCTATCTCTAAGGGTAAAGCCACTCATCCACCTGAGCATCCTCATCTCTGCAACACTTAACTTAGAATTATGCTTCTCTTTTAATGGCCAACATTCGGCACCATAAAGGATTGCAGGTCTCACCACCATCTTATAGAATTTTCCCTTAAGTTTGAGGGGTACTTTTCTATCACACAATAAGCCCGATGCATTCCTCCATTTCAACCATCCAACTTGGATTCTGCTGATAATATCCCCATCTATTTCACCATCACTCTGAACAATAGATCCAAGATATCTAAAACGTGTACTCTTATTAATGACTTGATCGCCCAAAGTCACAATCCCCTCACTAGGTCTATTATTACTAAAATTACACTCCATATATTCTGTTTTAGATCTACTCAAGCGGAAACCTTTAGACTCTAAGGTTGACCTCCACAATTCTAGTTTACCTTCAACTCCCTCTCTAGTCTTATCAACAAGAAAAATATCATCAGCAAAAAGCATACACCAAGGTACATCCTCTTGCAAATGTCTAGTGAGAACATCCATGACTAAAGCAAAAAGATACGGGCTTAAGGCTGATCCTTGATGTAATCCAACCGAAATAGGGAAATACTTGGTCAAACCACCTTGTGTTTGAACACAAGTAACAGCTCCTGCATATATATCTTTAATGATTTGAATATAAGCGTCATTAACTCCTTTCTTTTTTCAAGAACTCTCCATAGCACTTCTCTTGGAACTTTATCATATGCTTTTTCTAAATCAATAAATATCATATGTAAATCCTCCTTATTCTCTCTATATTTCTCCATCAAACCTCTTAATAAATGTACGGCTTCCATAGTAGACCTACCCGGCATGAATCCAAATTGATTTTGAGAAACATTAGTATCACGCCGCAACCTATGCTCCATAACTCGTTCCCATAGTTTTAAAGTATGACACATTAACTTAATTCCTCTATAATTCGCACAATCTTGTGCATCACCTTTATTCTTAAAAATAGGGATTAACACACTCATTCTCCACTCATCTGGCATCTTTTTAGTCTTCAAAACAGTATTAAAAAGTTTAGTAAGCCAAGAAATTCCTTCTTCTCCTAAGCATTTCCACACCTCTATTGGAATATCATCAGGTCCAACAGCTTTTCCACCCTTCATTTTCTTTAAAGCCTCTCTAACTTCAGTTTTACTAATACGTCGATAAAAACAAAAATCTTTATTTTTATTTAGGGTACTAAGGTCACTACAGTCAATTTTATTTTTACATTATTCATTAAAAAGTTTAGTAAAATATCTCATCCACCTTTTTTGAATATCATCTTCTAAAAAAAGTACTTTTTGATCTTCATCCTTAATACACTTCAACAACAACAACAACAACATCAAGCCTTTATCCCACTACGTGGGGTCGGCTACATGAATCCTTTTTCTCCATTGTGTCCTGTTAAAAGTCAAATTCTCGTTTAAATCTAATAAAGAAAGATCATTTCTAATATTTTCTAACCAAGTCTTTTTAGGTCTACCTCTACCTTTCTTAACATAAGTCAAATCTAAGACCTCTACTTTCCTAATCGGGTCATCGGGAGGCCGCCGTTTTACGTGACCAAACCATCTAAGGCGACTCTCTCTAATCTTATCTTCCACTGGAGCTACTCCAACCTTTTCACGAATATGCTCATTTCGTATCCTATCTCTAAGGGTAAAGCCACTCATCCACCTGAGCATCCTCATCTCTGCAACACTTAACTTAGAATTATGCTTCTCTTTTAATGGCCAACATTCGGCACCATAAAGCATTGCAGGTCTCACCACCATCTTATAGAATTTTCCCTTAAGTTTGAGGGGTACTTTTCTATCACACAATAAGCCTGATGCATTCCTCCACTTCAACCATCCAACTTGGATTCTGCTGATAATATCCCCATCTATATCACCATCACTCTGAACAATAGATCCAAGATATCTAAAACATGTACTCTTATTAATGACTTGATCGGCCAAAGTCACAATGCCCTCACTAGGTCTATTATTACTAAAATTACACTCCATATATTCCGTTTTAGATCTACTCAAGCGAAAACCTTTAGACTCTAAGGTTGACCTCCACACTTCTAGTTTACCTTCAATTCCCTCTCTAGTCTTATCAACAAGAAGAATATCATCAGCAAAAAGCATACACCAAGGTACATCCTCTTGCAAATGTCTAGTGAGAACATCCATGACTAAAGCAAAAAGATATGGGCTTAAGGCTGATCCTTGATGTAATCCAATCGAAATAGGGAAATACTTGGTCAAACCACCTTGTGTTTGAACACAAGTAATAGCTCCTGCATACATATCTTTAATGATTTGAATATAAGCGTTATTAATTCTTTTCTTTTCAAGAACTCTCCATAGCACTTCTCTTGGAACTTTATCATATGCTTTTTCTAAATCAATAAATATCATATGTAAATCCTCCTTATTCTCTCTATATTTCTCCATCAAACCTCTTAATAAATGTATGGCTTCCATAGTAGACCTACCCGGCATGAATCCAAATTGATTTTGAGAAACATTAGTATCACGCCGCAACCTATGCTCCATAACTCGTTCCCATAGTTTTAAAGTATGACACATTAACTTAATTCCTCTATAATTAGCACAATCTTGTGCATCACCTTTATTCTTAAAAATAGGGATTAACACACTCATTCTCCACTCATCTGGCATCTTTTTAGTCTTCAAAACAGTATTAAAAAGTTTAGTAAGCCAAGAAATTCCTTCATCTCCTAAGCATTTCCATACCTCTATTGGAATATCATCAGGTCCAACAGCTTTTCCACCCTTCATTTTCTTTAAAGCCTCTCTAACTTCAATTTTACTAATACGCCGATAAAAACATAAATCTTTATTTTCATTTAGGGTGCTAAGATCACTACAGTCAATTTTATTTTCACATTCTTCATTAAAAAGTTTAGCAAAATATCTCATCCACCTTTGTTGAATATCATCTTCTAAAAAAAGTATTTTTTGATCTTCATCCTTAATACACTTCACTTGAACTAAATCCTTACTACTCCTATCTCTTTGTTTGGCTAGCTTATACATATATCTTTCTCCCTCCTTAGTATCTAATCTATTATATAAATCACTAAAAGCTAAACTCTTTGCATCGCATATTGCTTTCTTAGATTCCTTACGTGCCTCTTTATATATTTTCCAATTATCAGAATTTTTACAATTAAACCAATTTTTATAACAAATCTTCTTACTTTTAATCTTTTCTTGCACATTTGGATTCCACCACCAACTATTTTTACTATTAGGAGTTTTTCCCCTTGAAACTCCAAGCACATCTTTTGCAATATTCTTAATATAACTAGCCACTTTTTCCCACATAACATTAGCATCCTCATGCACAGACAAAATCTTAAGATCTAAAATCTTACTCTCAAAAATATTTTTGTTAATATTCTTTAAATGCCCCCATCTAATCCTAGGAAATCGTTTTACTTTATTTTTTATTTTTTTCCCCATTATCTTCAAGTCCAAAACTAATAAACGATGTTGGGTACATAAGTTTTCACTCGGAATAACTTTACAATCTTTGCAATCTAAACGATCTAATTTTCTTATAAGAAAATAATCAATCTGAGTTGTATTATAACCATTTTTATAAGTAATGAGATGCTCATTCCTTTTCTTAAATAAGGTATTAGCAATTAA
This sequence comes from Dendrobium chrysotoxum, assembly GCA_019925795.1. Taxonomy (NCBI): domain Eukaryota; kingdom Viridiplantae; phylum Streptophyta; class Magnoliopsida; order Asparagales; family Orchidaceae; genus Dendrobium; species Dendrobium chrysotoxum. Next base: position 46,042,327 of record CM034301.1, read on the forward strand.
AAAATCATAAGCTAAACAAAAATCTAAAATAGACTTACCACCTTCATTTGTAGTTCCAAAACCATGGCCACCATGAATGCTTTTAAAATCATCTACCTCTCTACCAACATGTCCATTTAAATCTCCTCCAATAAAAACTCTTTCTTCAAGAGGTATCTTTTGTATTAATTCTTCTAAGTCATTCCAAAATTTTAATTTTGAATCCATATCCAAACCCACTTGAGGAGCATAAGCACTTATAATGTTAACAACTTTAGCATCCACAACAATCTTTAAAGCTATAATTCTATCTCCAATTCTATTAATATTTATAACATTATCCTTCAAACTCTTATCTAAAATCACGCCTACACCATTTCTAGTACGACTCCTACCCGAATACCAAAGTTTAAAACCTAAACTATCAATCTCCTTAGCCTTCTCTCCAACCCATTTAGTTTCCTGAATGCACAGAATATTTATCTTCCTATGAATCATAACATCTATTAATTCCATTAATTTTCCTGTAAGGGAACCTATATTCCAAGTTCCTATCCTAATTTTAGTTTCATGGACTAGCTTCTTTGCCCACATCCGTCCTTGATGTGGGAACCCTTGCCTATTTAACACTGCACCCGGGCGGCGGTGCAGCGGCCCTTGCACACTTGTCGCTGTATTCAGGCCATACAGCGCGTCACTTCCAGGGGACGCCCTAGCATTAACACAATTTCTTAAAGGAATTATAAAGGATCATTTGGTTGAAATTTAAAAATAAATTGCATTTTGAAAAACGGTGAAATTTGTTGGATCCATCATAATTGGTCATAGCTGTAAATCAATATTGATTGTAAATTCTACAACTTCTCTCAATAGTAATTATTTCATGTTTACGGATAAGATGAGGATAAACAAAATCATCATTCTCGACACTTGCTGCCTATCTACAATCAACAAAACGACCTTAAGAAACTTTTCAGTCAAATTTCTCTCCTGATTTCCATCTTCATTGAAATGGTTGTGTACTGCTACAGGTTACTGCAGAGTACTAAATCAAGAGAAATGAAAATTTATGAATATCTATATAGTGCAATATTAGTACAGTTTTGAAGAAGAAACAGAAGTAGAACATTAACAACAATTATATCTCCTTCCTTAAAGTTTGCAGTTTTTTTGCTGGGTCCTCTGTTCATTTTTGCATGTCATAGCATCTCATGTACCGCATGCATTAAACTCGCATTACCTTTTTTTTGTTTATTCACAGTTCTCTTCCAAGTTCTTAGAAAAAAAAGTATCACATTGTTTATAACAGTATGTTTTAAAGGAAATACAATAAATCTCAACTGTAAGGTTTTTAAGTACATCAGCTGGCGAGCATTTGTAATCATGACAAAGAAATGAGAGCTTAGAGCACAATATGGTCGAGAAAGTTGCGAATAGACCAAAGTCATTAAATATTAGGATAAAGATATGAAGAACAACGTGAAACAAAATATCCAACTACAGAACAGGCCCATTCATATGGATATTAAAAATGCTCAACTTCCCCAAAACAACGCTAATAAATCCCAATGCCACTTTGCAGTGCCTAATTGCGGGAATGAAAAACTGGACCATTCATCTGATGAGCTTGAGTTTAGGGGGATTGAGAGAGGATTTTAACCTTTAGTACTCTACATATGCAAGCATAAAATAGATGCCCTAATTCAAATAACCATTACTGTAGATACAAATACATCCATATATATATAGAGAGGGAGACAGAGAGAGGTTTGCCTCCATGGTGGCATGAAGGCCACAAGTTTGAAACTCTCCCCCAATACTGTATTGGCTTGCACTTTCTCCAAGAAAGAAAAATTATTTTAATGATAAGTTTGTTTTAAGTCTGTCACACTCGATCAACAAGCATTAAATACTTGTTCATAGTCATCTAAAATCTAGAATCTATCAACGGCTCAAGTTTAGTCAATTTGTAAAAAGATTTAACTATTCATATAACATATAATTTTTTTTTTTTAAGATAATAGGATTCATAAAGAAGCCTGCCCATAAGTTAAATTTAACCAACGTATTTCACCAGCTAAATGACCCATGGTGGTAGCAAGACTCCACTCTATGAAAATCATGCTTTTCTTATCATGTGACCCCGATTCTTTAAATTGTTTATATAAAAAATTTTCAAAATGTGTGAAACCATATATTCTATTAGTTTAAAAAAAACATCAAAGATGATGAATGAACTTTATCCTACCTTCGAAGGCCATGCCAAGAAATTTAATTGGAAGTAAAATAAACATTGTCATCCTAGGAGAAAGGTTCATCAAAGACAGTAAAAAAAAAATGAAGCCTTATGTGTCCAGATACAGAAGAACGATCATTTAATATCTAATTCTATGACCTTCAAATAAAAGATCAAAATCATATATTCTTGTCATCAATGCTAAAAGTAGTGGCACGCATGATTCAAATAATTTTTAAAATTGATCATCAATTGAATAAATCAAAATTTTCTCAACAAATGGCTCTTATTATATGGCAAGTTAATTAATTTTTAATATGTAGTCTTCCAAATGCACACAAATTAAATGCATGTATTATTGATGTTATTCAAAGAGTAATTGTTTGAATTGATTCATAAATTACATGAGTAAAACAAGACCTTTTAAATGAGCTCATATTTGCCATTTTATCATCTTTATGTTTTGCACATGCTTGACAGATGCTAACTAATATAAATTGATGAAAATCAACCGACGTTAATGATTTGGTGTTGACTTGAAGACCATATATGACAAAAATAAAATTAAATAAGGAATAATTGTTATCTTCACACGAGAAAATTGTATATTTATCTCTCTATATATATATATAGAGAGAGAGAGAGAGAGGGGGGAGGAGAGAGAGAGATGCACAAACACATCCATGTTTATGCATGTGTGCCAGTGCATTTGCATGCACAATTTACAAAACAGTGGTAAGTGGTAACAACTATGTAAAAATATGAACACCATTTAATCTTTTTGACAATATTCAAAATAAAAAAATGCTAGCAGCTAATTAGCAGAAGTGGAAACTGCCAATGGATTTATCAGTCAAATCAACCTTCAGGAAATGGAGGGCTGTTACAGAAACTCAACTGCAATTTTCTACCAATGGAGCAGTCAAAAGGTGAACCCAGTACCCCAGACTCCCACAAACCGTGAGATTGGGAGAATGTCTATAATGAATTTACCTCAGATTTTAACGGAGGAACTGGAATTATGATAGAAGCCAATGACCTCAAAGGAAGAATAAGGGCTAGTTAACCATCTGACCAAGCCTTACAGTCATAGCGAGCGCTCTTAAAGAATCCTTGTCAAATATATTCTATCATCAAGGTTTCAGAGGCCATTGGGAAGGAAACTCATTTTTGCAAGAACATAGAGCTACAAATGAACCAAGCACACAATAAACTTGTTTGTAACTCAGCTTGATAAGAGTTTCTTCATTTGTTTGATTAACTAATTTAAACAAGTTCCAACACTTTATAAATGCTCGGTTGTTAAATAAACAAGTATGTTACTCGATTCATTTATAATCATGAATAGCATCATTTAAAGCTTGTGAAGAAACTCTTTAAAAAGCTCAAGATAAAGCTCAATTGCAACCCCAAATAACTTTTTTATAACCAAAAAAGTAGTCTTTAAATTAGGTCTAAAATTATGATAATTTTTAAGTCAATAATAATGATTAAAAAAAAACTTAATCAAAGATAATAAAATATGCACTAAATAATTATTTTGTATAATATAATAATATCAAAATCATTAATTTATCCTTAAAATATAAAAATATAATATCCTGGACCCCAATTCTTTTTCTCATCTCTTAGAACCACTCTCCCATTTCTTATAACCAAAAAAGCACAGCCTACCTCCTTCGTCCCTTTTTTCCCCAAATTATTCAATTTTTGTATGCTTTTTAGACCCATACTGATTGCACAAATAAATTAAGTAGTGTTTAAAGTATGCTGCCAAGCTCCATTGTGTGTTTATATGGGAAGCTTGTTTGGAGAGCTAAACAAGCAAAGCAAAGCAAGCTCAACTGGGTTACAATTTTGTCAAACCTTACTAAGAATTTATCAAATTTTCTTTAAAATGTGCTAAGTATTTAAAATCCCATCCAACAAGATCCTGTCAAATGACCAAACACTTCACATGCCCCTTAGTGTGGGCTACAAGCTCGATAGGCAAACTCATTTAAAGCCCGATAAGCAGAAACGAAAGAATCAAACCAAAGTCGAACAAGTAAGAATTTAAACAAATTAAGCTTGAACATTATCAACAAGGTTAAAATCAAGTTCAAGCTGAGCTTGAACAGGCATTTGTAAATGATCTTTATCTTAAATAACCTCCTGCTCAATTCGTTTGCAGTCCCCCCCCCCCCCCCCCCCCCCCCCACAAAAAACAACCCACCCCAAAAAGGGGGGAAAAAGCCAAAGCCACCACACCAACACACAACTGCAAAACCACCTCTCTCATGTGGTACTTTACCATCTCCTTTTTCACTATGTTTTCCATATGTTTTTTTAAGCAAGTGTTGATACCATTATCAGCAATGGAACTTAGTCCATGCTTTGCCAAACAAAGCCGTGGAAAATGGCATTTAGATCATAGCCTAGGAACAAACGGGTGAGGCTAAACAATATAAAATCAATTATATACCAGAGCTACCTTCTTTTGGATGATCATATTAAGCTCCTCCTTGAGCTTCCAATAGCATTCCGCCAAACTTGGATCCATGAAGAAGTCGATGTAGCCATCCAACATCTTTAAGTGTCCAGCCTGAATTCGCATTTCCAATCAGTATTTATTACAGGTTGACATTTAGAAGGAATTAACTGGACTTGATAAACAAAGATTTAAAAAAGTTACCATGTCTCCTTTTTTTAGAGCACCACCAAACAGGATCAACATAGAATCTGATACACCAGTGGAATCACGAATAAAGACTGCATTTACTTTCACTTTCTCACCAAACACCAACCATGGGTACGGAATGGTTTGGTATTTTGCATTCACAGAGTTCTGATACAAACATCAGCATTGGTTAACATACGTAAGTCATTCATATCATTAAAATATTCAGCTTACAGAATCTTAGTTTATGGTATAGGTGATTAACTGCATATTTAGCAAGTACCAAGAAGAATATGTTAGCCATGGTTCGTGCAGTACTACAAAAGCTACGCATGGAAAGATTCTACCTGAAAATAAAATCAGATCTAGCTGCACAAAAGCATCAAGATGCACATTATTTTGTTGACTTATTGATGAGGACATCCGATCATGGAGGGTCTACCAAAGGCGTGGCCGTTGATCTACGGCCACGATTGCACCACTGTATTTTTTATTATCAGATGTATTGATGTATTAGTTTATTGAGTATTGTGAGTCATTATTGCATTTTCCATTATTACCCTCATTTGAGGGAGTAGTCGTTTGTAGCCCTTGAGGGCAATTGAGTCCTTTGGTTTATTATGGATGTACTCAGTTATTTATAAGCCCCTTCATCTACATTTGAGGGGATGATGATTATTGAAAAGAAAATTTCTGCATTGTGTTCTTGGAGAGAGTTTGAGAGCTCTTGTGAGGTAGAAGTCCCTAGTGAGGGCAACGGATCACCCGTCAGCCGCAGGAAGTGTCCAGGCTCACGGTTCGTCATCTCCTTCCTCCTCGCCACCGGCTATCATCTTTCTTTTCCCACCCAACCGCAAGCCATTCTCCCCCCCCCCCTAAAATCCCTCCCCACTGCCGGCACCCAACCCGTTCCCACTTCCCCCACCGGCCGACCACCCTTCCCCCTCCAAAACGCCACCAACCACCACCCCTCCTCTCTCCTCTTGGCCGAGAGCCAACCACCCGGCCCAACCGCCGGCCCCCCTCCTTTCTTAACCCTACTTCCCTCCAAAACCCCCTATTTCCTTATTTAGATTATTTTTAATTTGGAAAGGAATTTGAATTCAAATTAATCCAATTTGAATGTCAAATCCTCCCTAATTAATTATATTAAATGTGGAAACTTCCCTCATTCTATTAATTAATCAAATCTGAAATTGGTTGATTAATTAATCCCTAACCCAAATACATTGAACCTAGACACCCCTCTCCCCCCTCTCTCTCTTGGCCGGCCCCATGCCCCCCTCCCTCAATTAATTTCCTTCCAAATTTGGGGCCAAATCAAAGGGATTAATCCCCCTAATTCCTCCCTATCCCTCTCCCCTCACTCTACCCGCCGCCCTCTCTCTCTCCCCCTCTCTCTACCCGCCGCCCCTTTCTATCCTATCACCTTTGAATTGTTTCCAAAAGGGGGAGATATATTTGAGGAAACCATTAACCCCAAATTCCCTCCCATCAAAACCAATTTAGGGATTCAAATTTCAAATCCCTCCTCATCCCTCCACCTCCAAAATCTGAACCCTAAATTTTCCCTAACTCCCCTAGCTTGGCCGGCCCTCCTTCCCTCCCTCATCTTCTTGGAAACTGCTAGGGAAATCCTTTCTTTAGCAAGACGAACAATCAAGGGCAGCAAGGAACCTTCTCCTACCTTTACCAAAGCGTCATTCTCCTCATGAATGGCCGACCCGGATCAAGAACACGGATTTGTTTACGATAGCCAAGGATTCACCGATATTCTCCATTCCCCGTTCTTCGACCTTAACCTAAACATTGATGATTCCGTGGAAGAGTACGTTGATCGCATCACCTTCATCCTTGTGAGCGCTATCGAAGAGCATGCAAAATCTTACTTTCACTGCATATGCATCTTAGTCCTACATCACTTATTACATGGTCATGAAAGACATGTTCTCTCAGCCTCAACTGTTTAGTATGAAATCCCTTTATTAAGGGTGCATATGAAAAAAATTTCATGCACAAAAAAGACTGCATAATGAAGACAATAATACATCAATTGCATCTCTCAGAGGCTAAAAGTGTAAACAACCTATCCACCTAATTTGCCTTTGATGAAATTTGGCATTAAATTAAGAGAAATGATAAACAAGCAAGCAAACTTGACTAATAAAACTACCATGTAGCACTTTTTGCATATCTACATTGTCCAAAAGATTTTCCTTGGACACATGAACTTCCATGCCATTGACCCAATTCAGACCTCGCCAGGGCCCCAATTGCCCTCTATGTGGTCCCCAACTCCTAATATGCTAGCACTTCACCCTATTATGAGCCTTCACAACAATAAACGCCCATGAATCCATCTCCCTGGGTATGCCAAATGTTATCATCCATGCCCTTCATATCATCACAAAAGCAGCCATTGCAGCAAGATCTCACCCTATGTACTCTCAGTTTAATCCCAAATGACGTGTCAACGCTCTTTCAAGAAAATTGAACCCTTGATGCAAGTTGTTTAAGGTTCTAGGGCTCCTAATGCAATTATGATGATGTAATAAACAAAGAACTATTTATACGAAATAAGAATTCACAAAATCAAATGCCGCTGATTACATATAAAATCCAACTTCCATAAGCCTAAACCTGAAAAAATGAGAAATTGAATTAAAAAATTACTGCAATGCGTGATTAAATCCAAAGAAATTAACCTGAAATTCAAACAATAAAAAATAAACAAGCAATTAAATATTTACAAGACAATTGAAATACTATTTAAAAAAAATTAATCATAATCAGGAATCTTGCAACACCAATAAACAAATGTTTAAGAAAAAATGGATAAAGAATAAAATCTTGGCCACTGTTGCTACAATATGATATTCTTCCTCGAAGTTGTTTATTCTATTTGACTGCACTCAAAAAAATCTTGCATCTAACAAGTATGCACGCGATTGAAAGTAGAAATATGGAATTTTATTAAATAAAAGCGGACTAAATTACATGCCACAGATCACTATTTATAAATTCCTCAACCAGTTAGCAATATGATTGACACAAAATCAACCAAATTGATTCCAAATAATCCAAAATTCAATTCTCAGCTATTTGTAGATTAACGAAGCTACAAGACAGAGCAAGCTATTAAAACCTTTAACAATTCCATGAAACTTCAAGCTCCATTACCAGCAACCCATAAACTTCGAGAAAAGAATCAAAATAGTACCTCAACTCTTTGTGAGGAATAAAAATGACCCTCAACTCTTCTGAGAGACCAATTTGATCCCTCAACTTCTTCATATGGGACATTTTTTGTCCTCCCGTTAACTTTTAAAGGAATATTTGGATCTACCAAACACATAGCGAGGGTATAATTAAAAAAAAAAATTACGGAACCTTTCATTATACATAGCATAATTGTTCGAAGTCGAACTCTCCGGTAGTGTCGAAACCCAAGCACTCGTCGACTACCATTCCCGCATCCCTAGCGAGCGTCCAAAGCCATGAGCCATCGATCGGGCACAAAGTGTCGATTGCGTCGAGAAACCCAGGTCCCGAAGTCGATCGGGATTGTCAGAATTGAGCACTGAGCGCATTGATCGCATCGAGAACACCAGGTCCCGCAGCGTTCGGGATTGTCCGAACGAAACCCTAGAGAGATTCATTCGATAAGGATCGTCGATTGCGCCAATTTCGTTAACTTCTCAGGTGCGGCACGTCCGTCTCGCTTTGCTAGTTTGGAAGCATTATTGCAATGCAATCTTGACTTCAGAGCTTGTACAATGCAGAATAGCAACAGTATAAACATTTTAAAAACAGTGAAATTATTAAAACTAAATTTATTTATAATTTTTTATTAAAGAAAAGTTTAATAAAAAATTTTACAAAAAATTATATTTATTAAATATTTTAATTAAAAAATGATCAAATTACCCTCATACTTAACACCATCAACTCTACCATTAGATAGCAGAACCAAAAAGGTCCCATTTGGAGGAGTTGAGATACCAAATTGGTCCCTCATAAGAGTTGGAGACCATTTTGGTCTCTCACAAAGAGTTGAGAGATCATTTTGATCATTTTCTCCATAAAATTGAAACACCTTTGACGAAAATCCATAACCTTCAAACTCTTGAATCCAACTCCCACCAAATCAGCCTAAAGCTATGTCAACATAAACTGACCCAGAAATAAAATCCACAGAGAACACTACCCATTCTCATAGGCATTCATCACACGCATGCATAGAGATAATTATACCAACAAGTATAACTAAACTAAAATAGCTTTCATATCATTTATTTGCTCAACATTTCTGCCAAATGTAAACTTGCGTATTTCCATCACCCCTAGATTGGGTATATCATACATCAATCCCCTTACACTTGAGAAAATTATCATCATCATATTTAGATTCAACTAGGAACTTTGGCATAGGACAACATAGGTTTATTAATAGAAGATATTTGGCCAACTGTTGACAAGATCAAGAGCTTAGTTCTTGATCTCGTAGACAGCTATTTGAACTTCAACTCTTCAGAGAAGAATTTCTGGGATCAGGGGAATTGATGCAGCATCACCAACATCTTACATGGACCAAGTACAAGAGCTAATGACAAGTAAAAAATAATATATGATATATAATCTTGTTTAAAATAAAAAACTTATTTTCATAAGCTTATTGTCATAATTTATCTTATAATTTTATGAAAAAAAACAAGTTAAGCCAAATAGAAATTTTGCATACTTTTATCACCACCTTTGTATTTAATTGTCATGAAAATTCTTTTTATTCCATGCATGATGACATGATGCCATTAATACTTATTAAATTTTTTACCAAAAATGGAGGTTTTATATATGCATAGAAGTTACATATGAGCTCTCATTAGAGTAACTCCCAAAATGATCAAGAGGAGAAAAAATTATATGCCATTTGTTAAATGAATTTTAACTTTTTTCATGATGTAAAGCCTATACAAATCCATGAAATTCTAGGAGATATATATATATATATATATTATTTATTTTTTTGAAATACAACCAAGATTACTCTCATCTTTCAAACATAGATTGGCAGCAAGTTTGTTATCTCTTCTTTTGATAAGGTTGATAGTGATACATATCTATTGTTGTGGGAGTGGTGGTTATTCTATTACTTTTCAGCTAGTGTTATCGTGTTGCTAGTATTCTTCAACAACTCTTGAAAGTTGTAGCTTCACTTCGCCAATTAATACAGAGCTTTAATTGACGATTGTGCAAAAGAAGATCAAGTGGTTCATAGCTTACCACCACACTGACCCTTGAAATGGTGTTGCTAGCAATGGTGAAAATCAGTTCAAGCTCCGGGTACACTATTCCTTTGTTTTAGCTGCAAATTTTTTAAATTTTAAAACTTGGGCTTTATTGTATGTGTATTTACAAGGCATAAGATATATGCAAGCAATTCAATTAATTATTTTCATATCAAAATCCAAAACCTTATGTCAATCATCTCAAAATCTACCTAAACCCTTCTTGAGTGCATCTTGCTAAAGTGTGTGTTCCATAGTCCAAAGGCTTTCCTAAGAGTGCTCTTATTATATTGGAACTTGATGTAAAATCTCTTTTAGATTTATTTAGGTTCATTGTAGTAAGATTTACTACAGGGAAAAAAAAAAGTTTCCTAGTCGCAAAAAAAATTCATAAATAGTATTTATTGAATTCCTCATCATACTTCCTAAGCAAGTGCCTCAGAATCCTAATAAGCTTAATGAAAAAATATCATAAAAATATGGTGCTAAGATGAATAATATTGATATTGATTTGTTATCTTCTATATATGTTCCACAATTAATTTGAACGAGGGTAATGAGAATGGCGATTAACCAACGTGACGTCCGTGCAGTGAGTTAGAAATACCTCGACTAGGGTCAAAATTACAAAAATGTTGTCCGTTTGTAAAATGGATTTCGTTGTTGCATGCAAAATGTCCAAATTACCAAGAAAGATCTCTCACAATCAATTCGAGTAAATGTGATAAAAAAAGATAGATTACATATGCGACGTTACGTGAAGTTGCTCGTACACGAACAAACTGCATCTATTCATCTAAAATGTCAAAATTGCCCAAAAATGACACTAATATTATTTAAGATCGCTGCACAAACCAAAACACGAAATTTGCCCGTACGTGAGATACCGACGAGCAAATTGAAACATGCGAAAGGAAAAAAAAAAGAAATATCAAGAGGTATAGATTCACACTTTTTTAAAATGTTATTTTAATTAAATTTCTAATAACAGTAATACTATATATATATATATATATATATATATATATATATATATATATATATATATATATGTATGTATGTATGCACAATTTAAAAAAAAAATCTCTTACCCTAATCATATCTCTATGAACTCCGACGCCTATTTTACCCCTACCACTTTTTAAAAAAATAATTAACCTATATAAAGCCAAGCAGAACTCCCCATTCCTATATTAACACCATAGACCCTTGCGTCCCTCACACCTCTCTACTCGCACACTCCAGGCCGCCACTTCCTCCAACTGCACCGCATCCCTCCTTCCTTATTCCCGTCTCTTTGCACGCCAAACCAGCCGAACCCTAGCAGCTACAACTCCCCTTTCTCCTATATTTCGCAGGCATAGGAGCCCTCTTTCCCTCTTTGCTTGTTATGCAAAGACCCCTTTGACCACCTCCAGCTCCACCCGCAACTAGTAACCACCGACTCCTCAGCCAACACCACCAATGACCTCAATAGATTTCCTACCTGCACAACCTTCCATCTCCAACACCTGTCCAAGTCACCAACCACCACAAAGCTGACAAACCTAAAATTGCTCGATCTCCTCTATCTACTCGCAAAACTACTACAACTTCCAATGCCGCCCTCAAGCCACCTCTCCTTTTATAACTAATAGCCACCCTCTACAGCAACCTACACGCCAGCCATCGCCCATAATGGCCGCCCTCTCTTATTCGCACAACCGGCCACCCATTCCTTTCTCCCCTCTTCTTCTCTCTCTAAATAAAGAGAATATTCTCTCACAAACTACACTCTCTACTCCCTACATCTTTCCCTCTCTAAAATGAGAAAGATCTCAACATCCTCTCCCCCACTTTCTCTCCCTATCCCCATTCTCCCTCTACAACTTTGTCTTCCATTCTACTATTTTCTTTCTCTAAAACAAAGAGAGAGCTTATAGTTTCTCTCTATACCATCTCTATCTAGAAAGAGAGGAAAAAACAAAAAAGTCAAAAAATAATAAGAAAGGAATTCCAACAAAAGACAAAATGCATAAAGAGGGAGATATTGTATTCTCGCCTTCGTTCCCTCATTGCTATCATCATCACCCTATCTCGCGCGCAAAGGAATATACTCACAAACTCAAAAAATCTCCAAAACCTCGTTGGCAACACGTGCGGCTCAACGAGGGAAACCTATACGCGCTTTTCTTAGCAAGACCGAGGAAACTCATACACAACACTCGCTACGCTTAATGCGATTCTTTTAGCATCCCCGTATGTGTCTTTCTTGAGGCTGCAAGGAAAAATTGCGAGTCTTCAAGCAGCTAAATGAAGACACATACATATCCTTTTTGGCATGGTAGGATAAAAGACTTTGATCGCGGCATCTTATGATCCTAATCATACATGCGTTTCTTGACCTAGTGGGCAGGCTTAGCACTCCCAATGACGCCCCCTGCGCTGTAAAGATGTCGGGAGGCTATCAAAAACAGTACTAACAAGGGACCAAGCAAGCACACGATGGCCCATAAATGCCTTTTCTTGGTGTGATGGAATAGAAAACCCCGGTGCATTCTCACGACACCGACCATATAAGCCTTTTTTGGCATGCTGGGAAGGCCTAACACTACCGATGATGACCCCTACACGAGGAAGATGTCAAGAGGCTGCTAAAATTCAAATTGAGAGAACAAACAATGAACTAAATTTAAATGACATGTTTAAACAAATTGAAGTTGAATAAAAAATTTTGTAAAAAAGAAATTAAAACTCAAACCTAAAATTGAACCTACATGGAACTTGTAACGAATTTGAAACCTCCCTATCAATACTAGAAACACTCGCAACCCACAAGAACCCACTTGGTAAATTATGCTGGAATGAAAATAAATTGAATACTCTCCTTATTCACAAAAAAAAAAGATGTCATATAGTTCCCGCTTGCATTAATATAACACATACAAATGAATCCCGACTCCTTTAATAGATAAGAGAATATAAAATGGAATTTAATTCACCTTTAACACCGCCGGATCCACAATATACACTTGCAAGCTTACATAAAGCATGCTTTGAAACTTTAAAAAAAATAATATTTTATGTGCACCTCAATGCTCGTGTAAATGACCAAAATTCAAATATTTAAAATATCCACAAATTTTAATAACAAGCACCCATGTAAGAGATAAAATATGAATATTTTTAAGATATAACATGCATCAAAATATAATTTTTAACAACCACAGTCGCCTCAAGAAGTGTCATTTCCTGGAGAAAAGTGTAGATGCCTCAAGAAGCGCATTACTGCCTCAAGGAGCATGCCATTACCTTGATCAGCACATTACTACCTCAAGAAGCTATCACTACCTCGAAAGGTATGTTATTGCCTCGAGATATGTATCATCGCCTCGAGATGCATGCCATCACCTCAAGAAGCATGTCATTGACTTGAAAAGCATGTCACTGCCTCATGAATTGTACATTAGCCTTGGGGAGCATGATACCACCTCAAGAAGCATGCTACTATCTCCAAAAATGTGCAGCATTCTTAAAAAGCATATTATCACCTCAAGAAGCATGCAATAGTCTTAGGAAGCATGCCACTACATTAAGAAATGCATGGCTACCTCAAAAACCATACAAAAGTGTCGAAAAAGCATGCTATTATTTTAAAATTAAGAAAATTCAAGAAATAATGTACATTAAAAAGCGTGCAAATGCACTAGGCAAACGCACCGAAAAACATGTAAGTGCCTCGCAAAAGTGCACTAAAAAACAGGTAAATATACTGAAAGTATTTGAATGCACCATGCAAGTGAACCGAAAAACATGCAATTGCATTATATAAATGTATAAAAAAATGTCTACACCATTTAAAACGAAATTAAAAATCCTCAAATACGCTCCAATGAATATGCTAAACACACAAACACAAAATCTAAGAATGCTGCATAGGGTTAAAAATAATTCAAACTAAAATCTCTTTTTAAAATTAAAAACACCTGCATACCAATACATTGAATTCCTAAATTAAAGGTTCCAAAATGTTGCAACAGTTAAAATAAAAATGAACTTAATGTCAAGTCTAATTCTCATTCATGAAAGAACTGGCCAACAATATTTAAATTAATGAATGAATATACGATCATGAAAACTATGAAAATATTTGATTTTATGTTTACATTAGGCCATCAATGCCTTTTACAAATAAAACTCATTACAAAATGCAAATTTTTGAGTTAACACTCATATGACAATTCATAAAATTGATATTTGAACTTGATCCTCTGTTGATAAGTAAGCAACATTGACAAGATTCAAATAATAAAATTAAATTATTTAAAACAATGATAATGGTCATGTTGAAAGTGAATGTCAACTAGAGCGATCTATCTTCAAAAATCAAATTTTCATGTTGCAAATATTAATACATTGACTTTAAAGTTGCCCCAATGATAGCCACATTGGCAAAAAAATCTCAACCGAAGAGGACTACATAGTTTTCAAAATGCCTCTGAATTCTAAATTTAATCATCCAAAACTTAATTTTAATCAATTTTAAAATTCCATATTTATCAAAATTAAAAAATAGGGGTTTCAATATTTGACACGACCCGAAAACCCGACCTGAACCCGACCCAAAAATTCTGGGTTAGAGTCAACCCGTTTAGAAAATGGGTCGGGTTCGGGTTTAAAATCCTGACTCGATTGCAAATTCGGGACGGGTTCGGGTTAACCCGAAAACCCAACATTAACCCGAAACCAACCTATTTCATCCCGCACACAAACATCGCCGCACTCGCACTCAGTCCCTCACCCTACGCGCGCTCGACCCGCATCACCTGCTTTGCCGGCATCACATGCTTCACCGCGCTCGCACTCAGCTCGCACACATCTAGTCGGTCTGAACTTCCACATCGGACCGGATTACCACACCGAACTACTGTGTCGGCTTCGCCTGTGCAAGCACGAGCACAAAACCAAACCCACTCGCCGCTCCAGACCAGATTAACGCACAGGCACACAGGACCCTGCACCTGAACCCAACCCTGCTCCGACTTTGTCGCTCCTGCTGCCCCGCACCATCTCGCAAGACGCGTCTGCACCCAGAGGGCGAGCGCAACCGCCTGAGTGTAACACACGTGAGTGACTCGACCCGGTAAAATCTGGGTTAGTGGGTCGGGTCGTGTCAACCTGGCAACACGGCGGGTCAGTTCGAGTCAACCCTTTTAGATCCGAGTCAATTCCGAGTTCGACCCAAACCTGGCCCAAAACCCGATTTTGACACCCATATTAAATATATATATATATATAGGTGAAATTAATCTCATATAACTTAAAGTAAAATTCATCCACCATTCGCAACTACTTGTGGATGGTGATAAATTTGAGAACAACCTCAGCTCACAAAGAGCAGATATATTGCCAAGCATATTGTTATGATTCATTCTTTAAAAAAACTCTAGAAAGTAATGATGTGGCAAATGCCCTCCAACCAATGACATTGTCACCAAATGATATCAAAGGCAAATAATTGTGACCGGGGCCCTTTGACTAGGTGATTTTTCATGGAAATGCACCATTAAATTACGACCGCAACAGATCCCATAAGTTCCCTAATGGCTAAAAATATTTGAGTAATGAATCATATAGTATACTTGATAGGGCCTAAAACTCTCTGTTAGCTAAAGTAAACTTAAATTTGTCCACTTACACAAATATTCACCCCAGTCTATAAGACGCTCTTAGACAAAGCAACTCATGACTACCAACAAGCATCCTTAAATCAAGTTAGGTTAACTACCTCCTCTGACTAAATATACTAGGGATTACGGCAACTCAGGATGACAGAACAATGGAACTTGATTGGGTTTGTCATTATTCTCCCCAACACCTGCTTTAAGTGCAATGCGGTAAATTTTAAATCTTATATTAAATCTGCTACAACTATATGCTCGGTACTTAGTGACTATCTAACCACTAACCTTAATCGAAAATGCTCTCTCATCACTACGAGGGATCATTAATCATAGGGGCTTGCGCCTATTAAAAACCTGAACTCATATCATAAAGTCCTCACAAAATAAGGGCAAAATCTTTGGGTGACGATTTGTCTTAAATCTAATATGTCTTCTCAAAATTTGACCTGAAACAACGTTGAAATTCTCCCAATGAAGAGAGGATGGGGCATAAATTTGTTGGAGCCCACATGATGGTCTAAAAATCAAAATAAAAATATGGCTTTTCTATTTAATGAACCCATTGCCAAAATAGATCAACTTTTACATCAGCAAGCCAATTCACCTGCACTTGAAAATATCCCTGCAATTACATTTTCCCATACCCCTCACAATCATGATCTTATAAGAAGTATAACCCACAGCATATCAAGATGACTAGAATGAAGAATTGCATAGACTCTTTAACTTCTGCAAGTAAATTGGATTTCAATGATTGTGATGATTAATGATAAAAAGTATAAGTTGATCACAGACGATGGTAGTGCCATGAATGTCATCTAAACTCAAAGTCTAGTTTGGGCAAATCTAAAATTTGAACCCGTCCTTGAGCCCTTTCATATTAACTGGATGAACCAAGCTTCACTTCCAGTCACCAATAAATGTCTAATTTCTATGAAACTAGGAAATTCTTAAGCTCAAATCTAGCATGATGTCCTTCCAAATTGAAATCGTTAGACAGCCAATGGCCAACAATAGTATATGTCAGCAATAATGTTCAATTGTGGGAATCAATGTTGGACACCACCAAAATGTTAAGTGATTGTCGGCAGCAATGGATGTGGCAGCATGACGAATAACAAAGAACAAAAACAGCAGTATTTGGCGATTGTCAAGAATTCAAACAATAAACCTGCTCATTGTTTGAGCTAAGCCTAATAGAGCATGGCCTTTGAGCTCATACCCATTAGGCCTGGCACATTAGTGCTTTCAAAGGGTAGAGCTAAGGGTCTATCTAGCCCACTTGACATCCTTGAGTTAGGGGCAATGGAACATGATTTGTGATGGTGAAGGCACAAAGACAACAAACTTTTTTACGGCAAAAAGTCATCTGCATCAATAAGCTGAGTCAAAGAAGAGCTTCTATTTTTTAAACTCGAATTTAAATCTAGTTGTGATGACAACTGAATGGAAAGGAAAGATAGGCAAAGGTGTATGTCACTGGGCTTGTCAAATAGGAAATAACCCCCAATTGATGATGCGTAGGCTTCTATAAATAAAGGAATGATAGGCCTTCGAATGCACTTTCCCTTCATCTATAAGAGCATTTATATGTAAGGAATAATAACTGTGGTGACAGGTGACCTTGGGGTTAACTGTTGAATCACGCAGCTAAAGGGAGGCCACGTCAGCAATCCGTGGGCAACAATCCAAGGGCTGCAGTTGGAGATTCGTGAGCAACAATCCGAGAGCTACAGTTGGAGATCTGTGGGCAGCAATTTGAGGGGTTGCAATTGGAGATCCGTGGGCAGTAATCTCAGGGCTGCAGTTGGAGATCCGTGGGATATGATTATTATAATTAATTAGATTAAATATATTTTCTTTTTCTGTTTTGTTCTCCTAGAATGTATATATATGTAATGATTCCAAAGAATATAATAGAATTTGAATTTCCCTCTAAATAATTTCTTCATAGAATCTAAATTTCTCTCTAAACAATTTCTTCATGGTATCAGAGCCTAGGAAAACCCTAAGCCTTCTCTGAGTGTCGGTGGCAAACCTTTGTCCCTTTCTTTCAAACCCTTAACTGGCGGTAACTCTCCATCATCCTGCTGATAGCCTCTCTTCAAGCATCAGTAGACCTTGCCAAAAATTCATCTTCTCTTTCAATCGAGGAAACCCAACCATGTCCATAGATAGCGAGATCTCATCCTCCTACCCAAATATTTTCGGTTTAAACACCGAAAACTCTGGATCTGCAGACAACTCTTCTCCTCTTCCTAGACCATGGTGTGATCGCTGTGCCAAACCAGGACATACAAATGAGACATGTTGGAGGATTCATGGAAAACCAGCTAATTGGAAGGCAAAACAATCAGTACAAGAAAGCAAGACGAACTCTGTCAACACCATGCAAGATCAATCCATCAAAGCTAAAGCTATTCCTTTCACCAAGGAGCATTTAGAGATGCTGAAGTTGCTGCTTAACAACATCACGAACCAACAGTCTCCAGAACTTGCTATTAGCCTACACGCTCACTCAGGTATAAAATAGTCAAAACATTGGGTTATTGACTCAGGAGCATTAGATCATATGACGGGAGGCATTACACTCCTTCATGACTATCAACCTTATCATTCAAATTGAATAGATAAGATTGTTGATGGCTCAACATCCAAAGTTTTGAGAACTAGTTCTGGTTTTGTCACAGAAGCTATCACCCTTAAATCAGTGCTTTATGTGTCCAATCTTGAGTGCAATTTGATTTTCATTAGTAAATTGACTCGTGATAGTAATTGCTTAACAATTTTCTCCAATAATGTATGTATTTTTCAAGAACTGAATTCGGAGAAGAAGATTGGCAGTCCTGAGATGTGTTCTGGGTTATATTACATCAAGACACCCAAATCCATATCAACCTTAATTGTTACTCCTAAGAATCCTCCTCCTAAGAATCATCCTATTGTAAGTCAGTTTGTTGAGAGTCATTATAGAGTTAGTCAAGATAGAGAGATTATCATGTGACATTATAGGTTAGGTCATCCAAATTTCATGTGTCTTGAAAACCTTTTCCCCATTTATTTATTAATAAAAATTCAAATTTGTTCAAATGTGAAACTTTCCAATTGGCTAAACATACCGGATCATCTTACCCAATTGTTCCTCACCAACCTTCTAAACCCATTGCCTTGAACCATAGTAATATTTGGGGACCCTCTGATGTAAAACATGTAAGTAAACAAGAATTGCTTTTGGAGATTAATAATACTTTAAGCATTAACCTTGCTAATTGTAAACTTATGTTTCACCAAGTTAGATTCTTAGAAATTTCCGTTAGAAGTTTATGTAATAGCAAGCGATTACAAACGACATTAACGGGATACTTGCGAAACAACAAAATAAGAAAGTAAAACTAATGGCAATGATTAACAAGAATCCACAGTTTAATGACTAGAAATGTTCACCTTGAGATCCCTCACTCCTACTCAGAAAAGTAGTGCTTTAGCAAAAGAAGATTACAAGCAACCCTAGAGAAGCCACTAGGAGACAAGTGATGCCTACGGTATTGTTCGCTGGAGAAGTAGTCGGAGTTGAAGAAGTTGGTGGGCGTCCAATGACTTGCCACGACCAAGGTGGTTGTTGCTCGTCGATGATCTCAGCCAAACAGAGGAGGATGCGGTCGACGTACACCTCGACGGTGTCGTAGATCCAAAGCCGGGATCGAAAAAAGAGGATCGCAGAATATCTATTTGACCATGTTCATCGTACGCAAATCCATGATCAACTTCAGGATCCGTCATCCATGGACAAAGGGATCTTTTTACTCTTGGAGGCACTTGGTGGCCGGCGGCTTGTGGAGGGAGAAGGGAGGGGAGCCGGCAGTTTGAGGAGGGAATAGTTTAGAAAATCTGAAATTTGATTTCAGGTTTCTAAAGTGGGGAAGGGAGTTAATTTTGAAATTCAAAATCACTCCAAGTAGGCAAGGGGAGAGGGGCGGCGGTTAGGGGGAATTATGGGGATTTAATTTGGGTTTATGGATTTAATTAGAGAGAGAAAGGGCAAGGGGAAGGTGCTGGCTATTTGAGGAGGGAGAGAGGGTGTCTAGGTTCAATGTATGTGGCCCAATGGGATTAATTATTGATTGGAATCAAATCTGAATTTAATTTAAGATTTGATCTATTTTAGGGAGGCTTCCTAATTGGGTTTTAATCAAAAGGGAAATATTTGAATTTCAAATATTTAAATTGAATTCCAATAAGGAAACTTTCCTAAATAACAGTGAGTTATTTTAGGAAAGTACTTAAAATAATTTGAATTTTGAAATTCAACTTGGATGGGATTAAGGGGCCGGCGGGTATGGAGGGTCTAGGTGACCGGCGGCTCAAGGAGAGAGGGCGGTCGGTGGCTTGGGTGGCCGGCGGCGTGAGGTGGTGGGGCGGAAGCAAAGGGGGGGGGGGGGGAGGGGGGGGGGGAGGGGGGGGGAGTGGGGAGGGAGCCGACGGAAGTAGGGAGGAATGGGAGAGGTGGTCGGATGTTAGGGGAAAGGATGAGATAGGTCACGAGTCTCAGACTCTTCCAAAGACTGACGGGTATTGCAAGTTCCCTCACTTAGGGTTCGCTCTTCTCTCAAGTGCTCTCACAAGAAGAAAACAAAAGCTAAAATTTCATTCAATAATCATCATCCTCATACAAAGCAAAAGACCCTTATATATAGGTCTCAATAATAAAGAAAAAAAAAGACTCGCATGCCCTCGGGCTACAACAAGAACTCACTACCGTTAGGGGTAAAATAGGAAAACTGAAAATGCAAAATAAACAAACATCAAATACATCAAAAGTAAATGCTCTGAATCGTAGCCGTCGATCTACGATTCCGTCGATGATACACATGTCGAAATCTCCGGCTGATGTCCTCATCACCCTCAAGGGTTAAAAATATAAGTGGAGCAAGGTTGTTTGTGATATTGGTTGATGATCATACTAGACTCACTTGGATTTATTTAATGAAGGAAAAATATGAAGTTGAAAGGATAGAAAAGGAGGGAGTTCTAGTAGATAAAGGAAGATATCAACATCTTGTAGGAAAGCTTATATACCTCTCCCACACCCGTTCAAATATTGGGTTTGCTGTGAGTATGGTCAGCCAATATATGATTAATCTTATGATGGAGCACATAGAGGCAGTATATCAAATCTTGCGATATCTCAAAAACACTACTATAAAGGGGCTATTATTCAAGAAAAATGAAGATATGAAATTGATCCTTTATTCTGATGCAGATTGGGCAGGAAGCCAGGTTGACAGTCGACAGACCACAGGATATTGTTCATTTGTGTAGGGGAACCTAGTGACATGGAGGAGCAAGAAACAATCTATTGTTTCAAGAAGCAGTGCAGAATCTGAACTGAGAGCATTAACAGTTACTATTTGTGAAGGTATTTGGATCAGACAAGTGCTGTTTGAACTGGGAATAAAAATTGAAGGCACGATAAAGTTGAAATGTGACAATCAAGCCACAATCAATATGGCCAAGGACACAGTACATCACAACATAACAAAACATGCTACTATTGATAGACACTTTATATCTAAGAAAATAGAGAACTCAGAAATTGAAGTTGTATATACCCCAACTCATGAACAACTTGCCAATGTTCTAACAAAGGCACCACCAGGCTCTCTACTTGATAAGTTTGTTTGCAAGTTAGGATTGTACAACCTGTACAACCCAACTTGAGGGAGTGTTGAAACACGCAGCTAAGGGGAGGTCACGTCAGCAATCCATGGGCAGCAATTCGAGGGCTGCAATTGGAGATCTGCGGACTACGGTTGGAGATCCGTGAGCATCAATTCGAGGGCTACAATTGGAGATCCGTGTGTAGTAATACGAGGGCTGCAGTTGGAGATCTATGGGATATGATTATTATAATTAATTAGATAAATGTCTTTCCTTTTTCTGTTTATTCTTCTAGAATATATATATATATATATATATATATATATATATATATATATATATATATATATAATGATTCCAAAGAATAGAATAGAATTTGAATTTCCCTCTAAACAATTTCTTCATAGAATTTGAATTTCTCTCTAAACAATTTCTTCATTAACCACTCTTCTAATGTTCTCCTCTTCATAGCTAAAAAAGTGATAATCTTGTCTTCTTTTCGGTGAGAGGCTCATAGGAATTAGCTGGGGGCAGGAGAGCAAAATTTCAGCTTCAAAATTGCTGAATCAGTCAGATGATTTAATCAGCCTGTTTAACACTTTCATTCAACTATGTTTGTTAGATTATTATACGATAATGGTCAATATTAGACTAATGGCATTATGCCCCTTGAATAACAGGTTTAACGAAACTCAATGGCAGACTATTTATGATTAGGTAAAAAGTAAGAAACATTCATAATCTCATATATGGTTCTACTAAATACACAGCTAAAAGATCAAGAATAAAGTAAATGTAAGAAGGGTGATGGCTCCAAACTTACAGCATAAAGTAGAACCTGGCCATCATCCATTGTTTTGAAAGAAAGAGATTTCTCTCTATGCTACACCGAGAAACTCAAATTTAGCTCAAGCATAAAAAGAGAAGAAAGACGTGTGCATTAAATGCAAGGAATGCAGAGGATGATTTACCACTACAGAAGATATTCCAGGAAAGAGTCCAGAGCATATGATAGCACGGACAAGTGACTGGTTATGGCTCAAGCTGTTACAGGTGCTTGCATCTGTTTCAAGTAAACCAGCATCTCTCAAAATAAAACTGAATTGCTTTCGAAATGAGTGGATAGCTTGCAAGGTTTGGGATGAAAGGAAGTTTCTCCAACAGTATTCATAAGCAGACCCTTCTCTGTCAGCATCTTTCCATCCTTCATATGCACGGACAAGAGCCATATGGTCGCTGTAATCTTTTGCAGAAAATCTTGATTTTGCTGTTCCTGCCAACTGAGAGTTGCAAAATGAATTACATGATATCCAAATTACCCATTTCAAAATAGCCTTAAAATTGATTTCGAAAAGAGTTAAGTGAAAACATGTATCTAACAAGTTTCAGCAGCAAAAGCCAAATGCTCATACATCATACATGAAATCTGAGACATCCTATCTCAGTTTTCATCATATGTAAATCTTCAAATTATTTAATCAACTTACATCCTTCTTGTCTTGAGGAAGCAGAAAAGGGTCCCTAGCGCTCAATCCTGACACTACTGTGAGAACAGGATCAAAGCAGCGAAACACAGCACCCATAATAAGCATCTTGCCTAACTTTGGATCAACTGGAAGCATTGAGAGGTATCTTCCTTACAGAGAAAAGAAATAAAAACAATAAATCTGAGATCCAACAAACCAAATAGTATGACCAATACAATAATAAAAATATTTACACAATTTTATACCATAAAAGGAGACAGAGCGTACCAAGATTTGTAAGATTTTCGTTCTCATCTAATGCACTTATCATCTTTAAGAACTCAACTGCATTTTGCACCTGTGTGAAATTAAGTAATCAGTCTGTTGAATAAGCCAACATGGGACAAGTATGAAAGCAGGGAAGGGGAAGAGTTATTGTTCATGATCCGAATAGTGCCATCAACTCATCATTATTACCATTATTAGCCTTATCCCAATTATATGAGTTCAACTTTATGAATCCAATCTTCATCTATTTAATTTGTTATGGAATGTCTTTTATACTCTAGTTTATGCAAATCATTGTTTCTGTGGCCTCTAGTCATATTACAACAGCTTACATTTGGCTTTCTTGGTGTTACCCCTCACTTTCTAATTCATTTCTCACACTAACTATATCTCCCCGCCTTCTTGATGCATCTTCCACTATCGTCTGTATATGCTCAAAATACCCAAGTCCATTTCCAACAACTTCATCTTCATTAGGAACAACTTTCCCGACACCTTTAATATAAATATTTCACTATTCCCTTCCTTAGAAGGGATGGTATAAGAACAAAGGTTATATTGCTCAGTTATACTTGAATGTCCTGAGTTTGAACCACAAAATTATCATTGCAATGCAAATGTAAGACAAGGTACACCCCTTTCCAGATCCTGCATTGGTGTGAGCCTCGTGTATGGTATGCCCTTATCTCTATCCTTCCTAGAGCACCATGTTCATTACCATTCATTAGTAAGCATGAGGGTTTGCTTGCGTGATGCTTTCACATAAAACTTACTATATCCAATTTATCACTTATAGCATTAAATAAGCAAACAATAAATATCCATAAGCATATGTATGATTAAGTTTTTCAACAGCAGTTCAAAGGTTATAAAAGGTAAGAAAAAAAACAAGTACCCGTGTTGTATACTTGATCGGTGTCTAAGTCACTCGAGTCATATTTAGCCATTAAGCATAAATGTGTGTACTTCACTAGCACAATAGCGTAATAATTTATGCATTCTATGCCAAAAAAAATGGTTTGCTTTCATGGTTTACATACTTTTTACCCAAAAGAAGATGGGCCTGAATGCTTGCCTCTTCCCAAAAATTCTTTGTGAATCTCAGTAAATTAAAACCAGTAGAACAGCAACTTAACTTCAAGGGTCATGCGATTAAACCCATTATCCAGCTAATGAAACTGTTCACACACCTACCCATCATTATCTTTCAGTTGTTTCATCTTAAAACATAATAGCAACCATTGAAAAAAAAAACATAGTATTCAGACAGCCCTAGATGTAAACTGATCCAAATTTTCCACAGGTTAAAAGCACCTTTAAAACCATGCTTGAAACATTTTCAAGCTGATAAAATAATAAGAGGGGTAAAATGAGAAATCATATGTTAAAAACTAGATTGGCTACCACCAATTACTTTTTAATATAATGCTGTGCAGTGAATGTAGTTCCTCTAACAGCACACTTACATGGAACATAACAAAGTTAACTTAAGCCCTACAGAACCGAATAAAATGACTTAATCAACGTAAAAGCAACTATCATATAAAAATGAATGAATGAATGAAGATTCATAAACAAGACACAAGTGATTGTGATAAATTAATATTGATGAGTAGAAGATCCATTTTTAATGACTTACAGCCAACGGCTCTGGAGGCTGCATTGAAGCCGACAAAAACTGCGTTATAGAACCAAGCTGCAAGCTTTTTATTTGCAGGCATAAGGAGTTTAAAGGAGTTCTCAGAAGTTCGGGAAGCTGATAATCTGCAAAGGCATCATAAACACATTTAGGATAGAGATGATAGCATTCTCCAGGTTGAACACGACCGGCTCGACCTCTTCTCTGCAAAGCCAATGACCAAAGAAGGAATAAATGATTCACACACGCATTTATTAACCAAGAAGGAAAATAAAAGTGATGTCATTAGAATCCAATTAAATCTCAAATAAGAAATTCTTTTTGCCGCCATATCAGCAAGCAATCAAGGTAATGTCTTTTTGTTAAATCTAACGAGTGTCAGGAAGTTTGAATCTTCTATGCTTGGCACATAAGCCAAAGAGAATGACTAATCTAAAAATAACAGGTATGTGTCCCTTCCAATCATTGAATTTCAAAACTTTCCGGCAGTTAATTTAAGACATGTGCAACATTAGACTACGCTGAAAGATGTCTCAGGGTATCACACCAAAGTTCAAATTTGCAGAAGCACAAGACTAGCTAACCCAGAATCGTAAAAGTCATTTACATAAATTCTGAAATATAAATCATACTTAACAACAATCATACGGCTCAGTATAAGCTATCCACTAAAAGAAAGATTTATGGCATGAGTTTTAGATGCTTGTAAATGTGCGGTAGCAGGTGACCCTAGCTATTCATTTACAATTAGAAGGCCAATAAAAAAGGTTCAAATTGTTAAAATAAACATAGTTCGCTACATGAATAGTTATCCGAACTATAAAAATTAATCAAAAAAATAAATCTATTACAAAAGTAAATCTAGTCATCTTATCCACAAATTTCCACCAGAAATTTTAAAAAAAAATTCCTTTACAACAAATTAGTATTAATGGCTCAGACTTGTACAATGATAGAGCCAATGATGGACAATAAAGTTTGCTATTTATCCTCTGGACACAAATATAAATGTTAAACAAATAAATAAATCATTGATCATCGAGATATGGATTTGAAAAAAAGTATTATCAAGTTATTATAGCCACTGTTAACTAGATGAACGTGAATAACAATGTTGAACAACAACTAATCATATACCTTACATGCGGGAAACAGCAGAAGAAACCTCATGGAATTTGCATGAGAAATTGCATGCAATGATAAACGAAAAAAGGACAAAAAATTATATTACTTGTCGCGCCGAAGCTTTAGAAATCCAGGAAGGCAGCAAGCATGGTGTATTGTTTAAAGCATCGTATGTGGTCTCCTTTGCTTTGCCACAGTCAACCACAAAAACAATATCATTAATTGTAATACTTGCTTCAGCCATGTTTGTTGCAAGAACTATCTTGCGTACATTGGGAGGTGGCTTTTGAAATATGAGCTTCTGCAAATATTAAAAGAACATATAGGTAGTATCAGACAAAATATAGATATAAAACATTACAAGAACTTCATCATCATCACATAATTCAGAGCACAATACAAAATTAAAAAAAATGAGAGATCAATTATTAATTTTCAAAGTGGAGTTCTTCAAGCATGGTTTGAGTTATTAAATTAAAAGGCAAGAAAAAACTTTTTAATAAGATTCCACAATGATTCCAAGAGAAAATTTTACCGTGCAATATGAAGTAACTATAGGTAATATATCAGCAATAAAAGAAATAATTAATAATAATAATAATAATAATAATTAAATGTAGAAGATAATGGAACTTAAAAAGTGAAAACTGAGAAGTAGTTAATTTTCAATAAAGGTTTTAAAAAATATATTGAAATTTCACGATGAAGCAAAAATTCACGTGGCATAAATTGTTTGGCATCAATTGATAATCCTTTTTAACTGCTTCAATTTTAAAAAAAATGCCCACAATTTGGATTTGTAAGAGAAAATGTTAAACAAAAAGCACTATATATATATCACATTGACCTTCTCTATGAATTCAATTTCATGTGAAAAACATTTAAAATACAGCTTGTTCAGCCTTGTAAGAGCAGTAAAGATTTGTCCCATGCCAAACAATAGAGCGCAGCATCAACATAGCATTACCAAATGAAGATAGCTAGAAGCTTCCTTATATTCTTTGTATTTCTATTTAATTTTTTATGTTTTTTATTTGTTTAAAAGTATTTTTCTTTGTCTTAAATAGGCTTTTAAGACAAAAGGGTGATTCACCAAAATAGATAATGAATACATCGTCAACATTGCTTTTGCAATGGGATTTCTGCACTTTCAGAACAAGTCTCTATCATAAATCCTATTGCATGAGCAAAGGTGATGATGTATTCCTGGAGAGGAGAGGAACAATTTATTGAATTTTTGTTTGAGAATTAACCCTCATAGGGACTTTCATATTTCTAGTTTGAGGTTTCTAAAAGGAGCAAGCCGCTGTAGTTAATTATTTCTCCTGTTCATAGAACTCTCAATTAAACAAAATTATGACTACAATAAAAATTTTAAATAGTTATGAGGCTCTATAATAAATTTTCTATTATGATAGCTTCTCATACAGTTTAACTTATTATAATGTGCTCAAATAGTTTGTTACTATTATGGTTAACGGAGAAGCCTTTTTTTCCTTCTTTTTTTTGGGGGTGAGAAATCCTATCAAACTCCAATTCAACTGTTCAAGGTTTATTAATCTAAATGGTTAAAAGATATTAATTTTATCCTACACCCAAAATTCCTACTTACCAATCATGACTTGCCTCATAAACTATTGATGAAAAACTTGCAAATGAGGCAAATTTTAATTAACCAAAGGCTTCATGCACTACTAGATGTGCCAAATGGCTTAATAACTCATAAACATGTCATATGGAAAAGAGCAAGCTTGAACCATCAATCGTTGAAGTGGTTTAGTGACATATTTTAAGCGAGAAAAATACTAAAATGGACTCTTGACTCTTTATGAAAAATCAAAATAGTCATCAACTATATTAAAGGATCATTTTGATCCCTCAATTCCTTAAAGAAGAACCAAAATAGTCCCACCATGGGACTATTTTGATTCCTTTTAAAGACTTGGACCAAAATGGTCATTTAATATACTTAGGGATCATTTTGATCCTTCATAAAGAGTCAAGAGACTATTTTGATCATTTCCTCTATCAAGCAATAACCAATCAACTTAAAGATATTAGTCACATAGTTACTATGTAAGATTCTAAGAGTAATTGTTCCAAGGAAATTGATATGACATTATCTCATTTGCGAGCTCTATTCAACTTAGATTTTTTGATAGCGCTAGTGAGTGGCAACTTTAAACATGGAGTGGTCATTACAAAATTTTTTGGTCTTTTACGTAGACTTCTTTGGGTATATTGTGGGGACATGGGTTTGTGAAGGCCTTGTGTTTCATGTTGCATGGAGGATGGTCTGGTTTATATTTATCTTTTGATTTGGGCGATATCAAGAAGGCATTTTAGTGATTTGCGGAGACTTTAGACTAGATTGACCTTGTTATTAATCTTCTGGGTACACCCCAATGAGATTTTCATTTTTAACATGACCATAATCAGGGAAAGTGAAGGCTTTCAAGAATATTATTTTAACTTTGATGGTGTAGTGATGACGTCATTTCATCCAATCATTATTTTCGGTAATTACATCCATTGATAAGGAAAGGTTATTTTCCTTTCCTTACTTGTTTATAGCCCAAACCAAGAGGTTCAAGTTTTATTCTTTAAAGATTTCTTCCGATTGAAATTCATGTTTTCAACACGACCCTCAACAAGGAAGGCTAATGCTAAGAACCCTCTTTATGTTTGTAGAGATGGTGGCGATGATGGGTTCCCTCTGGTTATGATGTTAGGTAGTTGGACCTATTATCAGGTTAGTGAAGACATTCTTGTAGTTAATCTATTTATTTAGTTAGAAGCAAAATAATGTTAATCTCTCAAGTAAAGATTGATCAAGGCTGGGCACATCATCGTGAAGACAAAATTTATAATTATTGACCTCATAGTTGTGACTTCCTATAGGCAAGTGTCATTGCATAGCAAGAGCTAACGTGATCTAGGAGAATGAAGTTCTATTTTAGAGACAACAACAAACCTATGGATCATGTTAACCTAAGTCTCCAGGAGACAATATTAGATATAAGCATTGCAATACTTCCCTAATGTTTTTACTTATCTTCATAAGTTATTAGGGCTTTGGTATTTATTTTGCACTTCCTTAAGTGCGAGATCAAGGATTAGCTGCCACAAAATAAAATAGAGAATGTTTGGAGGCATTTGAATTTTTTTTAGATTGTTAAATTTACTAATATCTTACATCATTTTTTTTTTGCAAGATTAGCCCAATGAAAGCAACAAAATGATTCAACCAAGCAGAACAACTTAAGCCACAATACATGGGATCATTCAAGATCATAGAATAACTAATGACATGTCGCCTACTAAGGCCTCGTTTGGTTAGTCAATGTTCTTGAAAAAGTTTGTTTTAAAGTTTTTGTGGAGAAAATGGAGTTTCAGAAATAACGTTCTATATAATGGAGTTATTACATAATATTGTTTGGTTAAATTGCTTTTTATGTGCTTATTCAAACTTTAAAATATATAATAAGTGTTTGGTATGATTAAAAGTTTCGGTGTTTTCATTAAAAATGACGAAGTTACCCATATATTAAACTCAAATATGCTTAATTTTTTTTACTATTTAAATAAATGAAAATATACAAATTTTTAAAAACTATTAATTTATTATCCAAAATTATGATATTTAATAGTAAATACACGAGTACATTTAAAATGAATAACTAGTTGATTAATATAATTTGGAAATGTTGTCATTCACCATTTGAACATTAAAGTTCAATGAGATGCCATTGTCTGCAAGAATGTCGCCCCTATTGAGCTTCTCATATTGACTGTAGCATGGCTTCTTCCAGACGGATTGACCATAGCTCTTTCCAAACACCATAGGACGGCCGTGGGGTGGTTGTGGGATGCTAGTTTTGCTAAAATTATGCATTAGTTGCCAATGGAGCATATGCTCGAGCACCTGATGTGCACTCCTCTATAGAAATTGTGTTATTAATGGCTATTCTTCTAGGAGTTACACACCAGGTAGAAGGTTCATACAACTAATTCACAATCATTTTCAAGTTCATTCCATTGTCAACTGAAAAAAATGAAATCTGGATTGACGTTACACACGAGATGTTTCTTAATACAACACTAGCCTGCTCGAACAGGGCTTCTTGCTCGCAATCGTCCAATTGGACGTTGTTTGTTTCCATGTCATCGTATAAACCTTTAATTTTTACTCTTCCATTTGCATTGTTTCGTCTGATTCAAGCGAATCATCAGAGGCAACTGCAGTTGCTTTGTTGGCTGGAAAATTGGACGACTCCTGTTCATCACAATCAGAAGGAACGCCCAAATCTTCTTCAAATCAGATAAATGAGTCACATCTTGTTCATTTTCATCAAAAATACTGCTGCAAATCGGTATCAGCATCACCCAGGTGGCCTTGATCGGAGCCTGGGAAGAACAATCGAAGGCATCCTGGCGAAGAAGATGCGCGACAGCGGGGGTAAAGTAGACTTCTCGCAAGTGTAAAACGGGGAACGAGCATGGAAAGGAGTTGCAAAAGAGCAGTGACGTTTCGTCTCAAAACGATGTTATTAACGTCTTTGAGAAAAGCAGTTTCGCCAAACGATAAAAATTTATTTATTTTCCCGTTGTAAAACGGAAAACGTCTTAGAAACGCCCAACCAAACCAAGCCTAAGTAGCACTATCGCTAGAGTTGACCAATGTGCACAATGTTTTCATGTGCCATTACTTAATGTTAACCATGATAAGTGTTCTAAAGTCAACCCAACCAAGTGCAGCAAAAACGACAAGCAAAAGACATTACATAATCAAATGTTGTTCAAAATGCGCCAACCAAAAGTCAAAATGGCCCAAATTGCGTTTGCTTACGTAACTGTTAGCACCATGTGATTGGGACAATAGAAACAAGTTAAATAGACACCCATAGTCCTCAGATTACCAAGCAACAAAAATCAAAAACTTCATCCACATGGGGTGATGGCGCAATCTCGATGCACACGTATGACAAAACATTTGCAAAGTAATTAATACATTTTATTATAATAACATTTATTATTATTACAAAAAAATCAATAATCATCAAAATAAATTAAAATAAAATAAATGAAATAAATATAAAAAGAAAAAACTAACCTAACTCCCTTCCTCTTGTTCCACTCCCGCGCCTCCCCTCTACGTCGAACCCACAACATCCCGTACTCGTGCCATACCGCTCACAATCTCCCCTCAAATCGCACGACCCCCCCCCCAAAAAAAAAAATTCCCTTTCTCACTCTCATGCCCTCAACTTGCACCCGTGTCCGAGCTCTTAGTCCCGCTCACCTATCGGCCCCACTACAATCCCAACAACCTGATTAGCCAATTATTGTCGTCTCCTGCTCAACACCATTGATGCCTTCCTTTCTCTCTCTTACTCTCCATTCCTCTCCATCTCACCCAATCTTTCTCCCTCTTACTCTTCTCCACTATCCTTCTGCCCATCTATTTGTCCTTCACTCTCTCTATCTCCCTCTTTTTTTATCTGTCAATCTCTCCCTCACACTTGCTCTCCCTCTCTCTTTTCCTCTTTCTCTCTCTCCCGTTGCTCTCTCTTGATAGAGAAAAAAAAACAAGGAAAAAAAAGAGGACAAAAGGAAAAATATGAAGAGAACAAAGAAATAAAAAACAGAAAAAAAATTTAAGTACTTGTACTTGTTGCGGGCTAGAATATACGCAGCGATAGAGTTATAATTCTACGTCTTAACGTTGCACGAATATCCAGCTCACACACAGAGAACACAATATTTTTTACGTGGAAAACTCAGAAAAGGGAAAAAACCACAAGGTCTAGCCCAGTTGAAAATGATTCCACTAGAATTTGAGTAAAGTACAATGGTATGACTCGTCCTTGAAGACGACCAGATTACAAATGTCAACTGAAAGTTTTGCAAAAGTTCAGTGTCACTCCAACGTCAGGTGGTAGTCCGGCAGCACTCCGGTCTCAGGCGGTGGTCCGGCAGTGGCACTTCAGCATCAGGGGGCACTCCGGCTTCGGGTGGCACTTCGACGTCCTTTGATGGTCTGGTGGTGGTTCGACAGAACTCCGACGTCCCTTAGTGGTCCAGAGGTGGTGCGGCAGAACTCCGGCGTCCCTTGGTGGTCCGGCAGTGGTGCGGCAGAACTCCGACGTTCCTTGGTGGTCTGGCAGTGGTGCGGCAGAACTCCAACGTTCCTTGGTGGTCTGGCGGTGATGCGGCAGAAATCCGACGGTGGTCGAGGAGCTAGGCGGTTGGAGCTTTCTTCCTTCTTCTCTCTTGGCTTTGATCCCCTTTTTAAGAGGAAATGGGGTTCTATTTATAGAATTCTTGAGTAGCATGGCTTGTAAATAAGTGGAAGATCAAGGGTAAATTGGGAGTGGTTCGGATGGACGGCCGATCTTGATTCCTGCGATCATGCATCGTTCAATGGACCTTTGACTGTCTTAATGATATCAGAATTTGATGATCTTGGGCTCGTTGGATTCGTCTCGTCGAGCCACTCGATTCGACTATAAGCATGTTACGAATGGAAACCGTTTGGTAACCCAAATTGTGGTTTGATCCTTCCAAAAGTGCTTCGAGTCTTTGATTTGGACTCATTTGGGCTCGGATTGGGTCGATTTTGGTGTCGTTAGGTTCGTAATTCCGAGATGCTCAGTTCGACTGTAAGTTTGCAGAAATCAGAGTTCGGATGGTCTCAATTTTAATTTTTGAAGCTTCCAACTTGATTCTGCCTCAAGATTTGTGCCTGATCAAGATAATTTTTTGATGATGTATCAGTTGCCCCCCTATTTTCGGACATCGAAGTTCCAGAAGTCTGAAAATATGTAATATAGCCTCTGAGAAATTTTTTGTGTGATCCGGATTAAGAAAATAATCCAATCTTGGTTGTAGAGGTCCCGGATGACTTTAAAAGTATCAAAATTGAGTCCGGAACATCGAAAAATGATTCCGGGGACCCAAAAAATATCTGACTTGGACTGTACGGGCAAAAAATCGGGCCCGAACAAAACTAAGCGGCTGAACCGGCCGGCCGGCCGGCGGCCGCCGCCGCCAGAGATGTCGCCGGCCCGTGCGATCCGCGCCTGATTTGCGCAGGTACAGGCGAGCTGTTTTTTTTTTTTTTTGCGTTTTGGGAGGCCGTTGGCCTCTCGCCGTTCCACGGTGCAGGCGGCTGTAATGGCGCACCCCATATAATAATTTTTTAAAATTAATTAATAATTTTATTTTTAAGAATTTATTTATTTTTCTTTTATTTTATTTATTAAAAACTTTTAGAATTCTCTCGTCATTATTCCACTTAATGATACCCATTTGAATTCTAAAAATGAATTTTCATTAATTTGAAGTTGCTCATCTCTCCCTCACACAACTATAAATACCCCCTTTGGGATATAAAAATTTGCACATCCTCCTTTTTTCTCTTCTTTCTCAAGCTGAGGCCTTCCCCTAGCTCTGTTCAGATGGGTATTCCCTGTTCAGCCCTAGGGCCCCTCACTGAGTAGGAATTTCCTCCTCTTTCTTCTCCTCTTTCTCAAGTTGAGGCCTTCCCCTAGCTCTGTTCAGATGGGTATCCCCTGTTCAGCTCTAGGACCCCTCACTGAGTAAGAATTTCCTCCTCTTTCTTCTCCACTTTCTCAAGTTGAGGCCTTCCCCTAGCCCTATTCAGATGGGTATCCATTGTTCAGCCCTAAGGCCCCTCATTGAGTAGGAGTTTTCTCCTCTTTTTTCGTCTCTTCCTATATAGAGGTCATGACGGGCGATCACCATCTTTCGAAAGATCCGACGACCAAAAGAGATTCACGTCTTGCTGCCCAAAATGACGGAGAGAGGGGGTCTAGTAAAGGAGCTAAATCGGATAATATTGTGTCCACCGTTACTGGCGATTCACTGATCGCCTTTTACAAAAAATTTAATTTTCCTAATGACCTCGTGGCGAAGGTTCCTAAAAGGCCGGATCGAGCATGTCTTCCTCCACCAAGATATCTGACCATTTTTTAGTCTAGTCTGCGAGCTGGGCTGCGGTTTCCCCCTCCTCTTAAGCTGATCGATATCTCTGCAAGGTGTGGAGTAAGTTTAGCCCAATTTTCGCACAGAACTATGTCGGTGACAATGGGGCTGATTGCATTCTTCAGATATCGAGGTGCGGTTCAGACACCAGAGTATCTTTAGCGAATGGGCCGATTCATTATTGATACACAGGGGCGCATAACATTTAGATCCAAATGGTTAGATATGCGTACCCGGGACCCGTTGAAGAGATGGGCCCATGCATTTTTCTATGTGAAAAATGACTGGGGTCTCATAGAGAAATGGGGGAGGATGAAGGACCTACCCGTCCCTTTGCATGTCGGAGAAGAAGACATCCTGAGGATTCTTAACATCCCTGACGTCAAGCATCTTTTATTCGAGGTTCGTTACTTGATCAAATATATTGAAGAAGAGTTTCTATTCAAAGTGGGGTTGTCAATTCAAGCTAGGAGGTCAGAGGCAAAGATGTTGAAGTTTTCTAAAATTCACGAACCACCTGCCCCATCTTCAAAAGTTCCTTCTAAGCGAAAAAGTAACGATCATCAGGCTCTACTAAAGAAGAAGAAATTGGAGGGAATTTCAACGAGCACTAGCCAGGTTCCCCCTGACTCTTCCTCTGCCAAGTTGCATGTTACTGGGGATGTATTGAAACATCAGTGCCTCGGACGTCGCAAAGCCAATGACTTGGTGAGTAGCATCTTCTCTTTTATTTTTCACACTTCTTATTGTGCATTAATTGGAACGTTCTCTCATGCACCCTCATGTCTTGTTTCAGCTATCGCGCCGCATGGAGCTTGAGGTCGAGCTTACCCAGACCTTAAATGAATGGAACGATGAATTTGTGAAGGTGAAATATCTTCAAGAAGAGTACAAGCGAAAGTACAACCATAAGACCAAAGAGGTGAAGGTGCTAGAGGTGGAATTGACCGACTGCAAAACTGAATTGGCTAACATCATGACTGTTACTTCTCTTAAGAACCAGCAGATAAATCGACTCCAGATTGACTTGTGGAGGCACAAGCAATGATCACACAGCTTCTAAAGCATCAAAAGATCACTGGAGAGAAGGTAGCAGTACTTGAAGCTGAAAATAAGAAATTCTGGACTCTTATAGCTGAGAAAGAGGCGCCTTTGTTTGGCTTAAAATCTTCGAGAGTTATCGAAGATTTTAAGAAGTCTATAGCCTTCAACACCATCATCCAGGATCACCTTCAGGAGGCTCGCGAGCATATATATGATGTAGAAAGAGGTCGGATCGAATCTCCCTGGGATTGATCATCCAGTGATTGAGATGCAACGAAGATTGCGTAATTCTCGAATCAAGGGTCTTAATGTTAGAGTTCACAGTATGTGTGAAATGGTTATTGTACTTTCTCTCGGAGAAGAAGATAATATAAACGAATAAAATTTCACAATATTGAGCAACACCAAACGTCCCTATTATAACCTAGGGATACAAACGATGTAAAAACAGGGGATAAATAACACTCAACACTGAAGACATATAAGACTTTTAAGACAAGTAGTATTATTATTCTCTACTGATAATATTTGCGGAGATTCTCTATATTCCAGGTTCGAGTAAGCATCTTTCCCTCAGCATTCTTCAACTCGAAAGTTTTGGGCTTCACCATGGCTGCCACCAAGTAAGAACCCTCCCAGAGGGGGGAGAGTTTGTTATGTTGAGGACATTTTCCTACTGCATCGATGTTACGTAGAACTAAATCTCCAACCGAAATATGTCGAGGTTTCATTCTTCGATTATAATAACAGGCAACTCTTTGGTGATATGCAGCAACATTAAGCATCGCCACATCTCTTAGTTTCGGGAGGAGATCTAAATTATTTTGGAGCTCCTCATCATTACTGTTGAAGTCAAAAGTTTGAACTCTAGGACTTGAAATTCCAATATCAACAGGAAGTACTACTTCTGTGTCAAAACAGAGATTATACGGAGTTTCTCCTGTTGGAGTTCTGGTGGTGGTATGATAAGCCTAGAGGACATTCGGGAGTTCATCAGCCCATGGCCCTCCGGCCGTCCTTAGGCGTGTCTTTAGCCCTTTCAGTATAGTCCGATTTGTGACATTCGTTTGCCCATTTGTCTGAGGATGGGCAACAGCTATATGTACTAGTTGAATACGGAGATCTCTGTAGAACATCGTAAAAATCTTCCCGGTGAATTTAGTTCCGTTATCGGTGATAACTTTAGCTGGGATGTCAAAACGACATATTATGTTCTTCCACAGGAATTGTTTGGAATTGGCTTAAGTAATGTTTGTCAGTGGTTCTGCCTCCACCCATTTGGTGAAATAATCTACAGCCATGATGATGAACTTTCGCTGTCCGGTGGCTATAGGAAAAGGACCCATTATGTCGATCCCCCACTGGGTAAAAGGCCAACGACTTTGTAATGACGAGATCTCTACGACAGGTGAATGGGTAAGGTTAGCATATAGTTGGTAATTGTTAAACTTTTATACAAATTCCAATGCATCTTGCTTCATCGTGGGCCGGTAAAATCCCTGCCTCATGATTTTATTGGCTAATATCTTTCCCCCAGATGCTCTCTGTATATGCCTGAATGAACCTCTCAAAGCGCATAATCAGCTTTCAAAGGTGGGAGACACTTGAGATACAGCCCCGTGAAGGCTCGTTTGTATAACTCTTCATTAACAATAGTGAAGTTCGGTGCTTACCTTCGAAGTCGCATTGCCGCTGTTGCATTTTCAGGGAGTACGCCATCTTGTAAGAAAGATAAAATGGGATCGATCCAGGAAGCTTCCTTCGATTCATCAATCGATTGTATAACCCATGGGCCTTAGACACTTGGGAAATAAATATCCTTGATATAAATTCTCTTGAAGATGACACTAGTTATTGAAATAGTCAGTTTAGAGAGAGCATCTGCTCGCGCATTCTGCTCCTGGAGGACGTGATAATTTAATGTTGGGCGATTTGGGCCAAAAGTGATTTTGCTATGTTGCAGTACTAGGCCAGCATTAGGTTGTGGACGTCAAACTCCCCCTCCACTTGAGAGGCGACCAACTGTAAATCAATGTGAATCACCAAGTTATGAACTTCACAATCGATTCCTAGCCTTAATCCTGCGATAAAGGCCTCGTATTCAGCAACATTGTTTGTTGCAGAAAACTTCAGTCGAAGTTCGTATTCATGCGTAGTTTGTTGTGGAGAGATCAATAGAATTCTAGCACCAGCGCCAGAGCTGCCAGAAGCTTCATTAACGTATATGGTCCAACTCGAGGAGGAAGGAGAAGTAGCTAGTGGTTCATCAGAAGTAGGATTGGTACATTCGACCACAAAATCTGCTAATACTTGTGATTTGATGTCGGGTCTAGGAAGAAAACGGATGTCTAATTCTCTAAGTTCTACCGATCATTTGATTAATCTTCCAGATGCCTAAGGCTTTTGAAGAATGTTCCTCAAGGGTAGATTTGTATAGATGCCAATTGAATGGGCCTGAAAATAAGAATGTAGTTTTCTGGCCGAGAAAACTAATGTCAAGGCTGTCTTATCTGCCAATTGGTAACGCACTTCTGTCTCAAAGAGTACCTTGTTAATATAATAGATATGGCATTGAACAGTATTCTCCTCTCGAATTAAGACCAAACTTATGGCATGCAAAGAGACAGCCATATAGATGTACAATATTTCACTGGGTACCGACTTTGAGAGTAGTGGGTGGGAGGCTAGATAACTTCGAAGTTGTTCAAAAGCCTCTTGGCATTCATCTGTCCACTGGAACCCTGAGTTACGGGTTCCTCTCAGTATTTTGAAGAAAGGCAGGCATTTATCACCCAACCGGGCCAAAAATCGAGAAAGGGTTGTAATTCTTCTGTTCAGACGTTGGACTTCCCTGATATTTCTTGGGGGTACCACATCTCTCAGTGCTTTGATCTTCTCAGGATTTGCCTCGATCCCGCAGTGGGTAACCATGAATCCCAGAAATTTTCTTAAGGTGGCTCCGAATGCGCACTTGGAAGGATTGAGGCACATGTTGTAGGATCGAAGATGACAGAAGCATTGTTCCAGGTCAGAGATATGCTGTGATTTTTTAAAAATTTTAACTGGCATATCATCCACATATACTTTCATAGTATGCCCTATAAGATCTTTAAATACCTTATTCATAAGGAGCTGATATATGGCCCCAGCATTCTTGAGCCTGAATGGTATGACCCGATAGCAATATAGTTCTTTGTCTGTCTGAAATGTCATTGCTTCCTCATTTATGGGATCCATCCTTATTTGGTTGTATCCAAAGTAAGCATCCATAAAGCTCAACATTTGGTGCCCAGATGTAGCATCAACCAGTTGGTCAATATGCGGAAGAGAAAAACTATCCTTCGAGCAAGCTTTATTGAGGTCTGTGTAGTCCACACACATCCTCCAAGCTCCGCTAGCTTTCTTGACCATGACAACATTCGTTAGCCAGGTGGGATAGCGCACTTCCCATATAAATCCTACTTCCAGGAGTTTATCAACTTCCTTCTCGATAGCTTACTGGCGATCTGGTGCAAAATTTTGTTTCTTCTAGATAACGGGCTTGCACGTTGAATTTACTTTAAGGGAGTGCATGATTATTTCTGGGTTGATTCCTGGCATGTCGGTTGGACTCCACGTAAAGATGTCTTGGTTTGTACATAGAAAATCTATGTATTTCGCCTTCTCTTCCTCCAAGAGTAATGATCCAATCTGCATCGTTCTGGTAGGGTGCTCCTCTAACTGAGAGACACAATCAAGATCCTCTACAGGAAAAGCCTTCTGAGGGATGTCTATGTTCCGTAGATCAAAATCCTCAATGCTTAGGATAACTGATGGGCGTGGTTGAGCCTGCCTAAGATAGCACGATTGAGCTGTCTGTTGATCTCCACGCACTATACCGACTCCCGCCGGGGTGAGAAACTTTAGTTTAAGGTGTGGGACGGAGACAACGATTCCAAAGATCGCCTGGAGTGGTCTTCCAAAGATGGCGTTATAAGCCGATTCTGACTTCACCACATTGAATTGGACTGAATGTGTAGCATGTCGTGGAAATTCTCCAAGCACAACTGGAAGGCTGATTGATCCTTCTACCGTACGGGTCGGTTGTCAAACCCATACAGTGGTCCTATAGCTGGCTGGAGCTTTTCCCTAACCAGGCCCATACTGAGAAAGGTGGAGTAAAACATGACATCCACCGAGCTCCCATTGTCAACTAAGATCATTTTGACATTGAAGCATGGGTCGCCAATTCCCGCGTTAATTACAAGTGGATCCTGATGAGGGGTCTGAACTCCTTCAAGATCAGTATCATCAAAAGTAATAGAGTGGTCAACATGAGACTTCTTTGTCATTGGCTCCTTGCTAGCTATAATTAAGACTTGATTGGGTACTGAGGTACCTTCAGCAATAGCTTCAATCTCTCTGACCATTTGATGATTATTTGATGATTGCCTTTGTTGTTGATTCTGCCCCCTAGCAGGACCAACTTCATCCCGAGTAGGTGCGCTTTGGATAAATTGTCGAATATATCATTATCGGATCAGCCTCTCAGTCCCTTCCTTGAGTTGTCTACAAGCTTCAGTTGTGTGTCCCCGACTACGGTGGAAATGACAATATTGCTCCTGATTTCCTAAATTGGGCTTCAAAGGATTCGGCCACTTTACATTCTCTTAATCCCGGATGGCCATCAACACATTGGCCCGAGATACATTTAAGCGGCGTATACTCCTCTTGACGAGGCTCTCGTCGTTGCTGTGAGGGTTGAGGGGGCAAGTTATAGTTTCCTTACTTCTTCCGTTGTGATGATGAAACATCCATCCCCGGCGCATTTTTACGTTTCCCGGTTATTTGCACAAATTGCTTCTTATGAGCATTTATGGCCTCATCTGCCAAGATCTGGGCCTCCACACGATGAATTAAGTCAGCATATGAATGGACTGTATCTCGCATAAGTGCTGAATAAAAAGGTCCATGACGAAATCCTCCAAGAAAAACTCCTCTAAGCAGTTCAGGATCCACCCCTAGAATTTGTCGAGCCTCCGTAGAAAATCTTTGAATGTATTCTTTGAGGGACTCGTTTTCATTCTGTCAAATTCCTGAGAAGTGGGATGAATCTTTAACCATCCTTCGATTGGCAACAAATTGTTCAACGAACACTTTGGCCAATTTAATGAACTTAGAGATGGTTCCGGCAGGAAGTGAGTAGAACCATGTTCAAGCCTGCCCTTTAAGGGTAGCAGGAAAAACTTGACAGAGGAGCGCATCTAAGGCTCTCTGAATATCCATAATGGCTCTGTAATGATCGATGTGCTCATAGGGGTCGGACATCCCGTCATAAGAATCAATACTCGGAAGTTTGAACCCTGCGGGAATGGGGTGTTGAAGGATGGCTTCGGTCAGTGGTGAGGTCTCCTGGAAGTCCCACAGATGAAGAGATTGTCTTCCCCCCTGCTAGGAAACTCTTCTTGGACCAACCACCTTAGTTCATGGCGTGAGATATTGCGCGGGAGGTCAGCAATGTGAGGTTGGGCCACGTCCTCAGAAATATCCGACGGAATGCAGACTAACTGATTGGGGCGAAAAGGATGGGTAGAGCTAGTGGTGTCGGCAAGGTCAACGTCTTGTTGTGTTTTAGGATGACCCCTTGATTGAGGGATAG
The DNA here is from genome assembly GCA_019925795.1 of Dendrobium chrysotoxum. Taxonomy (NCBI): domain Eukaryota; kingdom Viridiplantae; phylum Streptophyta; class Magnoliopsida; order Asparagales; family Orchidaceae; genus Dendrobium; species Dendrobium chrysotoxum. Next base: position 46,083,017 of record CM034301.1, read on the forward strand.
GGATGTCTGCCTTAACATGTTTGGGTTGAACACTTCTGGCCAGTGATGAATCTTGAGGAAGACGAACCCCCTCCTGCTCTGCTAGCATTGGTTGTCGGGCCCCTCGTAGGAGTTGAAGGATCTCCTTCTGAGATTCCTCCATTTTTTGGATGCGATCTTCCATAGATGGTCCTGATGTCCCTTCTCCAGCAGAGTTTTGCCCACCAGGGTGAAAAGAGGCAGATGCGTGGCGTCCCTGATTTAGGGACTGATTCCTGAACTGGTGAGAGTTGGAGCGAGAGGCTCCCTGGTGGCGATTGCTACGCATGTTAGCCATTGAAGTAATGATTAAAATTATGGAACTGTCCTTCCCACAGACGGCACCAATCTGTTGCGGGTTAGAATATACACGACGATAGAGTTATAATTCTACGTCTTAGCGTTGCACGAATATCCAGCTCACACAGAGAGAACACAATATTTTTTACGTGAAAAACTTGGGAAAGTGAAAAAATCACGGGGCCTAACCTAGTTGAAAATAATTCCACTAGAATTTGAGTAAAGTACAATGGTCTGACTCGTCCTTGAAGACGACAATGGTCTGACTCGTCCTTGAAGACAGCCAGATTACAAATGTCAACTGAAAGTTTCGCAAAAGTCCAGCGTCACTACAATGTCAGGTGGTGCTCCGGCAGCACTCCAGTGTCAGGCGGTGGTCTGGCAATGGCACTTCAGCATCAGGGGCACTCTAGCTTCGAGTGGCACTTCGACGTCCTTTGATGGTCTGGTGGTGGTTCGACAGAACTCCGGCGTCCCTTAGTGGTCCAGTGGTGGTGCGACAAAACTACGGCGTCCCTTGGTGGTTCGTCGGTGGTGCGGCAGAACTCCAACGTTCCTTGGTGGTCTGGCGGTGATGCGGCAAAAATCCGGCAATGGTTGAGGAGCTAGGCGGCTGGAGCTTTCTTTCTTCTCTCCCTTCTCTTGGCTTCGATCCCCTTTTCAAGAGGAAATGGGGTTCTATTTATAGAATTCTTGAGTGGCATGGCTTGTAAAAGTGGAAGATCAAGGGTAAATTGGCAGTGGTTCGGATGGACAGCCGATCTTGATTCCTGCGATCATGCATCGTTCAATGGACCTTTGACTGTCTTAATGATATCAGAATTTGATGATCTTGGGCTCGTTGGATTCGTCTCGTCGAGCCGCTCGATTCGACTATAAGCATGTTACGAATGGAGACCGTTTGGTAACCCAAATTGTGGTTTGATCCTTCCAAAAGTGCTTCGAGTCTTTGATTTGGACTCATTTGGACTCGGATTGGGTCGATTTTGGTGTCGTTGGGTTCGTAATTCCGAGATGCTCAGTTCGAATGTAAGTTTGCAGAAATCAGAGTTCAGATGGTCTCAGTTTTAATTTTTGAAGCTTTCAACTTGATTTTGCCTCAAGATTTGTGCCTGATCAAGATAATTTTTTGATGATGTATCAGTACTCATTGTTCTCACATGGCAGAAAAATACTGCAAACTTCAAATAAGCATAAAAACAGCTATACGTGCTTTTTTAAGTGGAGGGATAGAAGACCCCCTGGCTCAGTGTCTTACAACACCAACCATATACGCTTTTTTAAGCATGGTGGTTAAGCCTAGCAATGTTCTAGTAAATGACTAGCCAAATCATCAAAAACAAACCTAATTTTCCTTGGAGATTTATTGAATCATGAGCCAATTGAACTATTATAGAGTTCTCTTTAATTTGGGTCATTGAAACTCATTAAATCAGAAAGCTAGAAACCTAGTTTGACCTTTTGACGATTAAACAAATCTGTCACCTTGGCTCGATCGTCATTTGGCATGTTGAGTCACCAGTTATAAATCCTCATTCGATCATTCAGGTGTGAGCTAAGGGATTCTTAACTTTCAACTTAGCTTGTTGAAGCTTATGAGTGTTGAGATCTCCTTGATCCTTTAAAGAAACCTTAGTGAGCCAAAGAAATGACCCTCGGACATTAGCACTTCTTACTTTTATAGAGAACCTCCTCTTGCGTGTAAACATTGCAAAGGCGTTTTTAGATGGATTAGTTATTTGCCATCGAAACTCTTTGAATTTAATGTGCTTGCATTGGCATTTTCCACTTGGAAATACATTAGGAATGAATCTTGTGAATTGTTTCCACCATTAGGGATTATGTGATGATCAAAACAAGATCTCAAAAACTGTCTATTCTGACGAGGATTTTAAAATGATTGAGGCTAGATCCCTAAATTGTGAGCCATGAATAAGAAAGTTCATATGAATACACCTCCTAAGCATTAGAGGGAAGATTACTCATGGTTTTAAGTGCTCCATATTTATAATCATTTAAAGCATGGCATTGTTATCTTCAAGAAAATTTCTCTCTATGAGACATCCTCGCATGTTTGGGTCACCATGAAACATAGTTTGGGCATTCTTAGGAATATTCATATTTTTTAAGCGACCTATCGAATTTTGGTGGAGTAATCACCACTAGATAGCAATGACTTGTATAAGGACCCGGTAAGACGGCAAATTTTGGATGAAAACTAGTGATGTTAAGTTAAGCATGGAGATCTATTTCCATAGAGATTAAAATCAAGGGATGACCTCCTATGGATTTAAAGCTCATTGATATATGTGGGTTGACCGAGGTCTAACTTCATGGGCCTAACTCTATAGAAGATTTTATTTTGAAAGGTCAAAATTGGCGCTTCTTATTCCAACTTGCTTTTTTATTAGCAAGGAGGTAAATTGAATAAGGAATTTGGAATTTATTTTGTGAACAAGTATGGGGTGACCAAAGTAGGGTCCCACAAGTTAAAATCCATTGAAATTTTGATAGTGCTTGAAGGTCCCCCGAAAGCTCATCACCAGAAGGGATTACAAAAATGAAAACCACCACCACCACTGGTCGATAGTGAAAATTACTCTAACAAAGGATTCGGGTGTAAAGCAGTTGATTCCACATGGGAGTGAAAAATAGATAGGGCAAGGCTGATGTGCAAAACTTTGTAATGATTTATGAAGCATTGAATATTATCCCTGGGGATTTTGGAAGCGGGCGCAACTCCATTTCAGATTTCAATCTAGAGCATAGTGTTAACACAAGTTTGCAAAATTCTCCTATAGATTGCAAGGAGATAGCTTGGGCACAGATTTGCTAACTTACTATAGTTTTTCCTCATTAAGAGGTTTGCAAGTCGACCAATGCCAAACTCTACTTTGGCTCTACTTGAGGATTATTGCATGCTGGAATTTTCAAATAATACAGGATAGTCAAGACTGGTTATGAATATTTTGCTTAATAGATATAGTGAGGGAGTCGAAGCAACACCGTGTTGGTCGATCTCCATTGGGGATTAAGAGTCGCAAAACTTTCGCAAAACAAAGTTTTGCAAGTGATATGTTGTTAGGGGAAAAGAAGCAACTGAAGTTAATTGATAACTGAAGCCACAACTTGGTGATTAAAGTCCACTAAGGATTTTAAGAATGAATGAGAATGTGTTTTATTAATTTGATGTGGTTGCCTTTGCAAGAGGTTGCATAGTGGTTCAAACCACACCCGATTGACTGTGTTATACTGGGATGATCTATGATGCACTATGTTGGACTTACTGAGTAATTTTTGGTGGAGATTAGTCGAGTCATGCCCCAGTAGATTTATATTAGCCTTCATCCCAAGAGAATTATAAAATAATCAAGGCTAAATCCGATTGATGATGTGGAGATGAATGGATGATTGGGGTTGTAGCCTACCAACTTTGTTTTACTTATCTCAAAGAGATTGAAGGATCACCATAAATGAACCCTATTGTTAAGGAGATTGAGGGCAATCACATCATACCCTATTGATTTTGATTACACTCCTTCCACAAGAATACAAGGACCAACTATATTTAATCCTACTAATTCTAGAGATTGAGAGATAACTAGGACCACAACCACGGATATCGTATTACTCTTTCAAAGAAAAGTGTAAGATTGTTGGGGATTAATCTTATTGATGTTATTGAGACAATGAAAAATGACCAAGGTATAATGCATTGGCTTTATGTCAGCATTCTCTCATGGAATTGTAAAATGAACATGTATAAATCCAATTAATGTTACACAAACTAAGGTGATGATCAAGGTCATATACCCTATTCGCTTTATATCATCCCTCCTTCGACAAGGATTTTAGGACCACTACGCTAAATCACGAAGCTTCTCAAGTTTAAAGAATGACCAATGATAGCTTCATATAACCCCTCTTTTCACAAGGATTAAAGGATCATTAGGACTGAATTGTGTTGATATATTGGATGGTAAGGGGAAGAACGAGGTGGTATCCTATTAGCTTTAATACCCCTTATCCTATATGGATTATAGGATAGTCATGTCTGAATCATACTAATGTAAAGCAGATAGAGGAATGATTAAACATAACTAATTGGCTTGGTAGAACCCCTTATCCTGTGTGGAATGCAGGATAACCAAGGATGAATCGATGATTCTGTAGAGAAGCTCCCTTTCTTGAGTTTGGTTTCCTAGTCAATACTTTAGCTAGTGATTGGTGACTTGGTAGGCAAACTCCTTCCCCTGAGGGAAATGCATTTGATGAAGGGAATGATATAACATATAAAATTGCCCTCTGACTAAAAGTTGAACTATTAATATATATATATATATATATATAATAGGGATATTTAAGAAAAATTTAAGGTAGAGATATTATATTTTGGTTGGTCTATCATGATATCAGCATGCAATATATTGCGAGAGTTATAACATGAGTTTTCTTATTAAGGCTGCATAAGCAGTTGATCGGAGAAAGTGATCACCCCAACTCTTCTATTTTTCAACATTCAATCTTTGTACATAAAGACTTACTTAGACTACTTGTTGGAAGAGCTAAAATTATAGTCTCTCCAGAAGAAATATTCTTTAACTTTTTATAAGGAGTTTTTTTTATGTTGCAGAATGTTGGCCATTAAAAGAGAAGCATAATATTAAGTGTTGCAGAGATAAGGATGCTTAGGTGGATGAGTGGTTTTACTCTTAGAGACAGGATACAAAATGAGCATATAGGTGAAAAGGTTAAGGTAGCTCCAATGGAAGATAAGATTAGAAAGAGTAGCCTTCCGATGACTCGATCAGGAAAGTAGATGTATTAGATTTGACTTATATTAAGAAAGGTAGAGGTAGACCTAAAAAGACTTGGTTAAAAAATATTAGAAATGACCTTTATTTATTAGATTTAGATGAGAATTTGACTCTTAACAGGACACAATGGAGAAAAAGGATTCATGTAGCCGACCCCACATGGTGGGATAAAGGCTTGTTGTTGTTGTTGTTTTTAGGATTTTTTTTTTTTTTTTTTTTTTTTTTTTTAGTTTTGCACCACAGGGAGCAATTTTGAGCTATGAAGGAATAGTTATCACCCACTTGTCTTTATCAATATTGAAGATAAGGCAATGAGCACTTCATCCTTGCTTGGTTAAAGGGCATTGCCTCGCCTCCTTATAAGTGAAGAGTTGGCTCTAAATAGATTAGATATCTCAAATTTCTCCAATCTTTCCCGCACCTCTTGATTGATATTAATGGAGACCAAACACAAATATGAAGTCATCGATCATCTATATTGCACACACAATCTAACTACCTTGCTTAAGATTCAAAAGTTACATGATTAGGGACTCTTAAGATATCTATGAATGTGTTATTGTTAGAGTCAATGTTTTATCTTTATCCATGCAGTTGTGAGTATATCATCTAGATTATCAAATTTGCAATTTTGTTGGTAGAATCTATGAATTAAGAATAATAAATTCGAATCACTAATAATCATCATGCAATGCTATTCCAACAGTCATCAATTTTCAAAAGCTGATCAAAGATACCTAAATCAAATTTTAGATCAAAGTATAGGCTTTGACCTTAATAACTTTTGGCAGATCATTATAATCATCGTCTTGACATTATCCATGATTGTCAATTTTCATGCTACGTTGGTGTTTATGTATTGGGGAATAATCAACAAGGCCATCCTCAAAGACTTCATCGAGCTATATCCTAAGGATAAATCTTATCGAACAATCATTATTATATATCTATCTTGCGCTTTGTCCTAGGATTTTTATCCATGTGAAAATCCTGGTGCTGTTTATCGCTTGGATTTACCCTTAACGTTAATTCACAAACAATAAACTTGATAGATATCCCTATATGGCATACTCAAACGGAGATGTTGTTGACTACTGCTCCATAGACAATATCAATGGAAGATGTTGATGTTAATTTCATGTTTCATTCAGATTCTTATTCGCACTTATCAGATTGATCCTCCACCCCCAACCTATAATTACCAGCCACACAAGATTCCAAACTAATTTTATCCAGATTTTAAACATCATAGAAATAAAGGACTTGCATACGAAGATATACAGGCCAAACTTTGAAGCTACTCCAATATGGCTAAGCTTAATTCAACCATTAGAAATCTAAGTAATATTCCTTGATAGATATCCCTATATGGCATACTCAAACTAAGATGTTGACTACTGCTCCATAGACAACATCAATGGAAGATGTTGATGTTAATTTCGTGTTTCATTCATATTCTTATTCGCAATTCTCAGATTGATCCTCCACCCCCAACCTATAATTACTAACCACACAAGATTTAAAACTAATTTTATCCGGATTTTGAACATCATAGAAATAAAGGACTTGCATACGAAGATATACAGCCCAAACTTTGAAGCTACTCCAATATGGTTAAGCTTAATTCAACCATTAGAAATCAAAGTAATATTCCAGTGAAAATTCTTAATACACTGAAGAAGAAATTTAAATATGCATGTATTGTTTGGATTTTGTTGTGATACATAAAAACAGTAAATGAGTAAAACCGAAGAAATAAAATTAAAGTGACTAAAGGCAGAGAATAAGAGAATTTTTCACAGAGCCATCCAACATAAGTTGTTACAGATAAGATTTTAACCTCCCCAACCGACAAAAATTGCGGACAAATACTAGGAGATATTGATTGAGAAATTACTTGCTCAGATGTGGCCATTGACCCATGACAAGTGAGGACCAAAACCCTGTTTGGATCTCCTAACAGAGGATGGGCCTTAAGTTGGTCCCTCAAGCAACTGATATCATCCCAGCCTGTCATGAAAACTAAAACAGCACCTGGTCCCTCCTTCCGACATATATGACATAACACAGCTTCGATGAGATTAAACCCAATGCAATCAGGAGTCCAGCTGGCCAAGGAATCTCGTGCCCTCGCACTGTATGTTTCATAGTTTGAATTCTTAAGAACGTCCTGTGCAGTAAAAGAAACATAAACACAGCACGTTTAAAATTCTAAAAGATGAAATACGCTAGTATCAAATGTTTCTGTAAGAGGAAGCATACCTCAACTAGCGTGGTGATCTGATTCTTTCTCTTCCTAGGAAGCAGCTGTCTTTGTGTTTTCCATAACTTATCTTGGCCATAGTCATCAACTTGATTGAATGAAGTTAACTTATATCCAGTTTTTTCCAAAATGTCTTCAAGAAAGAGTGCTCTAACCGGATATGTAAAACCCTACAGTAAACGAGAAAAAACAGCACGTCACTTAAAATCGCATCAGCCAATTGTAGCTACTTATTAAGCTACAATTTTATAATAAGATTCTGCATGGAATAAAAGCTACAATGCACCTAGCTCTATAGTGTGAATCTTGAGCACCTGCAAAGCGTTAAACCTAACAAAGTTGACTGCCAGTTTAGTGAATAGTGACGTACTAATTATAACAAAAGAAATAATAGTTTGACAATGTCATGATAAAGAATTAAGTATTTTGTAATATTACCAAATTTTATAAGCAGAAATCATAGAGATTTGCAAACAAATGTTATAAATTACAACTAGATTGACTATGATGTACTCACAACAATGCTATATGAATATAAGCGTCGACAATATAAAAAGCCATTGATAATCATGTTATTGTAGCAAATACTTTAAAATGCTAAGATATTTGTCTGCAAAAATCAGGAAGAATATATTAAGAAGCAATTGCATAAGGGTAATTGTAGCATTAGCACTAATTGAAAAAAATGTGATGAAAAATAGATTTCCCTTGCCTGCCATAGAGGTTAGAAGTCGTACCAATACAATGGATAGAAAAAATTAACATGGAAAGAACCAAAAAAATAGAAGAAAGACCAAATGTAATATGAATAGAAGAAAAGCCAAATGTAATATGAATAGAAGAAAGACCAAATGTAATATGAATAGAACTTGGGCAAAAAGATCAAATAGATTTAACACCTTCAAAGGTTTCTAAGGTTCGAGGCAAGGCAACCCTCTCTGTCGCTTTCCTCTTCTTTTCATTATTATTGGGGATGTCCTTCCTATAATGCTAATAGTTGCAACCAATGATGATTGGATAGAGAATAACAAGTGTGACAAAACCAGCATTGTAATTGATAGTATTCAATTTGCAAATGAAACCATCTTATTTTGTTGTGTAGCCCATTACCAAGTTTTGCTTCTCAAAAACATTCTACTCCTTTTCAAGAAGTTTCTAGTCTCAAATAAACTTATTTAAATTTTCTTTGATCTACATTGGTGGGTGTCAAAATAAAGTCTTTCTATCACTAATATTTTAGAATGTTCTCTTAAAAGGCTTACTTTCAAATATTTGAGTCTTCCTTTTGATACATAATCATTGTAAAAAAGACCTGTGGAATCCTATTATTGACAAACTCCAGGAAGATTTGCATCCTAGAAAGGTAAATTCTTTTCTAAAGGCTAGATAATTGTTCTGATAAATTCTATTTTAATTTATATCCCTCTTTGTTTGCTTTCCTTCTTTTGGGTGCTAAAATGGGTCATTGATAAAAATGCTATCATCAAAGAAGTTTCTTGTAGAAAGGTAATAGAGGAAGGCAAAAGTTTCTTCTTCGTCAACTAGAAAAAAAAATGAAGATTAAAAATAAATGGAGGGCTTGGTGTAGAAAATCTCTGTACCATGAATATTTCTCCTCTCTAAATGGATCTAGAAATTAATTCATGTTAATAATAGGTATTTAAATGACACTTCACTGGGCAAAGGCACTCGTGATTCTAATTTATTAAAAGAGTTAGGAAAGCTCCTACGCCTTTCTTCCACCCAACCTCTTGGGACACTCCCAATGGTGAAAGAGTCCATTTTTTAAAAGATGTTTAGATCTTCAATTTGTCCTTAGCAAAGATTTATCCTTATCTCTTCAAGTTAGAATATAATCCTAATTGCTTAGTGAAAGCTAAATTTTTTTCTTAATATTAGCATATTCATTAGAAAGGAATCACTCATTTTCATCCATACAATGATACTTCCAATTTTAACTATAAGTTAAGCAGATTAAGCTAGAAATCAAACTTTCTTCTCTGATGTGGAGCTCTTTCCTAAAGGCCTTTTTTGGTCAACTATTTCTATTTTTCTTAATGCATGTAGCTGGAATTAGATCCTCTTAACATTAGATCTGAAAGGCCTTGGTTCCCTTGAAAATAATTTTATTAGATAGACTATTTATTTGGAAAAAAAATTTCGAGTAAACCTTCAACATGTCTACTTGTTTCATGAGCAATTCCATTCCGGAGGATGATTCACAATTGGTTTTTTTTAAATGTAGCTTCTCATCTAATGTTTGAGTAGACTTCTATCTCATAGTGATTTTTTAAGTATACCTTACCTTCGAACTCTTCATTTCTTCCAGGTGAGATCTTCATATCAAGAGTACTGCAAAAGCCATTCATGATGTTTTCCTTCTCTCAACTCTCTGGAACAGCAATAGATGATTTTCAAACACTACCAATGATGATAAAACAATCTAGTTCAACACTATCTCTTAATTGCTTTTGGATGGGCTGTGATTAAGGAAGCAAGACGCATCAAATTCTAGAGAAGATAAGGGCTTTAAATATCCCAGAAAAACATTATAATTTTTTAAGAAAATTGTTTGAACTCCTATTTTTTGAGTTGATGTATTCCTTGTATTCTTTTTTTTTTTTTTGGTGATCTCATAAATGTCTTATTTTCTTCACTTAATGAGGAATGATCTCCCCATCATTTTAATTATATATATTTATATATATAACATCATCAAATAGCAATCAAACAGAAAACAATCGAGAGTTAGGATCCATCAATTTGTTAAAAGAGCACTTCAAAGCACACTTTAGGAGCTGAGCGAAGCGATGCTTTGACCCTGCGCACCTCTTGCATGTGAAACACAAGCTCTCGACAAAGCATGCTTCTCACATAGCTTTGCCACGTTGCGTAGTATAGCTATGTGCTTGGCTCCCACTCAAGCAAATACCCGGTTCATATTTCAAGTTTTTGTTCAACATCCACCAAAATAATTAGGCACGATTGTGTGCTTTTCATCACTATTTCTCATTGTTATTAGGTATTTTCTCATTGATTCTTTGTTATCTCTTGTTGGTGCTAGTTGCTTCCATATGGTTCTCTTCGCTCTCACTTCCTGACTAGTTCTTGTGCATTTTTTACCATATTGTTGGCACCAGTAGCTTCTTCTAGAGAATACTTCTCATGCCACATCTTCACATATTCTCTTGCTTCATGCTGCCTTTGCCTCTCAATCTCAAATCAGTCACATAATCTCACAAGTATGCTACTGATTTCTAAGTATATGATTACATCAATTTATTTATTTTTTCTTTCAAATATGATGTAAGCAAAAATTAGGACAAACCCCTAATTTTTGCAAATAAAGACAAAGTCTTAGTAGGTAATAAAAAAGATAATCAAAATACCCAAAATGACACTTTTTATAGAATAAAGACTCTTACAAACTTTGACTTACATGGACAAACATAAAATTCACCTAAAGTTGCTTTCATTCATTTGAGAAGAAGGATACAGTTGGAGTGGACACTTGCGTAGAGAAGAAGGGGTTAGAAGCTGAGAAGAAAGGAGGAGAAGCTCGCAAGCTTTCCTAGAAGGAGAGAAGAAGAAGAGGCATTGCTCGCAAGCAATCCTGAAAACCCTCAGGTTTCTTTCCAAATATTGGCCACATAACTCTCTCTTTTCATCACAAAACATCTCATTTTTATAGGCAAGAGAGAGGGGAACCAAACAGCCACAAACCTCCATCCAAACCAATTGGAAATAGAGAAATGAAAGGCCAAAGGTCACCAAACAGCAGCCCAAAAGCCTTTTAAACAGCAGCCCAAAAGCCTTTTAAACAGCAGCCCAAAGGTTTGGTACAGGAAACAAGGAGGCAAGACCACGGGTAACCAGCCAGAAAGCCACGGAAACCAGCCAGCAAAGCCATGGGAAATCACCCAGGCGTGAGATCCGAGAGAGATTATTGCGTACGGTCACCGAACGTGTCCAGAGACCAATAAAAAAACGCCACATCATTACTGAGCTCGGTACCGAGTGCGGTACTGCTCGGTACCGACAGCAGTACCGCTCGGTACCGAGCGGTACCGCTGTCCGGACAGAATAATTTTTCGAGATCCGAAGAGGCAACAAGGGGAAACCAGCCAGGAATTCACGGGAAGAGCAAAAAGCCACCAAAACCGAGGAGGCAAGGAGGAAACCGAGAAGACACAAGGGAAGGGAAAGAGACACAAGCCACTCCACATACCTTTTCCCATTTATGAGCTTCTACTTCATGCCTTTAGGAATTAATGAGCTAAACTTCAGCTCACCCAAACCAGAATTCCAACATCAGCTCAAAACCGAGAGCAGCCCAAGACCAAACCGACAGCAGCAACAGCCCAAAGGACCCCAAAGCCGGCACACCCAAGGGAGGCAAGCCAAACAATTCCTACGCATAGATCACGGGATGCTTTCCATCATTGGATAGCTTAAAAAAAACATAAAACAAAAATAAAAAACACAACTATAATTGTTCATATTACATCAAAACAGAAATTAAGAAAACTAGATGCATCAAAATAGCTAGAAATTATTATTATCGAGCATATTATTATATTTGCTTGAAAAGTATTATCTGATGTGGTTTAGATTAATTACTTAAATAACTACTCTATGCACATAATATCTTTATATATGATATGCAATAAGGGTGTAAATGAGTTGAGTTGTGCTTGAGTCATCTCTAGTTTAAGCTTGATCTTGATTAATCAATTGAGTTCAAGCTCAGGTTTAATTCTAGGAGTTTCAAGTTTGTTTCGGCTCGCAAGCTTGATCATTTTCATTTTTTTCAAGCAATTATTATAATAACATGATAAAAAATAAGAAAATAAATGTGGAATAATAAAAAAATCAATTAAAATATGAAAGAGAGAGATAATTCTTGAATATTTAATAATGTTATCCTAAAATTATTTAATTTTAATATATTTAAATATTCATTAATATTTTTTAAACAAACCGGCTCACGAGCTGACAAGTCGAGCAGAAGCTGGCCCAAGCTTAGCTTGTTAGCTCATCAAGCTCAGCTCGAGTCGAAACTAAGCCAGCTCATGAGTCATCTTGACTCAGATACACTCATAATATACAATTCATGAACACTATAGTTGGTAAAAACGTTGTATTACTTTGCGCATTGAAGAAAAAATAATCATTGTTCTTAGCACTTTGAAAATACTTGGATTCATAAAATAGACCTCAAATAGTTCGGATACAGCCAATGATGAGTAATCCCATGAATCCTGAAAGACTCAACACCCCTCCAAGGCAGATATACAAGAAAGACAAAAAAGTCCTTCGAGATCCTTGTTCAGCCATTTCCAAAGAAGGAGAAATGACAATATTGAGAAAATTCCAATACTATCAAACCACCATCCAAATTTAAAAAAAAAAAAAATCAAACAAGCTACTAGTGGCACTTAGCAACAACGTTGGAGAACTGGAGAAGCACTGAATAAAAAATAACTAAATTATCAAACTGCATAAGTTGGTAATTGATTTCAACAGATATGTAAAATGACCTAAGCAATAACAACAGAATACCAAAAAAAAAGAAAAAAATAGTAAAAGATGAAGTAAAAACACTTTTTTTTTTCTTTAAAAATATAAGCTTACTGGAATATGAATTGTAGGAGCTCCACCAAAGTAATTTGAAAACATTTCAGCATTCAATGTAGCGCTCATTAAAATCAACCTTAAATCACGACGACGGGGAAGAAGATCCTTCAACACAATCAACAAGAAATCTGGATGTGTAGGAAATCAAAGTATAAGCACCAACTAGAAAGCAGATAGTATAAGACAAATAGTCATGCAATTAAAGAGGTACTCGAATATGAATCTCATCAAACAAGCAAAGCACCTTCATTCATGCCTCTTTCATGAATTTCATCAACAAAAACATGGGTTACACCATTCAAATTGCGATCCACCAACAATCTTCTCAGTAAAATGCCACTGGTACAAAAAAGCAGATGTGTGTTTTTTCCTTTCATACCTTCTAATCGAACTTTGTAACCAACCTATCACAGAAACTAATGTTGTATGGAAGAAAGAAGAAAAGTGCTGAAGCAATCTCTCTTAAAAGTCACATAACAGTTAGATTCCATGGTTATGGAGGCTTACTGTTTCACCAAGATTCTCTCCCCTTTCAGTAGAAACCCTTTCTGCCACAGTCATAGCAGATATTCTACGAGGTTGGGTACAGATGATATTGCAAAATGCTCCTCGACCAGATTCTATCTCAGATTCTAATACATACTGAGGAAGTTGTGTTGTTTTACCACACCCTGTCTCCCCAGAAATTATAGTAACCTGCCAAAAATTACATAAAATTTACATGTCGATAAAAACCAAAGTAAAATCTGTATCAATTAAATGCTCATACTGCTGTTTCATTACAAGTGGCAAGAAATAAAACTGAGTAGTAAAACTTAAAGAACTATGAGTTCAAGTGTTTCTATGCAATTGATAGGAAACACTAGTAGATCTCAAGTAATTCCTATCAATCTTTGAAAAAAAATGAAATTTCTCCACAAAAATCCACACAGAACCAGGAAAACAGTATAGAATTTGTATTATTTGATGAAATGAAAACGGAAAATACCAAGATACAATTGACCCTCTATTCGAGAGGAGGATCTATCTATCCCAAATCTCTAGACACCGCTAGAGCCCAAAAACCTAAGAGATCTCAAATTTCAACCAAATTCAAGATGCCCTAACCCTAGGAAAACAAACTATTTAATGCATACAATACAAAAAGAAATCTCTAAACAGTCCCTACATTCAAATTTCCCTCCTAACTCCCTCAAAAACCCTTCCTAAACAACTCCATTAGATTGGGCGGTTCGATCAGCGCGTACAGGAGAGGCGGAACTCTTCCACCTTTGTTAGCTTGAGCTGGTCCTGTATAGACCGGCTGCAGGACCGGCAGGACCATTCCAATGGACGGTTTAACAATACCCCCTCCCAAAGACCCACCTTGTCCACAAGGTGGAAAGACGACACCCTCCCTCATTTCCTCTTCATCACAAACGGTAAGAACCTGAAGAGTTCTTTCCTTACACTTGTGCCCTTGCGTATACCTCTCGTCGCATCTGAAACAGATCCCCTTCGCCCTTTTCTCCTGTAATTCCGTTTATGTGAGCTTCTTGAAGTTGTCCCCAGATCTTCCACTAACAGTCTTCTCCTTCGGGGTCTCCCAAAGGGTACCTAGTGTCGGCTCCTTAGAAGCCAAAAAGGTGGTGGTTATCCTGTACGTGCCTCCTGAGCTGTTGTCTTCCGTCCCTTTCTCCAAGTGCCTCTGATCCTCAACCAACTGAGCTAGCTCTATTGCCTCTCCCAAGTCATGAGGCCTCATCACTATAACTGTCGCCCAGATCTCTGGTTTCAGTCCCTTCAAGAAGTTCCCCTCTAGCACGGTCTCAGAAAGACGGTCCAATCGACTAGTCAGGTACTCAAACCTCTCTTGGTGCTTTATCACTGAATCATCTTGTGTCAGGGTGAAGAATTTCTTGTAGAAGTCTCCTCCCCTACCGGTTCGGAATCATTCTAACAGGCAATCCTTGAACTCCCTCCAACTCCGTATGGGTCGTCGCATGTCCCTCCACTAGTACCAAGCCAAAACTTTTCCTTCCAAACATAGGCCAGTTGCCGTCAGTCTTTCCTCTTCCGTCAACCTATTGACAGAAAAGTATCTTTCCACCCTGTAGATAAATCCATGTGTATCCTCTCCCTCAAAAATAGGCATCTTCAATTTTCTCACTCTCAGATCTCCTCCGTCAACCCTGCTTCTTCCAAAATTTATCATTCCGCAAGGGGGTGGTTCCCCCCAATTGTGCAATCATCCCTCCTCCGCTCGCACCCAAACCTTTCATCACAAGCCCACCTTCTCCCTTCAAATTCAACACCTCTTCGAACATAATCAAGTCCTTGCCTTTCAAATTCAGACCCTCTTCTTTCAAATTTAACACCGCTCCACCCATGCCCAACCCCCTCACGCCTCTCCACATACCCTCTACCCGACTCCTCCCTAGGAGTAAGCTCTATGGTAGGTATTCTCTCTTCTCTCTTTCGAGTCTCCATCGCCTAATCTTCCCTTTGCCTTATTGGATTAGAATTTTCCCCGCTTCCCTAGTTGTCGGATGCTTCCCTCGCCTCTGACAATGTCGTTTTGGATTGGCTCTCGAGCAACTTCTTCAACATCTCCCTCAGCCTGAAAAAATTTCCATCCATCTTCTCGTGGATGGCTGAAATTGCTTTTTGACATCTAAAAGTTGAGTGTGGAGATCTGAAATTTCAGTTTTCAATTGTCTGATCTCCTCTTCCAACACTTCTACCTTTCGTCCTGCTATGGGAACCTGGATTTAGGCTCCAATAGCGAAGAGCAACAAGTTTGACGCGAAGTCTAGCCTCCAATCAGCAAAAACAACAAGATCGAATACGGAATGCGGCAAAATTCAGCGATGAAGACTTCTATTTCGGCCCAAGAAATTGCTTTGATACCAATTTGATAGGAAACATTGGTAGATCTCAAGAATTCCTATCAATCTTTGGAAAACAATGAAATTTCTCCACAAAAACCCACACAAAACCAAGAAAATAGTAGATAATTTATGTTATTTGATGAAATGGAAATGGAAAATACCAAGATACAATTGATCCTCTATTCAAGAGGAGGATCTATCTCTCCCAAATCTCTAGAAGCTAGAGCCCAAAAATCTAAGAGATCTCAAATTTCAGCCAAATTCAAGATGCCCTAACCCTGGGAAAACAAACTATTTAATGCATACAATACAAAAGAAAATCTCTAAACAGTCCCTACATTCAAATTTCACTCCTAACTCCCTCAAAAATCCTTCCTAAACAGCTACGTTGGATTGGGTGGTTCGGTCGGCGCATACAGGAGAGGCGGAACTCTTCCGCCTTTGTTAGCGTGAGCCGGTCCTGTATGGACCGGTCGAACAGCAGTATTGGACGGGTCGAACAGCAGTCTTCCTCTTTTAACAAAAAGTGCTTTGCATTTGGGAGGTCATGAAAATGAGAATTATTTTTCATAATTCTACGCGATGAAGATTTTAACCATTCTCTGCAAGTGAAGACTTTAGAAAATTATAGTGGGGCAAACTAGGGAAGAAGGATTCTTCTTCCCCATCTCAGATTATATCTCCACCTCAACTTTTTCCCTTTTTTGACCTTCACTTCTCCTCTTTTTACCATTCTCATCCATGGTTCATACCCATGATTTGCATCACATTCCCAGCAATAAGGACAATTATATTTTAGCGCCTAAAATGATTAGATCTAACTTCCGGAAATGAGTTGAAGCGTTTATTTGGCAATGGAGCGCACACACAGAGAAACAACTCCTCATTTGGGATGCATGTAAATGGTTTCAGCCTTCAATAGTTTATGCTTAACTTTTTAAGAAAAAAATGCATCCTCAAACTTTGCCATGGAAAGCAATAATATTGAACTAATCCTTACCTTATATTTATTTGTTGACCGTATGAAGTTTAGGATTCACGTGCAGTTTTAAAACAGCATCGGGTGCAGTGATGTTATCATCAACTATAATATCACATAGTTCAAGTACATTTGATATGGAATCTGTGGTGCCAGCCCATAGGGCTAATAGTTTTCTAACGTCTTCTCTATAATAAAACCTGGTACAACAGCTTTTTTGCCTTCTAGTGAAAAAAGGCTTATCTAATGAAGGGGCCATGAACTTTTGATGGAATTGTGACATTTTATGGGTAGAAAAAATCAATAGGAATTGAGAAAGAAAACATTAAACATGAGTAGTTATTTTAGAAACCACCTAACTAAACCCATTTTAAAGGCAAGCATGTATTAGAAACATAGAGCTAGAATGTCAATAGTAACTAAGGCTACTTAGAGAGAAGGCGTAAGAACCTTAAAGAAATTATTATAACTCTACATGATCATTAAACAAAAATAACCCAACATGAAGTAACCTTCACCACCAAGTAAAAACCTGATTCCGTGCAATCGCAGACAAAAGACTCTCCTTTTCCACGTATGCAGGAAGGGATGTTCTGGAATTGAGCATTTTAATTCCCTCGGGAGACTCCTGTCAATTTAAAAGTCAAATTTCAACGTTTCTGATTTAAAATCATAAATCAATGGCATAGAAAACTCAAATCTGCAAAGAATATATAAAAAAGCTTATGATGCCGAAAGAGAATGGAATAGTCACATGTAGACGTAGCAGAAAAAGGTTTGTAAGCCTAACTTAACAAAGATTATTAATATAATCATAGACTACAACAATGGTTTGGATGTTAAAAACACCAGCATATTGTTCTGGCCATAAGTAAATAAAACTACAACTATTCTACAATCTCATTGGAATGATATTAATGATAAAAGGTGATAATGGTTTCTCAAAAACATTAAAGCGTGGAATGATTATGGGATCAACCTGCCAACTCCGTTGCAGGTTACGCATACGCCAACTCCTCCTCTGAAGAATCTTTTCCATAAGTATGTCATCAACTAAAGTATCTTGTTTTTCATCAACAGCTTCTTTGGTATCTACAGTAGATGTTCCTTCCAACATTTGACTATATTTGCAAGAAGATGCTAGTTCAATTCTATCTATGTGTTCCTGCAATAAACCCTCAACTCGTCTTTGTAAGCTGAGAGGAATCACAACCTGTGAAGCAATAGCAAAATATTAAACATTTTGGACAATTCAAATTGCTTCACACATCCATTGCAGTAGAAAGAGGAAATTGCCTCTCTTTGTGGCCGTTTGTCATCAAGATCGGGTCTATAATTAGGAAGAGGAACTTTGCTAGCAACAACCATCTTCCCATATAATTCACTGCAAGTAGAGGTAATTGTAGTTACATAAACATTACATTGAATACTTTGAAGAAAGAGAATGATGAATCTCAATCTGATCTGCTACCTATAGAGCCCCATCCTTTTTGCAAGGTTAGAGATTTGTTCATAGTCACGGCGATCTCGTTTATCTCTGGAAACAATTTCTTGTTCTTCTGGATTACGTAAAAGCATGCTTAGTTTCCACCTCCACTCATCTATGTTGGCAACTGAAGAAGATGGCTATAAAGGAAAAAAAAAGTAAAGATTTAAAACTAGTTTGATACCAAAAAAAAAGCAAGCCAAAAAAATTTCAAATCAAATATTTAAATGTTAAATGCTAGGGTATTTTCTAACAAATGCCATGGTTTGCGCTGTTTTAGGGGAGCAATTAGTGCACAGAAACAAACGATAAGATATACAGGCAGTCATATCAAACATAAGCGAGCCAAAGAAGAAAAAAATAATAATAATAATAGTCTGAAAAATCTTTATTTGTACACTCATGAGAGCAGCCAAAGCGACTGTTATTAGATGTACTAGCCACTGTATATCAGTTCATAGCATCAATCACCGGTTTGCCAGACAAGTTCGAATCCAGAATTCAATCAAACAATATGGCATAGATATCAGAAACCTACCACCAAGAAACAACTGCGGGGTTCTACTTATCAGCATTCAAAAGCAAACCTCTAAATGCTCCATTCTAAAGAAACTCTAGTTTGATAAGGAGAACACCATGATTAATTAAGCACATCGAGTTCTCTTTAATAATTATGCCAATGATCAAACAATAAAGGATTGGGTCATCCATGTAGCACTACAAAATATCTCAATAAGTAATAGTGTAAAACGATGATGATAACGACATGAGCCCAAAAAAAAACAAATATGACGATAACGGATAGCAAAGTGTAAACCGTTTGCATCCTGACCTTCTGGTTTTCGAAGTCACACTCGTACTCGTCATCTGAGTACTGCTCCGCGGCGTATCCACAAAACCCCCGGCTCTCACCCGCTGAGCAACGCTGTCCAAATTCTCCGGCATTTGATGATATCGAAAAGCGGAATAGGTAAGGGAGACCGCTGTGCGTGCTGCGACTACGAAATTTCACCGCTGAACTTGCAGTTCTCAGCAGAATTACTAGTCCCGGCCCCAATCCAAAAGGCATCGTGCTATGGGGACATGATGGTAGGACAAGGTCTGGACGACCAGTTTGGCTGGTTCAAGTAGTGGTTTAGGGATTTTGTGTCCTGACGAAGGAGACGACGAAAACGGGCTCGACGAGAAGACCGGGCGTCTGATTAGCCTCGATCTAGCTGAGGCTACTGAACGCCCGTTTGGCTGGTACAAGCTCTAAGGATTTTTTTTTTAAACAAATGTCATTTTATTTGATTGCGATAATGTTTGGTGCTTTGGATGATAGTTGTCTGTTGTCTGAGCATGTAATTCAACTTTATAATTTTGAGGATTCTTGTTTGATATTTGCTGGTATACTTTTATTACATTAAAATCAATCTATTCTTATTGATATGTCATCAAAAAATTTAGCTTATTCAGACAGATAATTCACGATCAAGGGAATCAACATCAGCCATACATTCAAATCACTCTCAACATACCATTGATTTCCCTCATATTTACTGACCATGCTACTCTCAGAAAACTATAAATAAATTCCTCATTTCTCATGGGAGAAAGCAGGGAACCAAGCAAGAGAGCGAAGAAAGGAGGAAGAGAAGAGAAAATTTTGGGAGCTTCCTCACCGCCAACCACCTCCGGACTTCCGCCAGCTTGTCGACCACCATTAGACTTCCGCCCATTCGCTGACCACCGTCGGAGTTCTTCCCGATCGTCACTGGACTTCCGCCTGTTCGTCAACCACCGCCGGACTTCCGCCCTTCGCCGAACACTGCCCGAGTTCTTTCCGACCACCGTTGCCCGCCGACTACGGTCCTTCCAACCACCATCACCAACTACGATTCTTGCGACCATTGTCGCCACCGACTACGGTCCTTCCAACCACCATCGCCAACTATGGTCCTTCTGACATCCATCTCCCGCCAACTACGGTCCTTCTAACCTCCGTCTCCCGCCAACTACGATTCTCCCGACCCCCATCGCTCGTCAACTACGGTCATTCCAATCACCATCTCCAACTACGATCTTTCTGACCTCCATCTTTAACCGACTACGGTCCTTCTGACCACCGTCGCCCGCCGACTACGATCCTTTCAACCACCATTGCCAACTACGATCCTTCTAACCTCCGTCTCCCATCGACTATGGTCCTCCCAACCTCCGTCGTCTGCCGACTACAGTCCTTCCAACCCCTATCGCCAACTACGGTCCTTTCTGACCTTCATTGCCTGCCGACTACTATCCTTCTGACCACCGTCGTTTGACTACGGTCGTTTTGATCTCCGTCGCCTGACTACGATCCTTCAGACCACCATCATCCAACTACGATTCTTCCGACGTACATCGCTTGTCTACTATGGTCATGTCACCCAAACGAACATATCAACACTAATTATTCCAACTATCACCATATAATACACTTTATATGATGTATATTTGCTACATCGAGCCAAGACCTTCCTCTTAAGGAAGGGTCTCATTTGAAATTAATTGCAAACACTAGTGGATTCATTTAAACTAGGCCAGGCCCTATCGTATTTCTCCTTTTAGGGGTTTCCACGTAAAAATTATGGTCTCTTATAAACACTATAATTATACTCTCTTATATGTTTGTGTGTTGAATCTTCATACAAAGTTAAGACGTTTTTCAAAATTAAATTCGAGATCATTTGAATTACAATTTTTGCAAACTTATGGGCATAACATATGTTTTAACAAGACAAACTCAAATGACAAATTAGCTCAAATCAAACACTTAAAACACAATTTATAACTTTTAGATCTTAGGTTTTATTTGGGGTGGCTTTCTTAATGTTTTCTAAAGAAGCTTTCTAGTACAAAAAAGACTTGAACTATAAATTTTTGCACTAAAAAGTGCTTTAGAAGGCAGTAAAAAAGTCGTCCCAAACAAAGCATTAATCAGATAATTGAATGATCTACAAATCTAATATATTTTTAGTCAAATTGAGCGTCTGGACAAGACAAATACAGCAAGCCTAAAATCGCCTAAATTTGGACATTATTAAGGCATTTAAGTATTTGAAGAACAATATAAAATTTGAGGGAATTTATACGAAATGTTTGATGGGGGCGGTTGTTGATCTCATTTATGTATGAGGTCACTAGGTCCTACCAAGATTTCTTTCTGGTGACCTAATAATTGGCATGTGTTCACTTGTCAATCATATAGGACCCAATCAAAATCCAGGATTCCAAACTAAATCCTAGGGTTAGGGACCCAGGTCTTGAAACCCTTTCT
This sequence comes from Dendrobium chrysotoxum, assembly GCA_019925795.1. Classification (NCBI taxonomy): domain Eukaryota; kingdom Viridiplantae; phylum Streptophyta; class Magnoliopsida; order Asparagales; family Orchidaceae; genus Dendrobium; species Dendrobium chrysotoxum. The sequence goes on from CM034301.1 coordinate 46,104,685, forward strand.
AAGTGATTTTTCTTCCACCTTAAAACCTAATCAAATAAATTGTGATTTAGCATCTATCAATAAAATATTGATTAGAAATGTCTTTAGGGTCTACCCTCTAAATTTGAGCTCAATCTGAGACTCCTAGCCCCAGAAACTGAATTAATTTTCAAATGCTGCAAAACCTTCAAATATTTACAGCATATGCTATTGGACTTGCCATTTCGTGGAAATTGACATTTGAACCTTTTCCAAAACCTTTGATCATATCCATAACCTCTAATATGACATGTTGACCACTAATCCATACTTTTTTGGACCCAATTTGATCTAAAGTTGATCAGGGGTTAAAAAGACCAAAATGCCCTTTAAGGGGGATTTTGGATTTTTTCCTAAAACTCAACATAGCTCAACCTTTGAAACATGTTCCAATGAATCCTAAATATCATTAGGGACATATTAGACTCAAAACCACCCTTTGGTTTGACCTGGCTGACCAAGTCAAACATGGTTGACCAAAATGCCCTTTAAGGATTTAAATGGTTATTTCAAACCAAATGAATTTCTCTTGACTTGAAACCACTCCCATTGAGTTCATATGATCAATTTGAACTCAATGGACCCAACCCTTGACCCTAGGTCAACTTGGTTGACTAAGTCAACCAAGTTTGATTAAACCTCCCATACATCTTTATCTCTTTCAAATTCTTTGACCAAGGCCTTGCCAAACCCTTTCACACCTATGGGATTATCCATTGGATCCTTATCTTGAAGGCCCAAGCCTTGGGTTCACTTAGGTTAGCCACTTGGGCTACGTCTTATGGTTTGTTTTTCTTAATTTTTTCTCGTAAAAACTCTAGTGTCTACTACGATCCTATTTTTCTTGTACATGAGATGGATATGCATACAATACTAAGATGTAAAACTCTCTATACTCCTTGAGCGAATATAATTGTTGCTTTTACATACTTTAGATATTCTATTGTTGATTTCATCACTATTTAAGATTTATTGTTCCTAAGTATATCATTTCATTAAAGCTTTTGTTTTTTAATTTTTAATGATTGAGGTTTTATTTTGGATAGCTTTCTTACTGTTTTTTAAAATACATTTTATTACAAAAATATGTTGAATTAGAAATTATTCTAATAAAAGTTTTTTTATAAAACAGTAAGAAAGTTGTTTCAAATGAAGCTTGAGTATTAATTATAAGGCTACCTGATACATCATTAAAAAATTATATTGATTGGGAATGAATCTCGAGGCAAAGTTGAATCGAAAACTTTTGAAATTAATTCCGGGATCATCCGAACTTCAATTTCAGCAATCTTATAGTCGAATTGAACATCTCAAGAAGACGAACCCAACGACACCAAATTCGATCCAATCCAAGCTTAAATGAGTCCAAATCGAGGGCCCAAAGCATATTTGGAAGCTTCAAAGCATAAGTTGTACAACCAAATGATTTCCAAATATGACATGCTTATAGTCGAATTGAAGGAGCTCGACAAGACAAATCCAACGAGCCTAAGATCTTCAAATTTTGACATCATTAAGACACTCAAATGCACGATAAATGATCTATGATCAAGAGAATCAATATCGGTCATCCATCCAAAACACTCATAACCTACCCTTAATCTTCTTACTTATTATTAGCCATGCCACACTCAAAATACTATAGATATACCTCCCATTCTTCACAAAAAAGGAGGAAAAAAGAGGAGGAAGAAGAATGACAAATCTGAGATCTATCTTGCCACGAAGCTCCTCCTCGTCCACCGTCAAACCACCTATCGCCGTTAAACCACCGTTGGATCACCGACTGTTGTCGGACTTCGGCCCGACCACCAAGCGTCGTCAGATTTTTGCCCAGCCACCGACCGATAAATAACTGTTGTAATCTGATCATCCTCAATATCGAGGACGAACCAATCATTTGTAATCTATTTAAGCAATACTAGAATCTATTCAACTGGGCGTGGTCCCGTAGTTTTTTCCTTCAGGGTTTTCCACGTAAAAAATTATTGTGTTTCATTTTCTCTGTTTGTGTGCTAGATACTTGTGTAACGCTAAGATGGAAGATTTTTCTACTTTACCGCCGCAAATATTCTAGCCCCGCAACATCTATAAATTGCACAAAATACCACAAAAATACTACAAAGTTTTGAAAAATAAGTTCACACTAGTTTGTGATACATCACAAAAAATAGTCATGATCGGGCACGAATCTTGAAGCAAAATTAAGTTGGAAGCTTCCGAAATTAAATCGGGGACCATCCAAACTCCAATTTCAGCAAACTTATAGTCGAACTGAACATCTCGAAAAGACGAACCCAACAACACCAAATTCGACTCAATCCGAGCCCAAATGAGTCCAAATCAAAGACCCATAGCGTATTTGGAAGGTTCAAACCATAATCTGAATTACCAACGGTTTCCAAACGTGACATGCTTATAATCAAATCAAGCGGCTCGACGAGACGAATCCAACGAGCCCAAGATCACTAAATTCTGATATCATTAAGGCATTCAAATGACCATTAAACGGTCCACAATCAAGGGGATCAATATCGGACGTCCATTCAAACCACTCCCATTTTGACATTGATCCTCCACATATTTACAAGTTATGCCACTCTCAAAAATCTATAAATAGCACCCACTCTTCTCATTTGGGGGGGGGGGGGGGCACCCACTCTTCTCATTTGGGGGGGGGGGAGGAGAAGAAGAAAGAGAAGAGAAGAGCTTGGGAGTTTTCTCGCCGCTGACCATCCCCAGAGTTCTTCCCGGCCACCGTCGAACTTCTGCCAGTCCACCGACCACCCTGGAGTTCTTCCCGACCATCGCCGGACTTTCGCCAATCCGCTGACTATCGCCAGAGTTCTTCCCGGCCACCGTCGAACTTTTGCCAGTCCGTCGGCCACCGTTGGAGTTCTTCCTGGCCACCGTCGGACCTCCACCAGTCCATCGGCCACCCCTGGAGTTCTTCCCGACCATCGCTGGACTTCTGCCGGTCCGCCGATTACCACTGGAGTTCTTCCCGACCATCACTGGACTTCCTCCAGTCCACCGACTACTGCTGGAGTTCTTCCCGACCACCGTCGAACTTCCGCCAATCTGCTGACTATCGCTGAAGTTCTTCCCGGCCACCGTCGAACTTCTGCCAGTCCGCCGACCACCCCTGGAGTTCTTCCCGACCATCGCTGGACTTCTGTCGGTCCGCCGATTACCACTGGAGTTCTTCCTGACCATCACCGGACCTCCACCAGTCCGCTGACTACCGCTGGAGTTCTTTCCGACCATCGTCGAACTTCCGCCAGTTCACCGACAACCGCTGGACCTTCGCCAGTCCACTGACGACGCCCGAACTTTCGCTAATCCTCCGAACCTCCGTCGCCCGCCGACTATGGTCCTTCCGACCACCGTCATCCGCCAACTACAGTCCTTCCGACCACCGTTGCCCGCCTACTATGGTCCTTCCGACCACCGTCGCCCAACTACGATCCTCTCGACTTCCATCACCCGCCGACTACGGTTCTTCTAACTATCGCCGCCCAACTACGATCCTTCCGACCTACATCATTCGACGACTATGGTTTTGCCACCCCAAATGAACATATTAATGTCGATTCTTCCAACTCCTAGTATATAATGTACTTTGTATGATGTATATTTGCTACATCGAGTCAAGACCTTCCTTCTAAGGAATGACCTCATTTGTAATCGACAACAAATACTAGTGGATTCATTCAAACTGGGCCAGGCCCCATGATTTTTTCCTTTTTTAGGGGTTTCCACGTAAAAACTTATGGTGTCTTTTATGAGCTCTACACCGCTACTTATTTATCTGTTTGTGTACTGGATCTTCGTACAAAACTAGGACGTTAAACTTTATATCTCTCTATCGCCACGAATATTCCAGGACGAAAAAGTTTGTGATTTTCAACTTATGTAATGATTGATGTAGTTATTAAACATTGCAGATATTAAATTCAAGAGATATTGATAATTTGTTTAGCGAATTTTATGGAAGAGTGATATTTTGTAATCAAATATTCAAAATATTAGCCAGCGGTATCAATCTTGTGTACTATTTTCAATTATTTCTAATGCACAAAGATTGGTATCATAGATTGTTTTTTTAAGTATTCCATAATGATTTATATGCCAACTAATTGGTTCTCATGGTTGACCAAAATACATACCTTCAAATAACTAATAAGTGTGAGGTTGACGACTCAGGGCCCTGAAAAACTATTGAGTCTTTTGTAAATGAAAAGATACTTGATGTTGGATTTTTCTCTACATGAATGATTAGTTGGACATATGCATATATAATTAAAGAATTTAAATGAATAAATTATTTACAAGATAATAGGAAAAACATTCATCCAAGGTCTAGACATGATTTGAATTTTGTTTGGATCTTATGTGAATACTGGTTGAAGATTATTTGAATTAATAATTTAATCAAATGAAATAATAACTCTTATTCAAACGCATTAATTAAAAATAATATCAAATTTATTAAGGTTATATATTTTTAATTAATTAATGTTGTATTTTCATGTTGTTTTATTTTTAAATTAATGTATATATATTATTTGATTTATTATTACTAATTATAATTAATAATTTTTTATCGATTATAATTATCCTTCTTACATTATGATAAGTATAGTAATTAAAAAATTATAAAACTAATAAGATATAATAGTTTCTATTTAATTAACATTTCCCAACATTTTTAAATCTTTGAGACTAGCTGTCTGTACGAGATGACTGTAATTTTATAAATTGATTGTAAAATTATTATTGGTAAAATAACTGAATTATTCTTGTTAAAAAAATAGTTTTCATTATAACATTTTTTTTCAAAACAGTAAAAAAGTAATAATAAAATAAAAGTAAAATAAAATTATAATTTTTATTTGGAAGTCAAAGTAGAAAAAATATATCCCGAATAAATCCTAAGGGGTTGTTGGGCAACCAGTAGGATTTAGCTACTTAGGATTTAGTAGATCATGTAAATCCTGGATTTAGTAAATCTTTGAGCTATTAAATTCTAAAAATTATTTGGCAATTTAAGTGATAAATCCTTTTAAATCCTGCAAAAAGTGTTTGGCAATATAAATATATAATACAGTATTTAAGGCGGTTAGTTCATTATATAATTAGATATATTATGTTTTTTGTTTTAATTTTCTCTTAAGATTAAATTATTAATTTATATCTTGATTAACATCAATACATTGTAATAATAAGTAATATCATTATAATCTTTTAACCAATACATCTAGTTAAAATTTCATTAATTATTTAATTGTTATTTAATTTTTGAAATGATTAATTGTACTTTTAGTTATCTCATTAAGCACTTAATTATTCAACTACTCATGTATGACAAGTTATAGCAAAAACAATATTGTGAAAAATCAACAAAAAAATAACAAGAATAATGTTATTATTTAATTATTAATTATATATTTTTGAGGGATTTACATACATGCCACTTTATTACATCTATATTACATATTTAACACCCAAGAATTAAATATTACATTCCTACCACCCAAACACTAATTTTACAACATAAATACCATTTCGTCTCGTGAACACTCACTCCATCTCTTCCTTCCCGCGTTAGCTGTTCTTTCCGCTATAGAATTCCCTCTTCACCGATGACTGCCGCTGGGCCTTCGATATCCTTGTGATCGCCTTCGTGCCCAATCGGAAACTAACAACGGAATCATTGTCCCTAGGAATAGCTTCTAGTTCTCGATGTTCTATCTTCTAGTGTTGATGTGCTTTGGGGAGAAGCTAGACGTGAAGGTTATCTGAGAAATTGAGATCATCCAGAGAAATGACCTTCTCTATGCCAGTAAGATCACTTTTCCACCTTACTTGCTGGCGATCGTTGGCTATTTCTTTCATAAAAAGCTAAGAACTGCTACAAAATTTAACCGGAAGTAGAAAGAAGTATTTTGCCCAGGCCTTTTCGTTCTTCCCCATTCTGTAACAGAAGAAATCAAATTCGAAGGGTACTTGATATCCAAGAATGCGCCAATCAATTTCAGTGTTGCGGAAATGGCTTTGGATGAGAAGATTTGGGAAGAAGCTCAAAATTCAAACCTGAGAGGTTTATGGAGGGAGGATCAGCAGAAAAAATGGATATAACTAGAAGCAGAAAGATCAAAATGATGCATTTTTTATCTAAAATACTTTGTGGCCAATCTTGTAGAGGAATTCTGTGGACCTCCGAAAGGACTACAGCAAACACCATCGCCCCGCGAGGGGAGACGGTATCTGGCCAATGGGAGGGCAGATTCGATCACACATATGATTAACCATTGAGGATAGCGGCTCTCACCAGCACACCCCGATGGGTAATAATATATATGATCTAATCACAACGGGTTTCCCCCACCCGATACATTAGCTCGAATGGGGTTTATTTGAGAGTGGGATTCGGCTTCCCACGGGCGCAAGCCCCCGTGGTTAATTACATCTCAAGCCGGAGCCTGAGAATACTCTCGATTAAGGATTCTATATTATACTTTCTAAATTGGGATTGGCACATAGGGCGAAGACTAGGAAGTCCTACTCGAAGGGAAAGAGAGGTTCAATTAGGCTTAGTCAACATGCACGGCTCACATCAGCATCCGGAGGGACTAAGGTAGTGAGAAGAAACTGGAGAAAAATAAATGAATCATGCACTCGAAACATGCAGGAGGGAAGGATGGAGGTGGCGTCATCCGTGTGACGCAGATATGTAGGGTTTAGGGTCTCTGGAAGACAGAAGACCTACCTACTGATGAGGCGTACTACGAAACAATAGTAACCTTGAATCCTAAATCTAATGGGTTTAGTGTTCTACGCAACACTAACACCCGTGTCCTAACTAATGCAATGCAAAAACCTGGACTTACCCCGGCCTGGAAGGGGGAGCCAGCTAACCACCTAATCGCTTTAAAACCATGCTGTCCAGTCATTTATGAAGGATGGGTAGGTGGGTTATAGTTCTCGGAGATAGGGCCGACATCTAGAGGATTTCCTAATTGGCCCCGGACTGATGTTGGGTGAATGCTTCTAGAGCTAATGCAATTAAAATTTTGATTTAGTCAGTTTCTAATGCAATGCATGCTAATTAAAGTATCCGAATCAGGTATGCATAGAACTTTAAAAAGGCTTATAAAAATATTTTTTAGAATTAGACTGGGCTTCCCCAGGTCCGGCACCTCATCCTCATAGGTCAGATTATCCGGACTCTACCCACGGGCGGGGAAGTGTCTTATAGAAGGAAAGAGAGAAATGCAACGATATGCATGCTACCCCGGACGATTCCGGCAATTCCCTAGGTCGTTAAGTTTCTAAATTATTTAAATCTTAAAATTTGAATGTTAGTTGGGAGTAGAAAAAGTTTTAGTCCTTAAAGAGCCTAACGAAATCCAGGCTAAAACAAAAGCGACATGCAAAACGCCAAGAAACTAAGAAAAGCAAACAATCCTAGAGGCACACAATCATAAAACACATCAAAATTATCCAAACAAATTAATAAATGTCCATAGGCCAACTGCCCTTAATTACAACCCAGGGTCTGCAGAAAATTAAAGTGGCCGGGCACCACTGCCAACAACCCGGATTTCTAATCCTAAGACTGACGCAAGTTATTTTGAGTGGGATACTCTCGGTCTTCATCTTCTTGATCTTCTCTTTCTTAGACTCCTTGGATCTGAGCTTCCTCGGACTCCTTGGACCTCAGCTTCCTTGGACTCCTCGGGTAGTAGAATAATCCAAATTTGGATTCTCAAACAGAAAAGGACTATCCTCATATTGGGTGTCCTTTTCTCTTTGGGCATCCAACCTTTGGATTCTTGTATCCCCACTCAAAATAAACTTTCACAACTCAATACCAAGTTACAAACCATTTACATTAAATGAAAGCAGTAAATCTAGACTCTCCTGCAAGGTTATCCTAAAAAAAAAATCAACCCAAGCAATTTTATATTATCCCAAGCAATTTATATAGAAATGAAAATACTCATCACAGCCACACTTGGCCATGCTCTTAAATGTTTGAGGGCTAAGCAAGCTATGGAGCACCTGTAGCAATTTATAATGATTTTCAATTAGCCCTCATTTATTTAGGGGGGCTGAGCAATTTCTGAAGCACCTGCATAAAACAACATTAATTTTTAAATCATGATTATTGCCCCCCCTTATATTTAGCGCTGCATGAGCATGGCCACCTGCAGAAAACATCATTAGTATCAACCTCGATCCTAACCTATGGGTAGTCTATCGTGCAATCACATTAATTCCCAGAGTGCAGTAAAAGTAAACAAACACACCAATAGTTCAATCACAACATGCAATGAAATCCGGAAGACTCGGCACGCAGCAGAAAAGTAAACACCGGCCTAACCTAAGCCTAGAAGTGGTGCCCTAGCAAACAATTCTACAGTGTGTGTAGAAGCCTGTGTGGCTGAGGTAGGCCCTAAGCTGGGTGGTTGGTTACAATTGCCTACCGTCCAGGTTTGTTGTAGGTCTGAAAAGGAATTTTTGTTTAAAGTTCAAATATTGATGGATTAAGATCCATTTTAAGTAATTTAATGTGTGGGTCTGTTTTAATGCTTAGGGTGATGATATTTGAAGTTTAAATTGCCTTAGTGAATTTCAGGAGGTTCGGGGTCCCTACATACTGAGCTAGGGGGTCCAAAAGGTCACTAGGAGAATTAAGCTAGGTTTTGGATTCCTAACATTTTAATTAAATATTAGACCTTAGTATGAGTAATTAGACAGTTAGTTTGCTGGATTTGGAGTTTCCTACGCAAAGTTATGAATTTTAGAAATTTTGGGCCCTAGACTATAGGTTGCAATTGACCGGAAAGTTGACTTTTTATTTTAGGATGATTTCTGGACACCTAATATTTTTAATAAATACTAGACCTTAATGTGAGCTGAATTCCTTTTAGTTTGCCCATTTTTGAGTTTTCTGTAATTAGTTATGATTTTTAGAAGTTGGGGCAATTAAGTGAATTATCGAAATTGCCTAATTAGGGGTACTTTGGGGGTTTTGGCCCAAATCAGCTCCAAACTGATTGGAATCACCCCCAAAGGTCAGAAATGACCTAAGAAGGTATTCCCAAGTGTTTGGGGAAAATTTGGAATTTTTAATAATTTTTAATGATTTAATCAAGGCAAATAGGTGACTTTTTATTAAGGTTGAATTAAAGTTCAATTAAAGGGCTTTTAATTTTCATGGATCAGGGACTGAATTCTGAAAATTTTGATATATTATGGGTATTTTTCTGATTTAAAATGAATTTATTAGAATTTTCTGAAGTTTCTCAGGCTTAATTAACGGGTAAATTAGGGTTGATCAATTAAGGGGTTTAATGAGTCCTAAAAATTCCTAGAAAATTCTGAGGGGTTTAGGATGTCACTAAGTTTAAGTTTTTCAAGTTTCAAGTCAATCAGAGGTAAACCCTAGCTCCTAGAATTTCTCTAAGTCTGTTAGACGGATCCTTAGTTATTGTCCTTAAGTGTTGCTAGTGTTGCAGGGGATTAAGAGATGTTTATTTCTAACCCTTTAGACATTCGCATATATGTAGCTGGGTTCAAGGATCTATAATAAAATAATACATGAAAAATAATCTAATAACTGAAGCTTCTACAAGGTCCTGAAGGGTGGAGGAACGTGCACACAGAAAGGCTCCCTAAATGCTATCTAAGTTTTAAGAAAACTCACTACACCGGGGGCTACGACCCGGTGGTATCGCCCGTAGCACCCCCACCAGAATGAATGGGGGCGACTGATGCTCAGATCCGATTGTCCAAGCTCCTTCGTCCAAATAGTTCCCGATGTACCTCGCATATAACGCGAAGAGAGAAAGATGTGTCAGAATTTCATGTATTTTATTTCTAGATTAACATACACATAAAAATTGAAGATAATGTTTGATAATGATCATGAACATAAATAAGACATGAGAAATTAAAAGACATGTAGCATTAAATACAATATTATATGCTAACAAAATCCATTGTAAACACCGTGTATATCCAATATATAACTGCTAAATTATTCAAGTCAATGATTCTTCCAATACCATAAGTGAGTTGTATAGTCGGGTATGCATGCTCGTTGATCTTTAATTGATGGCGCATAAATGTTACATTTCACGCTTAAGATTACCTATGCATTTTTTTAAATCAATGCAATCGAGACCATAACACAAGAGCATTTGACGAGCATTTAGCTAGAAGAAGAACTACCATTGAGTAAAGCTTTAGATAAACAAAACACTCTAAACAATTGCTTGATAAATTCCTTTCACTTCTTTGTATGGACAGCTAACAAATCTTATATGTTTATAATACTGAAAAAAAAAAATCCTTTCTTTTTTTTTTTTTTTCTAATGCATGGTAATCATTTAAACCCAATGAGAAGCTTTTAGATATTTAACAAATTAAAAAAAAAATTGCTAGTGAAAGCCTTCAACATTGCTGTACATTTAACTTTGAATGAAATAAGTATAAAAATATTATACAATAGTAGCTATACCAATCTAAATCCATTTTTTGGAGAGAATGGTAATGAGATTTTTTTTTTTTCTATTAGCAAAAGAACAATGTGCAACATCAGCTCCAATTCATAAATTTGATTACAAGCCACTTAAAAGAATTTGTTTTGAAACTATCACTATTTTTTTTATTTAATCAAAATTATGCGTTATAAAGATTTTAAATCCTGCATGCCACTAACGCTAATAAGATAATGAGTGAGTTGCAACTTCAATCATCTTTAATATAATTTCCAATAAAATTGATTACTAACCTGCACCTCTTCAAAAATACTTTCGTTTTTAGCTTGTCTCGGGTACGACTTCAACATAAAAAGTTTTTCATAAAATTTTTAAATAAAAGTCAAGAATTTTAGCGAGGATTTATATATGTATTTTAACAAAAAAAAAAAAAAATAATAATAATAATAATAAAATTTAAAAAAAATCTCTTAAACGATCAGCAATATTTTACTAAAATCCGATCAATAGATTCTATTAAACCGTCAAATTTGGCAACTCTAAATCTTGCATTCAAACCATGATATAATACTAGCACCTTAACTTATAAAATGAGCATATGGATTGCAAGGAATACGAAACACTTAAAAGAATTATATATATTACATAATCTCTCCTCCGATTCATGAATAACTAATTAACATATATATACTTTTAATAAATAAAATAAAATAAATGAACCCGTCGATCGCAGAGGACACATCTTAGAATATATATATAAATGAAGATATAGAACACAATTACGTTTGCATGAATTTATTTTGGCAATACCTGTACACAACAAGAAAACTCCCAAAAATGATAATAATAATAATCCTCTGTTTGATCATCTTATTCATTTAAGAATTAAAACATGCAGAAAAGTTTTCTTTAGCCTTATCATGCTCTGTCTTGATCATACACTACAAATGGTTAAAATAAGGCTAATAGTAATGATATCAAAACACAAATGATTAAACTACACAATGGTGGGAAATAAATAAATAATCCATAGTACAAGTAAATCATGTAACAAATAAATACAAAGATATGAAATCATCTTTCAGGAAAGAATTATAGAAGCAGAAAATCGGTTACATACATTTTGATTCTCTCAAGGCTTCTTTGTCCAAATATCCATAGTCACGAGGGAGAGAGGGGGAGAGAGAGAGAGTCACACTCTCTTTTTCTTCTTGGGATGGACCACCATAGAGCAGCTCCTCTATGTAATCTTCCTCTTTAGCCGAATGGGAGAGAAAACTGCAGCTTCTATTGCTTGTTGGAAGGGGCGACTCAAGAGGAGAGCACGAGAGCTCTGCGTGAGCATGAGCGGCGTGAGGGAGCTAGAATGCCAAGGAGATCCTCTCTGCATGGGATTCCCCACCAGCCAGAGAACCGAGAGCCTCTATATGGAGTCAAATGATTGTCCCAAACAAAGGAGGAAGCTTTCGAATTCCTACCATACGCGCTCCTTGCTCGACACCATAAATTTTGATTCTCTCAAGGCTTCTTTGTCCAAATATCCATAGTCACGAGGGAGAGAGGGGGAGAGAGAGAGAGTCACACTCTCTTTTTCTTCTTGGGATGGACCACCATAGAGCAGCTCCTCTATGTAATCTTCCTCTTTAGCCGAATGGGAGAGAAAACTGCAGCTTCTATTGCTTGTTGGAAGGGGCGACTCAAGAGGAGAGCACGAGAGCTCTGCGTGAGCATGAGCGGCGTGAGGGAGCTAGAATGCCAAGGAGATCCTCTCTGCATGGGATTCCCCACCAGCCAGAGAACCGAGAGCCTCTATATGGAGTCAAATGATTGTCCCAAACAAAGGAGGAAGCTTTCGAATTCCTACCATACGCGCTCCTTGCTCGACACCATAACTGCCAATTTTTTTTTAATTTAGGAAATCATTCAAATTATTTAGAAAGACAATTACACTTCAATTGGAATCAAATTAAATGCATTGAATTAAAATCGAGTTAAAAAAAAAAGATTTGATTCGGGTTTAATTTTGATTTGATCAAATTTAATCGATGAAATTAAGCAAGAATAAATGCAAATCATGTTCGAATTGAGCCTGACGAGGCTCGCATGAATTAATTTAACATAATTAAATGTGATTTGGACTAATTCAACTCAATTTTAGGTTGGTTAAAATTTAGTTAGATCCCATTAAGTCAATTCACTAAAGTTTAAGCTTCAGCCGACACAATCGATCCTGAGCTGATGGTGACTTAAATCAAATTGAACTCGACGCGGTTAAAATGAATAGATCTGATTTAAGCGAATGCAATCGGGTCTAATTTAGCCCAATTTTGACTTGATTCAAGTTCGATTGGACTTCCATCAAGTCAATTTAATGGAATCATATTTGAATAAATAAAATCGAACCTAAATCGACGTCGAACTAGATGAAATTAGGCTCGACAAGATCTAATTAAGTCGATCAAAGGTGCTAGAGGTTAAACTGGTGAAAGTCGAGGTCAACAAACACAACCCCAACAGGTGTGGTGAACAATGGGTGAACCGCATGTGTTGGCGTTGACCTCCCTACATCTAGGAAAGTGCAACCCTATGCTCAACTAACGAGACTCACTAAGGAGATGCGATCCTATAGTCAACTATGAAGATTCGAGGAACATACAACCACACAACAATCATGCAATAAGTATCCCACCATGCGATGAGCACACGATCACACAATGCTCGTGCAACCATGCATCACCCACATACCCATGCGATCAAGAAATCGTATGAAAATCACTAAATCATAATGTTATATGCTCAAATAAATACTACATTCCCATGCTACAATCAATTGATCATATAATGATAATCTAATCACAGCTCAATCATGAGATCACACAGTATACAATAAGCATCTAGTCATATCGAATCATATGATAATGAGCAAATGATCATGCAATGGTCATACAATAATTATTTAACTATGCAATGCTCACACGATAATGCAACAAGCATCTAATCATGCAATGGGCAATCTGAAATACAACAATCACATCAAGATCAAACAATCATATAATGATCACTCAAGCAAGCATAAATCACATACGTGCAATGACCACTCGATCATACATGTAATGCTCATACAATCATACAATGAGCAATCAATCATGCAATGATCACATCACAATCACACAATCATCACTCAAGCAAGCGTAAATCACATACGTGCAATAACCACTCGAACATTCACGTAATGCTCATACAACCATACAATGAGCAATCAATCATGTAATGATCACACCACGATCACACAATCATCACTTAAGCATGCATCAATCACATACATGCAATGACCACTCAATCATACAAGCAATGCTCATACAACCATACAACGAGCAACCGATCATGCAATGATCACATCACAATCACATAATCATCACTTAAGTATGCATCAATCGCATACATGTAGTGACTACTCGATCGTATATGCAATGCTCATACAATCATACAATAAGCAATCAATCATGCAGTCATGCAATGCTCACACCACGATCACATAATCATCACTCAAGTATGTATCAATCACATACATGTAATGACCACTCGATCATACATGCAATGCTCATACAACCATACATCAGGCAATCAATCATGTAATGATCATGCCTCAATCACACAATCATCACTCAAGCATGTATCAACCACATACATGAAGTGACCACTCAATCATACATGCAGTGCTCATACAACCATACAATGAGCAATCAGTCATGCAATGATCACACTACAATCACACAAGCATGCAATGCTCACACACATACAATGATCTCCCAAACACATAATGGTCATCAAATCATGCGACAATTATGCATTCACATAATCATCACATAATCATGCCATAATCATCTAATCAAATAACAATCACCAAATCATATGACAATCATGTGACAAACATGCCATCATGCAACAACCATATGAACACATAGTGATCAGACAATCATGACATAATCACACAATAGTGCACACATACTAATGTCATAATCATTCAACCATGCAATGATCATGCATTCATGTACTAAATGCAATAATCACTAAATCATATAATGAGAAATCCAACATGCAATTATCATCTCACCACTACACAATCATGCAATGACTACACACTCATTCGATCAATCATGCAGTCATATAGTATTCACACAATCATGCAAGCATGGTGGGACAAAAGAGAAGGAGAAAGAAACCCAGCATTCGCCTGACTAAATCAAAACATCGAATGAAAGAGGCTCAATGCTCGCTTAACCAAATCGGAATAGTGAGGGAGAGTCAAGAAAAAAAAATCAACTATCTGCTTGATCACCTCGAAGCAGCAGAGTGGAAGAAGAGAAAGGGATCTCATGCCCACACGAGCAAAATCAGAACAAAATCATAAAGAACTAAAGAAGACCTAAAGATCATCTAGAATATATCTACGATGATGTGAGGAGAAGGGAGATCCAACAATCACTTAATCAAATCAAAATGGTAAAGGATAACCCTCCAGGGAAAGCAAGGAGGATCACCAAAGGAAAAGGGTAGATCATCTATCTGCCTTACCCTATAGTAAGGGCATAATAGAGAAGAAAGTAAAGGTAAAGGGTCTCACATCCACCTGACCATATCGAAACAGTGGGCGTGGACAACTCGATGTTCACCTGACCATATCGAAACAGTGAAACAAAGAGTGAAAGAAAAAGAAAACCAATTACCTGCCTGACCGTATCGAAATAGCAGGATAGAAGGTGAAAGGTGGTGAGGTATGCCTTCCAGGAACGCTGTCGGGCTCTCTCTCGACCGAGTAAAGTCTGATGTCCGCTTGATCAGAGCATGACAATCAGGGAAGAAGGGGTGGTGAGGAATGCCTCTCAGGAACTCTGTCGGGCTCTCTCAACCGGTAAGTAAAACCAACTACCTGACTGTTCATTTCAAACAGCAGAATAGAAGGTGAAAGGATCCCGTCTCCTCCTGCTCCTTTCGGAACAGCGGATAGGGGTGACTCAATACTTCTGCCTGACCTCAACAAAAGTAAATAAGCCACGAAATTGGAGTCTGCGTAGTCTTTTACAGAACATCCAGAGTAAAGGGGTGGTGAGGAATGCCTCCCAGGGACTCTATCGGGCTCTCTCAATCGGTAAGTAAAACCAACTACCTGACTGTTCATTTCAAACAGCAGAATAGAAGGTGAAAGGATCCCGTCTCCTCCTGCTCCTTTCGGAACAGCGGATAGGGGTGACTCAATACTTCTGCCTGACCTCAACAAAAGTAAATAAGCTACGAAATTAGAGTCTGCGTAGTCTTTTACAGAGCATCCAGAGTAAAGGGGTGGTGAGGAATGCCTCCCAGGGACTCTGTCGGGCTCTCTCAACCGGTAAGTAAAACCAACTACCTGACTGTTCATTTCAAACAGCAGAATAGAAGGTGAAAGGATCCCGTCTCCTCCTGCTCCTTTCGGAACAGCGGATAGGGGTGACTCAATACTTCTGCCTGACCTCAACAAAAGTAAATAAGCCACGAAATTGGAGTCTGCGTAGTCTTTTACAGAGCATCCAGAGTAAAGGGGTGGTGAGGAATGCCTCCCAGGGACTCTGTCGGGCTCTCTCAACCGGTAAGTAAAACCAACTACCTGACTGTTCATTTCAAACAGCAGAATAGAAGGTGAAAGGATCCCGTCTCCTCCTGCTCCTTTCGGAACAGCGGATAGGGGTGACTCAATACTTCTGCCTGACCTCAGCAAAAGTAAATAAGCCACGAAATTGGAGTCTGCGTAGTCTTTTACAGAACATCCAGAGTAAAAGTGGTGGTGGGGAATGCCTCCCAGGGACTCTGTCGGGCTCCCACTCAACCGGGTAAAGTCTGATGTCTGCTTGATCAGAGCAAGACGACCAGGGTAAGGGTCTGATGTCTACCAGAGCGGTAGGACAGTCAGGGTAAAGGTGTGGTGAGCTATGCCTCGCAGGGGCTCTGCGGGGTGCTCCCAACCAAGTAAAGCCTGATGTCTACTCGGCGTATATGCCTGCAGCAGAGCAATCAGGGAAAAGAGGTGGTGAGATATGCCTCCCAGGGACTCTGTGGGGCACTCTCAACCAAGTAAAGTCTGATGCCTACCCGGCGCATATGCCTGCAGTAGAGCAATCAGGGGAAAGTCATCTCAACCATACCCTAACACGCATATGCGTAGGGATGGGAAGAGGAGTAGAAAATGGAAAATTTCAAAGAGAGAAGGGTCGCCTAAGGAGTTTCAAACTAGTATTTTGGGTACCACGTGGTAGAGGACAAGTCGTCGTGGCCACGAGTATCCAAATGCCAGTGAAACTGCCTAGGCGAAACCAAAATCATACAAACCTGGAAGCACCAGAACGATGCCTCGAGAGACCATAGGGAAAGGTACGCCCTCAACAAAGTGTGAGAGGGGTAGTCTCATTCCCATTGAGTAGCTAAAGTAGCAAGGTGGACACACTTGCTACAGAGAAAAGGACTATATTAATGAGAAATAATCATAGAAGACTACAGTGGTACACCCACGTAAGCTAGTGGGACCCTGTAGAGGTGGAAAGCAACATAAACACATCCAAGGGACCGCTCCACAACCAGGAGTCGGGTCACGGCGGGCAAGTATGTCACTCTAAGACAAGTGAAGTGATTTTCTGCTAGAAAATCAAAGTTCACTTAAGAAGCGACGCTAACATCTGAGACTCGATGTACTGCATCACAACTAAGAAAGCACACAAGAGTAGCGAGGGGACACACTCGCCACTAAGGGAAGTAACATTGCATATGAATGATATTTATGAAAAGCTCACAGTAGTGGTACCCACACAAACTGGTGGGACCCTGTGGGAATTGGAATATTATCAGTACATCCGTAGAGCTACCCTAGCAGCTGAGAGTAGAGTACGAATGAGAGAGAGAGATTTTCTGCTAGAAAATCAGAGCTCTCAAGTCAGTGATGCTAACGCCGGTAACCAGGCGTACTGCAACACTACTGGGGAAACAACTCAAGATGGCGAGGAGACACACTCGCCATTGAGGGAAATGATTTATGAGTAAGATCAATAAACATCAATCATCACAGCGGTAACACTCACCCTGACCGGGGGGACCCTGTGAGAAGCAGGAGCGACACTACTAGACCCATAGGACTGCTTTAGTAGCTGGGAGCAGGGCAAGGGTGAAAAAGTAGGTCACTAAAAGAAACTAGAGAGTTGATTCCCTGCTAGGGAATCAGAGCTCGCGAAGGTGAGATGTTAACATCTTGAGCAAGATGTATCACACCACTAACAAGGACTATCATGATTATAAAAGATCATGATAATCACAAGTGCAAACCCATCCTTGAAGCGATCACTCAGACGCTTCGTAGGAGAAGAAAAGAAAGACTTTGGGGAATTTGAGCTCTTAGAGAGTATTACCGGGTTCCACCTGTGACAAGGGCAACTGATTTTGCTCTACTGAGAGCTTCCCTCTTTTATTGTATAGATGCACATTTTTTGTATGTTCACAATCATAGACTAAATATGTCTCGTACTGTCGAAGATAACACCCGGTAGAGGGAACGTTTACCATATCCGTGTGTTACTCCTAGTATGGGACATCCTCTAATGATTGGAACTCAAAGAGGGATATAGGATTGGCTTTGATAACCCAGGCCACATTCGTCACATGAATAAAACTGGGGGCACAATCATAACACGATTGGTATGTGAATGAAATTTAGGTTATGATAGTGGATCAACATTACCCTCCCTAGCTAGCGTAGGTTGGTATGGACCCAGTACAAAAGAAGTCTGAATTGGTTTTGATATCCCAGACCACACTTGGGGGCACCAAATAAAACTGGGGGACAGAGAGGGGGAAACTCCCAAATTAGCAGAACTCAGAAGAGGAAGATAAAACAAATGCGAGACTCTTACCAGTCCTTAAGAACGGTCTATAACCAGATGGTGGGGTCAAAATATTTTCTGTGCACGAATTTTTAAAAGAATACGGCAAGCATTTAGACAAACTCAATAGTGGGACCACTAAGAGATGTTTAAGCCCTTACCAATCAATCTGAGAGAAGTCTGATTCACACATTTCCTAAAGAGTGAAAATTTCATCAGAGAGTGAAAAGACTATTTTTAGAAATGAAAAATTAACCTCTGAATCATCTTGAACCTTTTTAAAAAAAGGTTCCGAAAGCTCAGCAATATGGGTTGACTCCATCTAAACCCAAGAAGGTTAGGGATTTAGATTTTGCTAACCCAGCTTAAGCTCCCTACAAGCTAAGCTGGGCTTTCTCCCTTACATATTATGAATAAATATCTAATTCAAAAGGGTATAAATTAGAGAGAGAAACTGAATCTTCTCAATCTTCTTGCATGAGAATATTTTTATATCTAATAGAACATTCTTGCACGATGACAAATCCGAAATCATGATTTTCAAACTCAAGTATCACAAATATCAAAGGGTATGGATTTTTTGAGATTTAGAGATTTACAAGAAAGGGAAGCCATTTACTTATCCACTTTGGGCTCATTTTGAGCCCCTCAACTTGATTTGGCGCACTACGCATCTTTTGATTACTTGATACACTTTGTGCATCTTTAACTTTGTGGCGCATTTTGCGCAACTTTCCACTTTTGATACACTTTGTGTATCTTTGATTTTTGGCGCACTGCGCATCTTTTCACTTTTGATACACTTTGTGTATCTTTCATTTTGTAACTGGCTCCCTTTCCAAACCTCTAAAGGAAAACTTTCTCAGTTGTAAGATTATCTTCCAAACATAAGAGAAGAAAAACTCATTCTCTCGTGCGAGGAAGAAGAATCCACAGAGCAAATCCAATCCTATGATGAGAATGAACGACTTGAATAAGAAAATTATGAGATGGATTCATCGGCCTGCGAAAGATGCCTATGGGATAGAAAACTGCAAGACGATTGAGAAAATATGCGTCTCT
Source organism: Dendrobium chrysotoxum (assembly GCA_019925795.1). Lineage (NCBI taxonomy): Eukaryota > Viridiplantae > Streptophyta > Magnoliopsida > Asparagales > Orchidaceae > Dendrobium > Dendrobium chrysotoxum. The sequence continues at coordinate 46,124,174 of CM034301.1, forward strand.
AAATCTAATTTCAATTTGACATAGATTTTAGTTCAAAATAGGAAATCATCCCAAGCAAGGGATGAGAGAGAAGGCATACATTTTTTTTGAATCATTATAATCGTCCTTCAAGCGTTTAGAGGAGTCAACCACCAATTACTTAATTTTCTAAAGAAGACAGGGGTAAATCTTTCATTAGGAAAAATAAATTCTGTACTTTCTAAGGAAAAATTCTCTAAAAAGTCCACTTCATATTTTAAGCTCTCAGACTTTTCTCAGATTAGTCTTTTTTTTAGAAATTTTACACGTTACATTTAAAGATCCCACCATTGAAAATAGAACTTGGATATGTATTTGGACTGATATGGGTCAAGATCTGGCCTAGAAGAGTTCAGACAAGGGAGATGATAGAGACTGGAGTTTTATGTCAGTGTACGAACCATATCATCTCACCTCATCACCCCTAAGGATAGCCTCATACTTCTCGTAACAAATATCGTGTGGTAGAGGACAAATCGTCGTGGCCACACAGACTGTCGAAAAGTGAAGAAACCCCTCCAAAGGGGGGACATATATAGGGGAGTATTTACAGGTGGCAGGGAGACCCCCCTCCCTTTCGAAGAGTGAACTCAGGCATAGTACTTTTTCAAGTACTGCCCGTTGATGACAGGCATAGGGTGAATACCATTAGCATCAACGAGTAGGTAGGCACCACCTTCATAGACTTGCTCTACAGTCTCCTAAGGTCGGAGGTGGAAGACGAAGTAACATCTGAACCCACTGCCTGAGTGATAGAGGGAACAGGGATTACAGGAAGTGTCGGGGTCTGCCCGATAGTCTCTAGATGAGACAACCGAGCGAAAGCTGAAACCCGACGGGAGGAAGGCAAAGGAGCCTCGGTCTGGGCACCCCTCTTCTTGGAGGAAGAAGGTGGGGGAACCCGAACACGAGCTGCCTCTGCCGGAACAACAACAGGGGTAACTACTACCTGCCGGCGCTGAGGGGCCGGGGCAGTCTGAACAACAGGTGCAGTAGGCACTGGTCGCCTAACCGCTGGACGAGTGGGCTGAACAGGAAGTGGTCTAGGCACTGGCTGCCTAACCACAGGGTGTGCCGGCTGCACACGAACAGGAGTAGGACGAGCAGGTGCCCGGGCTGTCCGCCGAGCAACTGGACGTCCAAAAGGTCGCATGGCTGCGCGAGCCCTCCTCTGGGGAGGAGAGTAGGCAGCAGCCTCAGCAGGGGTCGGCCCGCCAAGAATGACGAAGGCCGAGTCAGTGAAGGAACCAAAAGTGATTCCTCCAGCGGGAGGACTGGCTAGCAGGGACTCAGGAAGTTTCACCCGCGCGTCAGAACCGAAACTGAAGGTAACGGAAGGCACGAAGGAAGCCATGGCACTGTCTGCCAAGAAGAAGAAAAGAAATTTAAAATAATTAGTAAGAAATAACGAGAAGATGAATGATAGATAGGGAACGGAATGACCTAGAAGGTCAGAAGGAAAGGAAGCTTAGCCAGGGGAAAACCCTAACTAAGAAGAACGGGAAGAAAGAAACCTAGCTAGGGGGGGAACCCTAACTAAGAAAAAGAAGGACGATCCTAACTAAGGAAGGACCCTAACTAAGAGTGGGACGGACCTAATCTAAGGAGTACCAATCCCGGAGTACACACAAGAAAAGGATAATATAGAATCCAAAGATGGAGAGAGAAACATGTCCCACCGTGGTCGCCAGAAACCTGTGGACCTCCGAAAGGACTACAGCAAACACCATCGCCCCGCGAGGGGAGACGGTATCTGGCCAATGGGAGGGCAGATTCGATCACACATATGATTAACCATTGAGGATAGCGGCTCTCACCAGCACACCCCGATGGGTAATAATATATATGATCTAATCACAACGGGTTTCCCCCACCCGATACATTAGCTCGAATGGGGTTTATTTGAGAGTGGGATTCGGCTTCCCACGGGCGCAAGCCCCCGTGGTTAATTACATCTCAAGCCGGAGCCTGAGAATACTCTCGATTAAGGATTCTATATTATACTTTCTAAATTGGGATTGGCACATAGGGCGAAGACTAGGAAGTCCTACTCGAAGGGAAAGAGAGGTTCAATTAGGCTTAGTCAACATGCACAGCTCACATCAGCATCCGGAGGGACTAAGGTAGTGAGAAGAAACTGGAGAAAAATAAATGAATCATGCACTCGAAACATGCAGGAGGGAAGGATGGAGGTGGCGTCATCCGTGTGACGCAGATATGTAGGGTTTAGGGTCTCTGGAAGACAGAAGACCTACCTACTGATGAGGCGTACTACGAAACAATAGTAACCTTGAATCCTAAATCTAATGGGTTTAGTGTTCTACACAACACTAACACCCGTGTCCTAACTAATGCAATGCAAAAACCTGGACTTACCCCGGCCTGGAAGGGGGAGCCAGCTAACCACCTAATCGCTTTAAAACCATGCTGTCCAGTCATTTATGAAGGATGGGTAGGTGGGTTATAGTTCTCGGAGATAGGGCCGACATCTAGAGGATTTCCTAATTGGCCCCGGACTGATGTTGGGTGAATGCTTCTAGAGCTAATGCAATTAAAATTTTGATTTAGTCAGTTTCTAATGCAATGCATGCTAATTAAAGTATCCGAATCAGGTATGCATAGAACTTTAAAAAGGCTTATAAAAATATTTTTTAGAATTAGACTGGGCTTCCCCAGGTCCGGCACCTCATCCTCATAGGTCAGATTATCCGGACTCTACCCACGGGCGGGGAAGTGTCTTATAGAAGGAAAGAGAGAAATGCAACGATATGCATGCTACCCCGGACGATTCCGGCAATTCCCTAGGTCGTTAAGTTTCTAAATTATTTAAATCTTAAAATTTGAATGTTAGTTGGGAGTAGAAAAAGTTTTAGTCCTTAAAGAGCCTAACAAAATCCAGGCTAAAACAAAAGCGACATGCAAAACGCCAAGAAACTAAGAAAAGCAAACAATCCTAGAGGCACACAATCATAAAACACATCAAAATTATCCAAACAAATTAATAAATGTCCATAGGCCAACTGCCCTTAATTACAACCCAGGGTCTGCAGAAAATTAAAGTGGCCGGGCACCACTGCCAACAACCCGGATTTCTAATCCTAAGACTGACGCAAGTTATTTTGAGTGGGATACTCTCGGTCTTCATCTTCTTGATCTTCTCTTTCTTAGACTCCTTGGATCTGAGCTTCCTCGGACTCCTTGGACCTCAGCTTCCTTGGACTCCTCGGGTAGTAGAATAATCCAAATTTGGATTCTCAAACAGAAAAGGACTATCCTCATATTGGGTGTCCTTTTCTCTTTGGGCATCCAACTTTTGGATTCTTGTATCCCCACTCAAAATAAACTTTCACAACTCAATACCAAGTTACAAACCATTTACATTAAATGAAAGCAGTAAATCTAGACTCTCCTGCAAGGTTATCCTAAAAAAAAAATCAACCCAAGCAATTTTATATTATCCCAAGCAATTTATATAGAAATGAAAATACTCATCACAGCCACACTTGGCCATGCTCTTAAATGTTTGAGGGCTAAGCAAGCTCTGGAGCACCTGTAGTAATTTATAATGATTTTCAATTAGCCCTCATTTATTTAGGGGGGCTGAGCAATTTCTGAAGCACCTGCATAAAACAACATTAATTTTTAAATCATGATTATTGCCCCCCCTTATATTTAGCGCTGCATGAGCATGGCCACCTGCAGAAAACATCATTAGTATCAACCTCGATCCTAACCTATGGGTAGTCTATCGTGCAATCACATTAATTCCCAGAGTGCAGTAAAAGTAAACAAACACACCAATAGTTCAATCACAACATGCAATGAAATCCGGAAGACTCGGCACGCAGCAGAAAAGTAAACACCGGCCTAACCTAAGCCTAGAAGTGGTGCCCTAGCAAACAATTCTACAGTGTGTGTAGAAGCCTGTGTGGCTGAGGTAGGCCCTAAGCTGGGTGGTTGGTTACAATTGCCTACCGTCCAGGTTTGTTGTAGGTCTGAAAAGGAATTTTTGTTTAAAGTTCAAATATTGATGGATTAAGATCCATTTTAAGTAATTTAATGTGTGGGTCTGTTTTAATGCTTAGGGTGATGATATTTGAAGTTTAAATTGCCTTAGTGAATTTCAGGAGGTTCGGGGTCCCTACATACTGAGCTAGGGGGTCCAAAAGGTCACTAGGAGAATTAAGCTAGGTTTTGGATTCCTAACATTTTAATTAAATATTAGACCTTAGTATGAGTAATTAGACAGTTAGTTTGCTGGATTTGGAGTTTCCTACGCAAAGTTATGAATTTTAGAAATTTTGGGCCCTAGACTATAGGTTGCAATTGACCGGAAAGTTGACTTTTTATTTTAGGATGATTTCTGGACACCTAATATTTTTAATAAATACTAGACCTTAATGTGAGCTGAATTCCTTTTAGTTTGCCCATTTTTGAGTTTTCTGTAATTAGTTATGATTTTTAGAAGTTGGGGCAATTAAGTGAATTATCGAAATTGCCTAATTAGGGGTACTTTGGGGGTTTTGGCCCAAATCAGCTCCAAACTGATTGGAATCACCCCCAAAGGTCAGAAATGACCTAAGAAGGTATTCCCAAGTGTTTGGGGAAAATTTGGAATTTTTAATAATTTTTAATGATTTAATCAAGGCAAATAGGTGACTTTTTATTAAGGTTGAATTAAAGTCCAATTAAAGGGCTTTTAATTTTCATGGATCAGGGACTGAATTCTGAAAATTTTGATATATTATGGGTATTTTTCTGATTTAAAATGAATTTATTAGAATTTTCTGAAGTTTCTAAGGCTTAATTAACGGGTAAATTAGGGTTGATCAATTAAGGGGTTTAATGAGTCCTAAAAATTCCTAGAAAATTCTGAGGGGTTTAGGATGTCACTAAGTTTAAGTTTTTCAAGTTTCAAGTCAATCAGAGGTAAACCCTAGCTCCTAGAATTTCTCTAAGTCTGTTAGACGGATCCTTAGTTATTGTCCTTAAGTGTTGCTAGTGTTGCAGGGGATTAAGAGATGTTTATTTCTAACCCTTTAGACATTCGCATATATGTAGCTGGGTTCAAGGATCTATAATAAAATAATACATGAAAAATAATCTAATAACTGAAGCTTCTACAAGGTCCTGAAGGGTGGAGGAACGTGCACACAGAAAGGCTCCCTAAATGCTATCTAAGTTTTAAGAAAACTCACTACACCGGGGGCTACGACCCGGTGGTATCGCCCGTAGCACCCCCACCAGAATGAATGGGGGCGACTGATGCTCAGATCCGATTGTCCAAGCTCCTTCGTCCAAATAGTTCCCGATGTACCTCGCATATAACGCGAAGAGAGAAAGATGTGTCAGAATTTCATGTATTTTATTTCTAGATTAACATACACATAAAAATTGAAGATAATGTTTGATAATGATCATGAACATAAATAAGACATGAGAAATTAAAAGACATGTAGCATTAAATACAATATTATATGCTAACAAAATCCATTGTAAACACCGTGTATATCCAATATATAACTGCTAAATTATTCAAGTCAATGATTCTTCCAATACCATAAGTGAGTTGTATAGTCGGGTATGCATGCTCGTTGATCTTTAATTGATGGCGCATAAATGTTACATTTCACGCTTAAGATTACCTATGCATTTTTTTAAATCAATGCAATCGAGACCATAACACAAGAGCATTTGACGAGCATTTAGCTAGAAGAAGAACTACCATTGAGTAAAGCTTTAGATAAACAAAACACTCTAAACAATTGCTTGATAAATTCCTTTCACTTCTTTGTATGGACAGCTAACAAATCTTATATGTTTATAATACTGAAAAAAAAAATCCTTTCTTTTTTTTTTTTTTCTAATGCATGGTAATCATTTAAACCCAATGAGAAGCTTTTAGATATTTAACAAATTAAAAAAAAAGTTGCTAGTGAAAGCCTTCAACATTGCTGTACATTTAACTTTGAATGAAATAAGTATAAAAATATTATACAATAGTAGCTATACCAATCTAAATCCATTTTTTGGAGAGAATGGTAATGAGATTTTTTTTTTTCTATTAGCAAAAGAACAATGTGCAACATCAGCTCCAATTCATAAATTTGATTACAAGCCACTTAAAAGAATTTGTTTTGAAACTATCACTATTTTTTTTATTTAATCAAAATTATGCGTTATAAAGATTTTAAATCCTGCATGCCACTAACGCTAATAAGATAATGAGTGAGTTGCAACTTCAATCATCTTTAATATAATTTCCAATAAAATTGATTACTAACCTGCACCTCTTCAAAAATACTTTCGTTTTTAGCTTGTCTCGGGTACGACTTCAACATAAAAAGTTTTTCATAAAATTTTTAAATAAAAGTCAAGAATTTTAGCGAGGATTTATATATGTATTTTAACAAAAAAAAAAAAAAAAAATAATAATAATAATAATAAAATTTAAAAAAAATCTCTTAAACGATCAGCAATATTTTACTAAAATCCGATCAATAGATTCTATTAAACCGTCAAATTTGGCAACTCTAAATCTTGCATTCAAACCATGATATAATACTAGCACCTTAACTTATAAAATGAGCATATGGATTGCAAGGAATACGAAACACTTAAAAGAATTATATATATTACATAATCTCTCCTCCGATTCATGAATAACTAATTAACATATATATACTTTTAATAAATAAAATAAAATAAATGAACCCGTCGATCGCAGAGGACACATCTTAGAATATATATATAAATGAAGATATAGAACACAATTACGTTTGCATGAATTTATTTTGGCAATACCTGTACACAACAAGAAAACTCCCAAAAATGATAATAATAATAATCCTCTGTTTGATCATCTTATTCATTTAAGAATTAAAACATGCAGAAAAGTTTTCTTTAGCCTTATCATGCTCTGTCTTGATCATACACTACAAATGGTTAAAATAAGGCTAATAGTAATGATATCAAAACACAAATGATTAAACTACACAATGGTGGGAAATAAATAAATAATCCATAGTACAAGTAAATCATGTAACAAATAAATACAAAGATATGAAATCATCTTTCAGGAAAGAATTATAGAAGCAGAAAATCGGTTACATACATTTTGATTCTCTCAAGGCTTCTTTGTCCAAATATCCATAGTCACGAGGGAGAGAGGGGGAGAGAGAGAGAGTCACACTCTCTTTTTCTTCTTGGGATGGACCACCATAGAGCAGCTCCTCTATGTAATCTTCCTCTTTAGCCGAATGGGAGAGAAAACTGCAGCTTCTATTGCTTGTTGGAAGGGGCGACTCAAGAGGAGAGCACGAGAGCTCTGCGTGAGCATGAGTGGCGTGAGGGAGCTAGAATGCCAAGGAGATCCTCTCTGCATGGGATTCCCCACCAGCCAGAGAACCGAGAGCCTCTATATGGAGTCAAATGATTGTCCCAAACAAAGGAGGAAGCTTTCGAATTCCTACCATACGCGCTCCTTGCTCGACACCATAAATTTTGATTCTCTCAAGGCTTCTTTGTCCAAATATCCATAGTCACGAGGGAGAGAGGGGGAGAGAGAGAGAGTCACACTCTCTTTTTCTTCTTGGGATGGACCACCATAGAGCAGCTCCTCTATGTAATCTTCCTCTTTAGCCGAATGGGAGAGAAAACTGCAGCTTCTATTGCTTGTTGGAAGGGGCGACTCAAGAGGAGAGCACGAGAGCTCTGCGTGAGCATGAGCGGCGTGAGGGAGCTAGAATGCCAAGGAGATCCTCTCTGCATGGGATTCCCCACCAGCCAGAGAACCGAGAGCCTCTATATGGAGTCAAATGATTGTCCCAAACAAAGGAGGAAGCTTTCGAATTCCTACCATACGCGCTCCTTGCTCGACACCATAACTGCCAATTTTTTTTTTAATTTAGGAAATCATTCAAATTATTTAGAAAGACAATTACACTTCAATTGGAATCAAATTAAATGCATTGAATTAAAATCGAGTTAAAAAAAAAAGATTTGATTCGGGTTTAATTTTGATTTGATCAAATTTAATCGATGAAATTAAGCAAGAATAAATGCAAATCATGTTCGAATTGAGCCTGACGAGGCTCGCATGAATTAATTTAACATAATTAAATGTGATTTGGACTAATTCAACTCAATTTTAGGTTGGTTAAAATTTAGTTAGATCCCATTAAGTCAATTCGCTAAAGTTTAAGCTTCAGCCGACACAATCGATCCTGAGCTGATGGTGACTTAAATCAAATTGAACTCGACGCGGTTAAAATGAATAGATCTGATTTAAGCGAATGCAATCGGGTCTAATTTAGCCCAATTTTGACTTGATTCAAGTTCGATTGGACTTCCATCAAGTCAATTTAATGGAATCATATTTGAATAAATAAAATCGAACCTAAATCGACGTCGAACTAGATGAAATTAGGCTCGACAAGATCTAATTAAGTCGATCAAAGGTGCTAGAGGTTAAACTGGTGAAAGTCGAGGTCAACAAATTCAAGTGGAGAAACGTGGAAGAAGAGGAGATTGATCTTTGAGTATATAATTTTATTTGGAATACTTTGTGGCCAATCCTGTAGAGGAATTCTTAGATTTAATTAATATAAATGTTTCGCTGGAAGAGCACGCGAGCAACTGAAGAGGAAGCACGTAGGAGAACAGTTAACGCGGGAAGGAAGAGACGGACTGAAGGTTTGTGAGGCGGAGTGGTATTTATGTTGTAATATTAGTGTTTGGATGGTAGGAATATAATATTTAATTTTTGGATGTTAAATATATAATATAGATCTAATGAAGCTGCATGTATGTTAAAACCTCAATATTTTTTCAAACATTACTGAAAAAAAAAAAAGGAAAAAGGGCAGCCGCCCCATAAATCGACCCTAAGAAGCCAGGGAAGTACCGGGTGGAGCTCGCCGCATCGACGGCATAAGCGGCGTGTGAACAAGAAGAGTAATATGCGAGAGAAGATTATGCAGCACCTAAGGTTTTCATTTTTGTTGTTTGGCAGGAGTTTGGTTAAATCCTGCAACCCAACATCCCCTAAGTAACTCGGCTGATTCGATCGACTGCTCAAGTGACAGGCCTCGGCCGGATACCTCGCCATCTATCTCGAAGCCAGTAGTTAGGCTCCCATTGCCCTCCCCTCGTTCGTAAAACTCCCTTCTCATTAGAAGGCTCAGATGGGCGGTAAGGGCCGACGGCGGCGTGAGAAGAACTATCTGGCTGCTCATGGTGGTAATAAACGACTTCCACCCCCGCCTAACGCTAAAGAACTTGAAGCACTTCCCTCGAAACTCCGCAAGATCATGGAGTTCAAGAACTCTTCGGCGGCAAAGCATGGTCCTTTTATCCTTCCCCTACACTCGCTTGACTATAACACATCTGTTTCAATTGATGTGCATGAGCTCGTTTATTCTTATCCGACGCTGTTTTTTTTTCCCTTGCGGATTGTAGGAGATACGATAAGTTCTGCGGAAACCGGACAAGGGAAGAGAAAGGATGAATCTTCCGGTAAAAAGGCAAGTAAAGCTATGGCAGTTTTGGAGTATTATTATTATTTTTTTAAATTTTAAGTCGTAAAATATGTCCAACACTGGAATCAATTCTCTATGAATGCGCGGCACTTCTTACTTTGTGGCTTTACTGATCCCTCAGCAGTGTTTAATTAAGACATTCTATGATTGGTGTGAGACTAGTAGTAAGGAGTCTGTGTCCATTAAGCTTGTACAGGTACCAACGATGCATGCATGGAAATGCTAGATTGGCCTCGACGTCACTTCATGAAGAACACTGATTCATGCTTTCATGGAGATATTACATTGGAGAACACATGGGAATGCTCTATGAGGAAGATGTTGACCAATTGTATTGGCTTTTAATTAGCTTGGTATTGTAGAAGCATCAAATATTTTTCCTGCGCTTGTGTGGAAAACATATAAGAAATGAGCATACACGTGAAAAGGTTAGAGTAGCTCCGGTGGAAGATAAGATTAGAGAGAGTCGTCTCAGATGGTTTGTTCACATAAAACGGCGGCCTTCCGATGATCCGGTTAGGAAAGTAGATGTATTAGATTTGACTTATGTTAAAAAAAGGTAGAAATAGGCCTAAAAAGCCTTAGTTAGAAAATATTAGAAATGAACTTTCTTTATTAGGTTTAAATGAGAACTTGACTCTTAATAGAACACAATGGAGAAAAATAATTCATGTAGCCGACCCCACATAGTGGGATAAATACTTGATGTTGTTGTGTGGAAAACAAATTTCCTCGAGTGCAATATAAAAGCATATTTCTTGAGACACCATTGGCTCATGTACTTTGTTGAGACAATGTAACCCGAGTTGGTTGGCTTGCTAGGTGGTTCTTGTTAAACGCAGTACGATGATTCAGAACACCTTGGTTGAAAAACTCTTATTCATTAGGAATTTTCTGGAAGTAGCTCAAATACTTTTTATTAGACATATTGTGTGTGATATAAGAAAAGAATGGTATAAAACTATCATGGTTTTGGTTCTTTTGCTTTAGGTATCTGATACGCGGGGGTCACAGCTAGGAAGGGGAAGTTGTTTAGGAATGTTCCTAATTAAGAGGGAGTTGTTTAGGAAAGTTCCTAATTATGAGAAATTATTTAGGAAGGTTCCTAATCAAGGGGGGTGGTTTAGGAAAATTTTCTAATTGTGTTTATACTATTTAGTAAGTGTTTAATGTTTAATTATTTAGGAAGGTTTTCTAAAATATGTTTAATTGTTTAAGAATGTTTTCAAAATCATGTTTAATTATTTAGGAATGTTTACTAAATCATGTTTAATTGTTTAGGAAGGTTCATAAATTATGTTTATGTTGATTAGGAAGGTTCTATTTATTTAGAAAGATTTTTTAAATTATGTTTATGCTGATTAGGAAGGTTCTAATTGTGTTATTGTGTTTTAGGGCTATTTAAGAGGGAATTTGTCTATGGTTTAGGGTATGCTATTGCTGAGTTTTGTGTTTTGCTGTAGCTTGTAGTTTTCTTCTTGAGAGTTTTCTAATGGCGTTTAGGTTGTTTGGGAGAGTTGATCTACCTCTATAATTGTAGATCACTTGTATCTTGTCTATGCTTTGAAGTTATAATAAAAAATCAGTCATTGCTTGGAGTATTTCTACAATTTTTCTATTGTTCTATTGTTGTTGTCATGTTTTGAGTTTGTTGAAATTAGAATTTCTTAGGTTGTGAGGGCTCAAGTCGCCGACTAGGGATTTGGGAGAGTCGGATCTTCCTCTCCAATTGAAGACCCAACTATATGTGCTGTTTTCTTTCATATATCTTGCAATAAAAAGAGGTTTGGTGTGTTCTTCTTCCTAATTTCTTATTGCCATTCGCTGATTTTGAGGAAATTGTATGCAATTCCTATCAGTAGCATGCATAATGATAATAATGATTTTGAGTTCAGTTGCTTTAAATCTTCTTCCTTTCTCATCTTATAAAGAGTAAAAAGGTTTTTTGTGATTATCTTCTGCATTGATCTCCTCAAATTTTCTATTTTCGTGGCTAGGGAAAGCAAATCAGTCTGTTGGCTCTCTCCTACTTATCTTTTATTTATTTGTCACATATAGGTTTACGTATGGCTCAAAATGGAAAAAAAAACCTTTTATGAATCCGGCTGATTACACATTCGTGCCCTTGATTCATCGCACTCTTATGCTTAGATTTACATGGTGAATTATTTTTTAGCTCATTCTTCGCCTCCATGTTAGCAAACATAACTAGGTCCATATTAGACATGGTAGAAGTTTGGTCACATTTTGCCACTTTTACCAACCATTGCTTTGATCTTCATCCACAAAATGCTTGAAGTTCCACTTTAGCTTATACTGTTTGACATAAGTGGTTTGTATCATTCATGATAAGTTTAATCAAGTTATCATTATTAATCGACACCTGGGATACCCATTCTTACATGGAGGTTATTCATTCAAATGATCGAAGCAGCCTCTCTGCTAAAGCAGGGTTAACTTGCATGAGTCAACCTCTCCACATGATTCACAGTTTTGGGAGGTTCGTGCATTGATTGTGTTTCTTTTTTTTTTGGATTGTTTTTTTATGTACATGCTCATTTATATAATAGATTAGATACTAAGGAGGGAGAAAGATATATGTATAAGCTAGCCAAACAAAGAGATAGGAGTAGTAAGGATTTAATTCAAGTGAAGTGTATTAAGGATGAGATCAAAAAGTACTTTTCTTAGAAGATGATATTCAACAAAGGTGGATGAGATATTTTGATAAACTTTTTAATGAAGATTGTAGGAATACAATTGACTTTAGTGACCTTAGCATCCTAAATGAAAATAAAGATTTCTGTTTTTATCGGCGTATTAGTAAAACCGAAGTTAGAGAGGCTTTAAAGAAAATGAAGTGTGGAAAAGCTGTTGGACCTGATGATATCCCAATAGAGATGTGGAAATGCTTAGGAGATGAAGGAATTTCTTGGCTAACTAAACTTTTTAATAATATTTTGAAGACTAAAAAGATGCCAGATGCGTGGAGAATGAGTGTATTGATTCCTATTTATAAGAATAAAGGTGATGCACAAGATTGTGCGAATTATAGAGGAATTAAGTTAATGTGTCACACTTTAAAACTATGGAAGCGAGTTATGGAGCGTAGGCTGCGGCGTGATACTAATGTTTCTCAAAATCAATTTGGATTCATGCCTGGTAGGTCTACTATGGAAGCCATACATTTATTGAGAGGTTTGATGGAGAAATATAGGGAGAATAAGGAGGATCTACATATGATATTTATTGATTTAGAGAAAGCATATGATAAAGTTCCAAGAGAAGTGCTATGGAGAGTTCTTGAAAAGAAAGGAGTTAATAATGCTTATATTCAAATCATTAAAGATATGTATGAAGGAGCTACTACTTGTGTTCAAACACAAGGTGGTTTGACCAAGTATTTCCCTATTTCGGTTGGATTACATCAAGGATCAGCTTTAAGCCCATATCTTTTCGCGTTAGTCATGGATGTTCTCACTAGACATTTACAAGAGGATGTACCCTGGTGTATGCTTTTTGCTGATGATATTCTTCTTGTTGACAAGACTAAAGAGGGAGTTGAAGGTAAACTTGAAGTCTGGAGATCAACCTTAGAGTCTAAAGGTTTTCGCTTGAGTAGATCTAAAACTGAATATATGGAGTGTAATTTTAGCAGTAATAGACCTAGTGAGGGGATTGTGACTTTGGGCGATCAAGTCATTAATAAGAGTACACGTTTTAGATATCTTGGATCTATTGTTCAGAGTGATGGTGAAATAGATGGGGATGTTATCAGTAGAATTCAAGTTGGATGGTTGAAGTGGAGGAATGCATCGGGCTTGTTGTGTGATAGAAAAGTCCCCCTTAAACTTAAGGGAAAATTCTATAAGATGGTGGTGAGACCTGCAATGCTTTATGCTGCAGAATGTTGGCCATTAAAAGAGAAGCATAATACTAAGTTATGTGTTGCGGAGATGAGGATGCTTTGGTGGATGAGTGGATTTACTCTTAGAGACAGGATACGAAATGAGCATATACGTGAAAAGGTTGGAGTAGCTCCAGTGGAGGATAAGATTAGAGAGAGTCGCCTTAGATGGTTTGGTCACATAAAACGGCGGCCTTCCGATGACCCAGTTAGGAAAGTAGAGGTATTAGATTTGACTTATGTTAAGAAAGGTAGAGGTAGACCTAAAAAGACTTGGTTAGAAAATATTAGAAATGATATTTCTCTATTAGATTTAAACGAGAATTTGACTTTGAACCGGACACAATGGAGAAAAAGGATTCATGTTGCCGACCCCACGTAGTGGGACAAAGGCTTGTTATTGTATGCTCATTTATGGTTGGTATTTTTTTGTTCTAAAAAATAGTTTCTGTTGAAGTAAATTTATTTTCTTATACCTTAGGACGCTTATATTATTGATTCTTTTAGGATTTTGGTTTTCGATGCAAAAAAAGATAAACAGTTGCTGCTATGTCACTTGTCTCAGGGTTCTCCAAGTTATAGATGGTAAAATCATTTGCGAACCTGATGTACTAAACGTGATCTAGTCTCTTTTCAGGATTAGACCTTCTTAATTTGCTTATAGTTCTTATTAGTCAAGTTACATATTTCTTTTTGTAAATATAGGTTCTCATGTTACTTAAACTGTTTTGTACTCTCATCATATTCGAAATGAGCTAAAGTGTCCATATGGTGCATTAATTCAATTTATCTGGCCATCAAGCCTCGTAGTTGTGGCCAGTTGGGCATTCCCCTCTTTCAAGAGGTTTTTGTTTTTTAAAAAATAGAAACCTATTCATATCATTTATAAAGAAGCACAAGGGCAGTTAAAGATTTTAATAAGAAACATTGAAGGGGGAAAACCTTTGATATAAGAGTCAAATGAAAATATGCGTATGGTATTTTTCCTAGAAATAAGTATCAGTGTAAGGAGTAGTGATAGAAACTAGGGCCTGGTTGGGGAAAAATGTTATAAATGTAACTCAAACCTATGACATCTCCAGTCCCAAGAACTTTTGATGTTAAGATGTCTAAGGGTCTCGAGTTTACTAATACAAAGCCTAAGATGAGATGCTCAAAGAAACATGCAAAATATAATAATTCATAGCTTCCCAAATTTTAATTTAGGTAAAAGTTTCTCTCTTTTGATGCAAAGTTAGCTTGCTCTAAATATCTATTTAAAAGTTGCTAAAGTCTTAAATTTTGTAAGAAATTTGAGAATGAATAAACCTTATGCAACGATTTAGAATTCACACTGCAAAAATTAAATATGACATGTAACTAACTCTATTAAATCTCAATCATGCATGCAAAATCAATCACAAAATATTTAGTTGAAAACAAAAAGAATGTAAGTCATCAATTTGAACATATAGGCCACACATTGGTACAAGGACAAGCATCCCAGTATGCCTTGGAGTCAATTTCAGCAAATCACAGTAGAAAATAATAGAAAACAACAGAATTTTGAGGAAATAGTGGCTGATTTCGATTAATAACTAAACAAGAAATAAAAGATACTAGCAATCTACAATTAGAGAGGTAGATCCTCTCTCCCAATCAACCTAGACGCTGCTAGGAAGCCCTCACAGAAGAAACTACGGTAAAAAACTCCAAGAAAACATAAGCCTAATACAAAATAATGATCCCTTTATAAACCCCTACTCTTCCCTCCAATTTAGCCCTAAAAGATCTCTCTTGCCCTTAATTAATTCCCTCCCTCTTTTGAGTTTAAATTTCGTTCATTAATTCTTTCCTTAATCCTCCTCTTAACATATGGAATAATTGGTTTACTGGGCCCCACAGGGGGGGGGGGCAAAATTTTAGCCCTTACGCCCACTGTAGCTAGTCCGCCCCCTGGCTGCTGGGCCGGTTGCAGGTAGGGGTGTTAATTCGGGTCAACGGGTGGGGTTCAGGTCGAACCCGACTTGACTCGGCCATAAACGAGTTGACACTAACCCGACCCATTTTTGCAAATGGGTCAGGTTTGTCAACCCGGACCCGACCCGTGCGAGTTAACTGGTTGACCCGACCTGACCCGTGAGAGTTAGAGCCTAACGCGAGATCGGAGCGACGGAGCGTGCCTGCAAGGCTTCGAGCACAGTGCGGCTCTCGGTTCGACGCGAGACCGGCGACTGGGGCCACTGGGCGACGCCGCGACTTGCGAGCCTGCGATTACGCGAGGTCACGATCAGTGTGACAGTGCGGCTCCGGGGTTGGGGTTCGACGCGAGGCGGTAGTGCGCCAGTGTGGCTATGTGACACGACTGGTGCGGCAATGCGGCTTCGTCGTTCCGCAGTTCGAAGGCTGACGCTAGGCGGGTAACGGTGTAACGCTGGTTGGCACTTGGCAGCCGGGTCAATTTCCGGGTCAATTTCAGGTTACTGGGTTGACCCGGACCCGACCCGTTTTTGAAACGGGTCGAGAATTGAAACCCAAACCCGACCCCTTTGTTAAACAAGTCAACCCTAACTCGGATTTCCCGGGTCGGGTTCGGATCAGGTTGTTGGGTCGTATCAATAATTGACACCCCTAACTGCAGGATTGGTCCCGTTGGACCAGTCGTAACACATCCTTCATGATGTAGATTGATAGAGGATTAAGGGTTCCTAATGAAATTAAGATGATGCAATGAATGTGGATCACATAAAGTAAATCATGATTCACATATTGAAATCACTAAATACACAAATACTTTCTTTAGATGCAGAAAAAAGAGAATTTTTACTAAATAATGCAAAGATTGATACAATCCAAATAAATCAATGAGAGCTTGAATTCGAACAATTTAATGAGTAAATGAAATTTAACAAAGCAATTGAAACCCTTGCATGGGTCCTCCAACATGACCCAAGAAATTTGGGTTCGGGTTGACCCGCCAACCCAATTTTGACCTGTTAATTTTTTTCTTTATTTTTTATTTGTTGGTATGATTGTCTTATTTTTTATTAATTAATTTAAAAATTATTGTTTAAAAGGTATTTTTATTCAAAATGGGTTATCGGGTTGGGTTCGAGTCAATCAGGTTGCTAGCTGGTTGGGTTCAGGTCCGCATTTTTGATCCGTTATTAAACATATTAGGTTCGGGTTGATCGGATTCGGATCAGACGTGAACTCGACCCATGGACTCGTTTTGACACCCCTAATATACTCATGCTGTTAGGAGATGACTTTCTCAAAATGAGGTAGTCACATATATATCTGTTAAAATAATCCTGAATTCATGGCCAGCATGTTTTTCATCTACAATAATTCAATAATCATCTGTAGATAGCAATTTGATAGGAAATACTAGGTTTTGCAAGCAATCCTCACCAAAAGAAAAGCCAAATAGCAGTTTGGTTGCTGTTTTCGTACAGGAACAGCAAAAAAACAGAGAAAAACAGAGAAAAATTGGAAAGAAAACAAGCCAACAACTTATATTCCACTAGTAGATGATTGAAAGCAACAAAAGATACAACGTTCTTCAATTCGAGAGGAAGAACAACTCTCCAAAACTCTCTTGCAACACCAAGAGCCCAAGCACACAAACCCTAGATCTCAAATTAGATTCAAATTCAAGATGCCTAATTCCCTCCCAATCCCCCCTAATTAACAATAAAGGATTTCTCCAAAATTCCTAAACACCCCGTACATTCAAATTTCCCCCTCCCAAAGCTTGCATTAAGCCCCCCATGGGGCCCACCTAGGTTCCGCCCCCCTCCCTGTTTTGTCCGCCTGGAGTAGGTTTGGACCGGTCCAGGCTGGACCGGTCCAGCTGGCCCCTCTTGGGCCGGCACATGCTGCGTAACATTACTCCCCTCCCAAAAACTCACCTTGTCCTCAAGGTGAAAAGAAGGAAATTGCTCTTTCACTCTTTCAAACGGCTCCCAAGTAGCATCAAAATCAGGGAGGCCTTTCCATCCAATCAGCACTTCTTTGTCTCCCTTTTCATCTGACCTGACACCTCGAAGCTCCAGTGGTTCCAATATCACCTGCAAATCCTCAGTCAGTGTCTCTGGTAACTCCGTACTAACTGTATGCTCCCCTATAGCTCTCCTCAACTGAGACACGTGAAAAATTGGGTGTATGATAGTTGATGGGGGAAGCTTCAGTCGATACGCCACTGCTCTGATTTTGTCCAACACTTCATAGGGGCCGAAGTACCTTGGAGCTAATTTCTCGTTCATCCTTCTCGCCATTGTCCTCTGCCTGTAAGGTCGTAATTTTAGGAAAACCTTTTCCCCCACTTCAAATTGCATGTCCCTCCTGTGTGAGTCTGCCTGTTTCTTCATGATTTGTTGTGCTCTCAGTAAATATTTCTTTAAATCTTCTAGTACCCGATATCTCTCCCCCAAGTACTCCTCCACTGAAGAAACTGGAGTACTACTATTCCCAAAATGCACTAGGTGAGGAGGGTCCCTTCCATACAGTACTTTGAAAGGTGTCATCTGTGAAGCTGAGTGAAAAGAGGTGTTGTACCAGTATTCTGCCCAAGATAGCCATTTGACCCACAGCTTAGGTGTCTCCGACACAAAGCATCTCAAGTAGATTTCCAAGCTCCTGTGAATCACCTCCGTTTGGCCATCTGTTTGTGGGTGATAAGTGGTGCTCCTTTTCAAAACTGTTACTTGTAACCTGAACAACTCCCTCCAAAAGTGACCGAGGAACACTTTGTCTCTATCTGACACTATTGCCTCTGGCACCCCATGAAATTTGACCACCTCTCTGATGAAAGCTGAAGCCACTGTTACTGCGGTGTAAGGATGTCGGAGAGGAATAAAATGAGCATACTTGCTCAATCTATCCACCACCACCAGAATCACCGTGAAACCTTCTGAACGGGGCAGCCCATCTATGAAATCCATGGATATCTCCTCCCATACTCGTCCTGGTAACGCCAACAGCTGTAGTAGCCCCCCTGGCGACATAGCCATGTATTTGTTCCTCTGACAAGTCTCACACCTGGCCACCATCTCCTCTACATCTCTGTGCATTCCCTTCCAATAAAGCTCAGCAGCAATCCTCCTGTAGGTCTTCTGCACCCCAGAATGACCCCCAACCGCGCTCCCATGAAATTCCTGGAGTATGTTTGGGATGTGGATTGAAGTTCTGGGCATCACGAATCTCCCTTGATACATCAATCTGTCCCCCTCTACTGAGTACCCTGGGTGGCTATCATCCTCCCTTAATAAATCAGCCCTGATCTTCCCCAACTCATCATCCTTCGAGCTCTCCGCCTTAATGGCCTCCCAATCTAACATCAACGAAACAGACACAACCACTGTCTGTAGCTCTCCCAAACATCTGGACAAGGCATCCGCCGCCTTGTTTTCCCCTCCTGGTCTGTACTGAATTTCAAAATCATATCCCAACAACTTTGACAGCCATCACTGATGCTCTTCCGTCACCATCCGCTGCTCCAACAAGTATTTCAAACTCCTCTAATCAGTTCTGACAATGAAATGCCTACCTAACAGGTAAGGTCGCCACTTCTGGATAGCTAAGACAATAGCCATTAACTCCCTCTCATAGACTGACTTCAGCCTGGCCCTGACTGCCAAAACCTGGCTGAAGTAGGCAATGGGTCGCCGGTTCTGCATGAGCACTGCCCCCAATCCGTATCCTGAAGCATCTGTCTCCACTACGAAGGTCTGAGTGAAGTCCGGTAGAGCTAGGACTGGTACCGTGGTCATAGCCTTCTTTAGTTTCTCAAAGGCTGCTGTGGCTGCCTCTCCCCATAGGAACCCATCTTTCTTCAACTGCTCTGTTAGTGGCCATGCTATAGTACTGTACCCTTTAACAAATCTCCTATGGTATCCTGTCAGCCCTAAGAATCCTCTCAATTCCTTTAGATTCTTAGGTAATGGCCATCTCAACATCGCCTCCACCTTTGACTGATCAGCTGCCACCCCTTCCTTGGATACTACATGGCCCAAGTACTCCACCCTAGTCTGGCCAAAACAACACTTCTTCAGATTGGCTCTCAGCTGATGCTCCTGTAGAACTTCCAATACCAACTTCAAATGCTTCAGATGCTCCTCCTCAGTTCTACTGTACACCAAGATGTCATCAAAAAACACCAGCACAAACTTCCTGAGATACGATCTGAACACCCTATTCATCAGTGACTGGAACGTCGCAGAGGCGTTGGTTAGCCCAAAAGGCATAACCAGAAACTCATAATGCCCCTCATGTGTTCGGAACGCCGTCTTAGAGATGTCTTCCTCTCTCATCCGGATCTGATGGTATCCAGACTTCAAATCCAGTTTGGAGAATATCACTGCTCCAAGTTCATCCAGAAGTTCATCAATCACAGGAATGAGAAATTTATCTGGAATAGTCTCCTTATTCAAAGCCCTATAGTCCACACAAAATCTCCAGCTATCATCCTTCTTTTTGACCAATAGTACGGGACTAGAGAAAGGACTCACACTTGGTCTGATGATTCTTGCTTCCAACATTTCACTAATCAACCTTTCAATTTCATCTTTCTGAATCTGGGGGTAGCGGTAGGGTCGTACACTAATCGGTGACACCCCCTCCCTTAGCAGAATTGCATGCTCTTGTTCTCTGGCTGGTGGTAAACCTTGAGGTGGCTGGAACACCTCCCTGAACTGTTGTATGATTGGTTGAACTGCAAGAGGAATGTCTCCCTCTTCCCCCACACTGACTTTCTCCAATCGTTGCAGCTCCACCAAGTATCCACCCCCAACCTCCTGGATGGTTAGGATCATGGACTTGAGAGACACCCCCGTCCTAGACAGGCCGACATCTCCCTGTATCACCATTCTCCTCCCCCCACTACCAGTTCCATCCGCAGTTCTCCCCAATTCACCTTGGTCTCCCCCAAAGTTTGCAGCCACTTCATCCCCAAAATCACATCTGTACTCCCCAATTCTAAGGGGAGAAAATCCTCGCTCACCTGTATCCCCTGAATGGTCATAACCACTCCCCTACAAACTCCTCTACCCATCTCTACCTTCCCTGTGCCCATCATCACCCCATAGCCTCTTGTATCCACTAATTTCATTCCAAGCAACTCAACAATCTTGGTGGAAATGAAATTGTGGGTTGCCCCACTATCTATCAAAACCACACCTCGTGGTTAGCTATCACCCCTTTCACTTTCATAGTGTGACTCGAAGTGAATCCCACTACGGAGTTCAGAGAGACTTCTGCCACATCCAGATGCAACTTCTCCTCCTCCTCCACTTCGGACCTGCTCCCACCTCCCTCTTCGTCTTCCTCGTCTTCGCAAACAAGGAGAACCTGAAGAGTCTGGTCCTTGCACCTATGACCTGGCATGTACTTCTCATCACATCTAAAGCACAATCCCTTGGCCCTCTTCTCATGCATCTCCTTATCAGTAAGCTTTTTAAAATTTCCCCCAGGCCCTCTTCCTCCAGACTTCTCCTTTGGTACCTCTCGTGTACCCCCCGTTGCAGCTCCCTTGGGAGCTAGAAAAGTGGTCGTCATCCTGTAGGATCCCCCGGAGCTGCTGCCTCGAGTCCCTCTCTCCAGATGCTTCTGGTCCTCAACCAGCTGGGCCAACTCCATGGCCTCCCCCAGGTCGTGTGGTCTCATCACTCTAACGGCTGCCCTGATTTCTGGTTTGAGCCCCTTCATGAAGTTCCCCTCAAGCACGATCTCAGAAAGACGATCCAACCTGCTAGCTAAGTATCAAACCGGCCCCGAAACTCTGCTACTGTCCCCTCCTGTGTCAACGCAAAGAACTGCTCGTAGAAGTCTCCTCCCCTGCTGGTTCGGAAACGCTCTAGCAGACAGTTCTTGAACTCCCTCCAGCTTCGAATGGGTTGCCTCATATCCCGCCAATGGTACCATGCCAGTGCCTTCCCTTCCAAGCATAGTCCTGCCGCTGTCAGTTTCTCCTCCTCTGTCAACCCGTTGACTGCAAAATACCGTTCCACCTTGTAAATCCAGCCATAGCCATCCTCGCCCTCAAAGATGGGCATCTTCAGTTTCCTCACCTTGGGATCCCCCCCCCGTACCCCCGGTATCCTCCATAACCTCCCATTCCTCGAAAAGGAGGTGCTCCCCATGTGTCTCGATCGTCCCTCCGACGATTATACCCAAACCCTTCCTCATATTTCCCTTTTCTCCCTTCAAAATCAACACCCCTTCGTTCGTACCCCTGGCTCATCTCCTCTCTAGAAAGCGGTTCTAGAGGAGGCATGTCGTCTTCCCCCTCGAAGATCTCCACTTCCGGATTTCTTCTTCCCCGAAGCGGGTTCGGATTTCCTCCTACGCCATGTCCGTCGGTAGTCTCTCTTACTTTTGATGCCGTCGGGTTGGTCTTTGCTTCCAGTAATTTCTTCATCATTCTTCCATGGCAGTGAACTTCCCCTCCAACCTTTCGTTGTTGGAGGTGATTTGATTTTGAAAATCAAAGAACTTCCCTTCCAGATCTGATTTTAACTGTCCAAATTCTCCTTCCAAGACTTCCACCTTTTTCCCGGCCATCGTTCTTCTCAAGAAACTCAAGAAAAAAAATTCTTCCGGTGCACAAGAGAGTTGCTGAAATTTCAGGATTTCAGCCGCCGATGGTCCCAAGACGATGCTCTGATACCAATTTGATAGGAAATACTAGGTTTTGCAAGCAATCCTCACCAAAAGAAAAGCCAAACAACAGTTTGGTTGCTGTTTTCGTACAGGAACAGCCCAATAACAGAGAAAAACAGAGAAAAATTGGAAAGAAAACAAGCCAACAACTTATATTCCACTAGTAGATGATTGAAAGCAACAAAAGATACAACATTCTTCAATTCGAGAGGAAGAACAACTCTCCAAAACTCTCTTGCAACACCAAGAGCCCAAGCACACAAACCCTAGATCTCAAATTAGATTCAAATTCAAGATGCCTAATTCCCTCCCAATCCCCCCTAATTAACAATAAAGGATTTCTCCAAAATTCCTAAACAGCCCTTACATTCAAATTTCCCCCTCCCAAAGCTTGCATTAAGCCCCCCATGGGGCCCACCTAGGTTCCGCCCCCCCTCCCTGTTTTGTCCGCCTGGAGTAGGTTTGGACCGGTCCAGGCTGGACCGGTCCAGCCGGCCCCTCTTGGGCCGGCACATGCTGCGTAACACAATTTTCTATTCAGAGCAATCCAACAATCAATTTGTGGACAATAACTCTCTATTTTTTGTGTAATTTACTCTATATTCTAGAATTAAAGATTGATTTTCATATTTATTTCTTTTATAGATGGTTGTTTCTCCATATTTTTATATACAACTTCTCATCTTTTTTTTTTTAACACAAAATAAGAGTATCACGAAATCTCTCATTTTTTATTATTGACTTTTCTTATTCTAATTCTCAAGAATGTCACATTTGAAGGAACTAGACATCTATCATGTACATATAATGTTGAAACTAGGATCTGAAAATTTATTGAAACATACGATATTTTTTATTTACATCTCCCAAGATATCTTCACTAGAATTACACTGATGGCTAAGAACGTAACAACAAAGCTACCTAATCAATGACTAGATTTGGTATGCATTAACAGTTATCCAAGTCCAGTTTAGACAAAACACATGAAGATACTACATCATGAATATAGAATTGGATAAATACAAAAACCATCGAGCATATCCTCCAATAATAAGGCACTAATTATGGACTCTTGAAGAGTTAAGCTTATAGAAATAGGCATCAACTTTTCTATAGGAGTAGGACCATTAGTAGAGTTTCAATTATAACAACAGGATTTGATTTTGCTATAAGAACTACCACCCAAAGTCTAATTAACACATAAATTCACTTGAGCCTTGTTCATAATATCATAATAATCAACAGTGATGGTAGATCTTAATTGATCCTATCAAGGATGCATTTGGGATGACTGGGGCTGTTTATAAAATTAGTTGTGGGGAAAAATAGGAGTTTTTAAAAGCCACAGAAGATTTTATAGACTTTCCTCTTCTAGGCAATGATAAACAATAACTTTCTTATAACAACCTTAATCTAATATATTTGGTTGTGTAAATGCTTCTTTGATATGCTTAAAATGCTGAAAATTAAGGAGAAAGTTGTAGATAAACAAAGGTGTGGTAACAATCTATTAAGTAGTGAAAAATCATTCCAAACTCACCATAACCTGATCCAAAATTAGAGCTTGAAACAAACTAGGGAAAATCATAATAACATGGAACAAGTCTTATTCCCATAGACAACTATCATGGCTGTACAACAACAACAACATCAAGCCTCTATCCCGCTACGCCGGATCAACTACATGAATCTTTTTTCTCCATTGTGTTCTGTTAAGAGTTAAATTTTTATTTAAATCTAATAAAAAATGGTTATTATTAATATTTTCTAACCAAATCTTTTTAGGTCTACCTCTACTTTTCTTAACATAGGCCAAATCTAATATATCTACTCTCCTAATTTGGTTATTGGAAGGCTGATGATTTATGTGACCAAACCATCTAAGGCGACTCTCTCTAAAGTCTAATCTTATCAGCCATTGGAGCTACTCCAACCTTTTCACGTATATACTCGTTTCACATTCGTTCTCTAAGAGTGAAGCCACTCATCAACCTAAGCATCCTCATCTTTGCAACACTTAACTTAATTTTATGCTTGTCTTTTAATGGCCAATATTCTGCCCCCTAAAGTATTGTAAGTCTCACCACCATTTTATACAATCTTCCCATAAGTTTGAGAGGTACTTTTCTATCACACAACAAGCTCGATGCATTCCTCCACTTCAATCATCCAACTTGAATTCTATTAATAATATCCCCATCTATTTAACAATCACTTTGAATAATAGACCCGAGGTATCTAAAACGTGTACTCTTATTATCATGGATGTGCTCAAAAGGATTAAAATTTTGAAGCGCAAATAAATTTATTGCTAAATAATGAAATAAATTAGAACATGTTTGTATCATTTATTTACTTGATATTTACGATAAGTATGGACTTGCAGTTCTCCATAAAATTTGCTTGATTTAGACAAAATTGATACGCCTTGGTACCAAAAACAACAATAAGAGATTCCATGAACACGCATATTTTTATTGCTAGGAAATCAAATTACAACAAGCAAGATACATGATCCTCTTTCGAGAGGAGGATCTTATCTCCCAAAACCCTAGATGCTGCTAGGATCCCTCACACAAGAAAACTACATCAACTCACTCAAAATTCTGCATAAAAAATAAAATAAGCCCTAATCATAGACTTACATAAACTCTCCTGATCTTCCCTTCTAAAACAGTCCTCTTACCTAATAAAATTCCCTCTCCTATTTAACATTCAATTAGGATATTCTTTTCTAATTGCTTCCCTCCTCACATAACTAATTAGATATTTGCTTGGCCCCACCAAATTAGTCGAATCCTCTGATTGACTTCCCACCGAAACTCCTTGTGCGGGAGATTGCTGGACTAGCCGGTCTTGCCAATCCTGTGCCCATTCCTTGCGGGATGTGGAGACAGCCTCCATATCAATACTCCCCCCAAAAGTACTACCTTGTCCTCAAAGTGGAATGAAGGAAGCTGCTGCTGCATAAGCTGGTAAGACTAGGAGTGTCAATATTTGACACGACCCAAAAACTGATGCAGGTAAGAAAACTTGCCTACAAATACAAAATTTGCAAGTCTTCCAAAAGTACAAGCTAAAAACCACATATAATAAAAATATTCCCAAAATTACTATAAAATACTTAAAACGACAAATGACAACAAATACCCATAAGAAAAAAACTTAAACTTCCAATAACCTTGATAATACGATAAGTAGAGAAGAAAGATACATATGAGATGGACACTTGTGGAGAGAAGAAATAGATAAGAAGCCCAAGACGAAGTTATAGATAGGAGAAGAGAAGGAGAGGCATCGCTCGCAAGCTATCCAGAAAACCCTCAGGTTTTACATTCCAAAAATCATCATATAACACTTCTCCAAATGTCACAAAACAGCCCCTATTTATAGGTGAAGAAAGGGAGCCAAACAGCCAAACAGCTGCCCACTCAAACCAACCAAAAGGGAAAGAAAAAAAACAGCAATTAAAGCTCCCAGAAATCGAACCACCACAGCCAGGAACCAGGACAGCAACAGGAACCGAGGGGCTTAGGCAGAGGAACCGAACAACCCAGCAAGCAGGGAATCGAACAGCCCAGCAAGGGAAACCAGGAAAGCAGGGAGCGGAAACCAAACAGCCACAACAGCTTAGCCGCCCCCATTAAATCCAAAAATCATCCAAAGAAATTAAATTTCTGCCGACCCCCCCTTGCCTCATCAAAAACTCGACCTAAACTTGACCCGAAAATTCTGGGTTAGGGTCAAACTGTTTGGGAAATGGGTCGAGTTCGGTTTAAGATCCTGACTTGATTACAAATTCGGGTGGGATTCGGGTCAACCCGAAAACCCAACATCAACCCAAAATCGACCCGGTTCCCATCCCGAACAGCACCGCGACTCGTCCGCCACCCCGCCCGTGACCTTGCCCCGCGCTCGCCCCGCAACCTGAGCTCGAGCTCGCCCCTCGGCTTGCCTAGCCCGCGCTTGCTCGTGCTCGCCTGCCTCGCCCACACTCGCGCCCGCTTGCTTCACCTGCGCTCGCCTGCACTCGTGCTTGTTGCTCTGGTAAGTGGCAACCCTGGAATCCGGTTGGGTACGGGTTGTAATTTCTGACCGTTTGTAAAAAAAAGGGTCAGGTTCGGGTCGGGTCAAACAATTGCGGGTCATTATCAGGTTCGACTCGAACCCAACCCGCAACCCATTTTTGACACCCCTAGGTAAGACGCCCATGTAGCTTCGTGCTCTAGTAGATCATTCCACCTGATCAACACTTCCTTGCTACTTGATGCTCCCTGTCACACTCCTTCGACCCCCTCTAGTTCCAACAACACCTCCATGTCATCCGTCAAGGTCGGGGGCAGTGTAGAGGACGGAATATGCTCTCCTATCACCCTACGTAATTGGAACACATGAAATACCGGGTGGATGGCCAACGATGGTGGTAACTGTAGGCGATATGCTACGTCCCCGATGCGTTCCGTTGCCTTGTGTGGACCAAAGTATCGGGGTGATAACTTCTCATTCCATATATGTGCGAGGGTTTTTTGTCTGTAGGGACGAAGTTTTAAGTAAACCTTATTCCCCACCTCAAACTGAATGTCTCTCTTATGTGCATCTGCCTTCTTCTTTATAATTTCTTGAGCTCTCAACAAATGCCCCTTCAGTTCTCCTAAGATCCCGTCCCGTCCTCCAAGTACTATTCTACCGAAGCTACCTGTGTGCTTTCTTGCCCATAATAAATCAAGTGAGGCGGATCTCGTCCGTATAATCCCTTGAATGGTGTCGTCTGTGCTGCTGAATGATAAGACGTGTTATACCAATATTCTGCCCAAGCCAATCATTTTGCCCACTGCTTAGGTATATCTGATATAAAACACCGCAGATAAGTCTCCACACTACGATTGACCACCTCTGTCTGACCGTCCGTCCGTCTGAGGATGATAAACAATGCTTCTTTTAGAACAGTCCCTTGCATTTTAAACAATTCATTCCAGAACTGGTTCAGAAGGATCTTGTCTTGATATGATACAATCGATTCTGGGGTTCCATGTAGTCTCATTACCTCCCTTATAAAAACTGTTGCTACTGTTATTGTTGTATAGGGATGGTGAAGGGGGATGAAATGAGCATACTTACTTAACTGATCTGCTACCACCAGTATCGTAGTGTATCCTGCTAATTTTGGCAGCCCTTCGATGAAGTCCATGGTCACATCCTCCCATACTTTTTCAGGCAGAGCTAACGGCTGGAGGAGCCCTCCTGGAGACATAGCTAAATACTTGTGCCTCTGGCCGATATCACAGCTAGCCACCATCTTCTTGACATCCTTTTGCATACC
Organism: Dendrobium chrysotoxum; assembly: GCA_019925795.1. Taxonomy (NCBI): domain Eukaryota; kingdom Viridiplantae; phylum Streptophyta; class Magnoliopsida; order Asparagales; family Orchidaceae; genus Dendrobium; species Dendrobium chrysotoxum. Next base: position 46,151,599 of record CM034301.1, read on the forward strand.
CTCCCAATATAGCTCTGCAGAGAGTTGATGACACGTCTTTTTGACCTCGAATGCCCCCCAATGACCGTTCCATGAAACTCTTGAAACAAGTAGAGGATGTAAGAAGAGGTCTTTGGAAGCACAAATCGCCCCTGATGAAGCAACTTCTATCCCACCACTGAAGATCTTGGATGATTGTCCTTGTTTCCTGCCAGGTCTTCCCAAATCTTCCTCAACCCTACATCCTGTTCGCTCTCTCTTCATAGTGCTTCCCAATCAACCACCAAGGGCACATATAATGCCATCATTTATGGGTGTCTCATGGGCGCATTCTGATATGATGGTATTTGGACTTTAAATCGATCTTGGAGAATATCACAGATCCATGCAACTTATCTAAAAGCTCGTCAATGACTGGTATGAGAAAACTTTATCTGATACAGTTTTTTTTAATTTAGGGCACAATAGTCTACACAGAACCTCCAGCTCCCATCCTTCTTTTTCACCAACAATACAGGGCTAAAGAAAGGGCTCAGACCGGGCTTGATGATTCCAGCTTCAAGTATCCCCCGAATCAGTCTCTCAATCTCATCCTTTTGGACCTAAGGGTATCAGTAGAGTTGAACACTAATGGGGGGAAACTCCTTCCTTTAGAACAATAGAGTTCTCGTGCTCTCGTGGGGGTGACAATCCTTGGGGAAGCTGGAATAGCTTCCTGTACTGTTAAAGAAGTGGTTGAACAATATTGGGAATGTCCTCTACATCCTCTGTCACCCCTCCCTCCAAACTTTGGAGCTCTACCAAAAATCCTTCTCCTTCCCCATATAGTGCACAAACCTGTGTTTTCAAAGAAACTATGGCTTTGGATAAGCTGGGGTCTCCCTTAATTATCACTTTTCTCCCCTCCAACATGATCTCCATAGCTAATGCCGTCTAGTTTACCTTGATTTCCCCCAAGGTTTGTAGCCACTTCATTCCCAGAATCAAGTTAGTACTTCCCAATTCCAAGGGAAGAAAATCCTCTTTGATGTGAATCCTCGGCAGCTCCACCACCAACCCCTGACATATCCCCCTGCTTGTCTCTACCTTCCCGGTGCCCATCATCACTCTGAAACATCTTGTGTCTACCAGCTCCAACCCCAGTTTGTTCACCACTTGGTTTGATATGAAATTATGGGTAGCCTCACTGTCCACCAAGATCGTCACCACCTCTCCTCATATATGTCCCCTCACCTTATAGTGTGATTCGGAGTGAATCCCACTATAGAGTTTAATGAAACTTCTGTCACCTCCAAGTGTACAGGCTCCTCTTCCTCTGCCTCGTCCACTTCCTCCTCAACATACACCAAGAGAACCTGCAGGATACGGTTTTTACACCTATGTCCTGGCGTAAATTTCTCATTGCCCCTATAACATAACCCCTTTGCCCTTCTGCCCTGTACCTCTGCATCTATGAGACGCTTGAAATTGCTATCCAGACGTACTTCAGTGCTCTTCTCCTTGAGTGCTTCCCTCTAAAAAGGCACCGTCTGGGTCTTCGGTGCCAGGTTCGTGGAGAGACTCCTATAGGTGCCTCCCATAATGCTGCTTCTGCGGTCCTTTTCCCTCTGATGTTTCTCCTCCACCCATTGTGCCAGTTCCATTGTTTCTCTCAGTCCGTTTGGCCTCCATACTCTGAGTTCCACCCGTATGTTCTCCTTGAGGCCCTTCATGAAATTTCCCACTAAACCTTCTTCAGAAATCCCCTCAATCCATGATGTTTCTCCTCCACCCTTTATGCCAATTCCATTGTTTCCCTCAGTCTGTTGGGCCTCCATTCTTTGAGTTATGCGCGTATGTCCTCCTTGAGGCCCTTCATAAAATTTCCCACCAAACCTTCTTCTAAAATCCCCCTCAATCTGCCCGATAACAGCTCAAATTTCTCTTGGTACTATATGACTGTCCCCTCCTGAGATAAGGCATAAAACTGCCTGTGGAGGTTTCCTCGGATTGCTCAAAAACGTTCTAACAACCACTCTTTAAATTCTCCCCATGAATGGAGTGGATACCTCATCTTCCTCCACTGAAACCAAGCTAGGGCTTTGCCCTCCAAACATAGCCCACCGCCATGAGATTTTTCCCTTATGTCAGCCCATTAATGACAAAGTATCTCTCCACCCGATACACTCATCCTTGAGCATCTTCTCCTTCAAAGACCGACATCTTCAGCTTTCTAACCCTAGGATCTCCACCCCCGTTCCCTCTCCCGTTATTGTTTCCCCCTGTGTATCGTGGGTGGAAATCTTACCTTTCTTCTATTCGACTCTCATAGTGGTCGGCCACCCCACCATCCTCCCACGAAATTCCCTTCCTGCTCCCCCTCCTTCTGAAGGCCCTATTCCACCTCTCATCAGAGCCCTAAGAGGTGGTTCTTGGTGCAAGAAGCTTTCCTCGTCGAACTTCTCCCTTCTAATCCCTTTTCACCTAGTTGTGGTCAAGCGAATCCCGATCGATTCTGGATGAGGGTTAGTACCTTGAATCATCGATGAAGTTTTCGTTTGCATCTCCAAAATCTTCCTTAACATCTCCTCCACCTCTCTAAATTGGGTTTCCATGGACGAAACCCTCTCTTCTATGGTTGAGATCTTCTCCCCCACATCGGATTTGAATTGCCCACCTTCTTTGCTGCCATGCCCAAATATAAGTTCCAATCTGCACAGAAAATGACAAAATTAGCGAAAAAATGGCGTCTATGGTCTTTAGGCCGAAAATTTCTACAAGCGGGGAGAAAAAACACTTCAGAAATCAGTGAGGAGGACGGAGATTTCGGTCCCGGACACTGCTCTGATACCAATTTGATATGCCTTGGTACTAAAAACAGCAATAAACTCGAGAGATTCCACGAACATGCATATTTTTATTGCTAGGAAATCAAATAACAACAAGCAAGATACAATGATCCTCTTTCGAGAGGAGGATTTTCTTTCCCAAACCCTAGACCCCGCTAGGATCCCTTACATAAGAAAACTACAGGAACTCAAACTCAAAAATCTGTATAAAAAAACAAAATAAACTCTAATCATAGATTTAAATAAGCTCTCCTCATCTTCCCTCCTTAAACAACCCTCTTGCCTAATAAATTCCTCTCTCCTATTTGAAATTCAATTAGGAGATTCTTTCCTAATTGCTCCTCTCCTCATATAAGTAATTAGATCTTTGCTTGGCCCCACCAAATCAGCCGAATCGTCTGATTGAGCTCCCACCGAAGCTCCCTGTGTGGGAGATTGCTGGACCGGCTGGTCTAGCCGATCCCGTGCGGCCATGCCCACTTCTTGCGGGATGCGGAGACTGCCTCCATATAAAAAATTAACGTCAATAAATTTAGTATTTTACATGACAGAAATTTTATGATTCATGCAAAAAAATCCATGAGTCATCACAAACATGTCCGCCATTCTAGTGCACTAGATATTTTGGGACTCCATTTGTAGCGAACACAATTTCACCATCTAGAATAACTGTGGGAACAAGCTATATATATATATATATATATATATATATATTTGGCAAGTGTGTTAGATGTGAATTTATAAGGAGAAAATGGAAAGAGAGATGAATCTAATGTATGGGCTGCAGATTCATGAAATAAGGTCAAATCATACACATTAAAAAAAAATATTTATTCTAGAATTTCATGAAAATTTTAATTTATGTGTTAGCTCCAATGCATTGCAAAATTTGAAATAGTCCTCATCGTTCTTGTATTTAATTTCTTTATTTATAAAAGAAACCTTTATTAATTTAAACAAATCATTATTTGATCACCTGATTTGAACTCCACATACCTCCTATGAAACCTTGTAATTGTCATAACTAATAGCCAATTTTTAAACGAATATCCTTATGTTAGTTGGGCAAATCATCTGAATCGTCAAAATGATATAAGTCAAATAATAAGATGCTAAGAAACTAATATGTATCTTATGGGATAACTAATAAGGATGACTATTCCTCACCTCTTCCTCTTTCTGCTCATTGTGTTTTTCTTCTTTTACATGAAATTCAGTCGTTTGTGTGGATTTTGTTATCCAGAATTTTGTGTCTTAATTTCTTGTTGAAAGATCTCTATTGAGTTTTAATTTTTCAGTTTTTATTTAAATTTGTAAATATTCTTTTTAAGATTGATAGTTTGTTTTCCCTGAAAATTATGTGTTCATTGTGTTGGTATCTACCTGAGCTGAAGTGATCAAATAGTGCAGTTGTTATAATGGCATTCAAGCCATGTGGTCGCAAAAACTCTCCTGCAAGGGAGAGATAAAGGGAGTGATGGACGGACAGTTATCTGCTGAGTTTGATCTGTCATGTTGTAATTGATGTTTGATTGTATTAGCCTTTTTTTTCAATGCTAAAGTCTAACATCCTTTTCAGATTTGTTCATGTGCTACAGAAGATGTCAAGTACACTATTAGTTAGCTTCATTGATGGACCAATATTTCTTTGTGACTTAAATGATTTATTGATTTGTTGATGAAGAGGTATCTAATTTTAAGTACTGCTATTGTTTGTAATCACAGAAGCCAAATCTAAAAGAATCACGATCGGCAACATCCAATTTCAAACTGGGAGACGATATAAATGAAAAAACAAAAAATAATCTTGTTATGGACAAAAATGGAAGTGCAGAATGTAGCTCGGCTGATATGAGGAAAAGAAAACGAAAGAGAAATTCAGTGAAAGACCTCCGTTTTGAGGCTTCGGATCAGCTTGGAAAACATTCGAAGAGGAATGAACGCAAGAAAGAGTAAGCTTTCTTCTAAATGCATACTTTCATTATTACAATATTAAAAATTAGAAGATTGGTGAAAATTGGCAATACTTTCTGAGGTGAATAATGAAATTGCCAAAGAGGCAGCTTCATGGTTGCTAAGTATTTAACTTAGGTTTTGTTTGAGATAACTTTCTTACTGCTTTTTAAATTAACTTTTTAATACAAAAATTAAAATTTTGTTACTAGAAAGTTGTTTTAAGAAACAATAAAAAAGCCGTCTCAAATGAAACTTTAGGTTTCATTTGGAACAACTTTTTAGTACAAAAATTTTTTGGAAGTAGCAAAAAAAACAGTGGCCAAAAGTTGTCTCGAATAAATTCTTAATATTTGATTGATAACATTCAACCACATATGATGAGAGCTTTTATTTGAAGAGAATTTATAAATATTTTAAATTTGTCCGGCCGTTTACGCCTCTTTTCAAGCTTGTACAGATACATCAAAGAGAGAAAAAACAAACACAAAAAAGTGAAGGCGAATGATGCACTGGACTTTCCTGGACGAGAAAATATCAGATTTGGTGAAGTTGTTGAGGCTCCACCTAAGCTTTCATTACCAAAGGTATTATATTATTTTAAAAATTCCAACTCTTTGCAATTTTATCATCAAAATTTTTAGAAAAAACGATAGTGCCATATGCTTTTGCAGATGTCAAAAACGTTATTAACAGTGGATGCTTCAAAAGAAAGGCTAAGACAACAAACGGTTGAATTATACAGGAAGCGGAGAGGATGGGAGTCTAGGCCTGGACTTAAACTTCCGTTGTAGAAAACACTCATTTATGACTGGTAAATGCTTTCCAGAAATTTTGTTATTTTTTCATGTACTCTTTTAAAAAAATATAAGTTAATACAGATAAAAATGTCAAGTGACATACAGACAGAGAGAAAAAAGAGTAAAAAACAAACATGCGACTTTGCATGTTTGTAAGAACTTTGGAATTTGTACTTGTGCGTTAGGTTTCTTTGGTCAAGGGCTGTAACGGTTCCATTAGAAGTTGTATTTCTCTGGTTCTCAGTTCAAATTTGCTCCTTTTCATAGCTCTTTGCTGGTGGAAGTTCTATACTACTTTCTTTATTTTAGCCGCACATCAACTTTGGACCTATTGAATTTAAAAATATGGTATGAAAATGGTGAATTTATCATCTGATTATGTATATTAAAAATGGCTTCAAAACCTATCATTTTATTTTTCTGTTAATAAATCAATCTTCAAGCCTCAAAATATAGATTGGCTGATTGAAACTTGACGATTTATGCATATAGATGAGCGTACAACCAACTAATATGATAGCTATATGTAGATCCTAAGAAAACATTAAGACGACCAATATATAAATACAGTCCTGCCATGCAAAAAGCTCAGTAACACAACTCACCATAGCCTCACTAGTACACATTAATGGCCAGTTTGTCTTGTTTAAGAGCCTGGAAGTGATTGGATTTAAGTTTATAAGTGAGTTTAGATATTATGCAAATTAAGCTAAATAAATTTAACAAGAAATAAGCATGCAAAGACAGTGCACGCAATATTACTTGGGTTTAGTGACCGTGCAGAATAATTTCTCCTTATATTGAGTGCACTTATGAAGACCTAGTCTCATAAAAACGTAGTAACTCGGCCTTTAAATGATGAGATAATAAGGCAAAGAATAGAATCTAAATCTAGAGACCTTACAATGCCAAAAAAGAGGTCAACAATACTCGCATCGAAGTTGAATCAATCTAGAGTGATAATTGATGTCGCTTGTTAATATTAAAAGCATATAATTGTTGTTTTCAAAGAGAATCCAAATGGAGAAATTTTCATCTTCTTGCACCCCAAAAAATCTAATTTGAGAGGGCATGCCTTGAGTCCTTGGCTCTTCAAATCATGTAAGTGGATATGCGATGAAAGCCTTCAATAAACTCACAAATTCTGAGATCACTTGAACGTAGCTGTCGACACCCTTACAAAAATTAAGCTTATATGAAAATTGCATGCACTCCATTTGCAATTTTAATCTCCATAGGAATATTTCAGTATAACAAGTCATATGCAATGCTTCTTTTAATAATACTATCAATTCACTCCATATGTAAACTATGTTGAGCCAATATCAACTTGCTTATAAATATTGCTAAACATGTTTTTTTTTTCCTTTGAGAAAAGAAAAACTAGCACTTTATCTTTAATGTTAAAATATTCTCTTAAAATGCATATAATTTCAAGAATATAATGTTGTCAAGAATTTAGCTCTTTTCCATCATGAATGTAGTTTTTTAATTACTCAAATTTAGGTTTCGTTTGTGATAATTTTCTTATTGTTTTATAAAATGACTTTTTAGTTAAAAATTTTGTTAGTTCAAATAAATTTATACTAAAAATTGCTTTATAAAATATTAAGAAAGTTGTCCCAAGCGAAACCTTAGAAAGCCATTGCAAGCATTCAGTTTTTGTTAAAAAAAAATCAGCTTGCTTCAGTTGCAATTAGAATTAGGCTTTGTTTGAGATGATTTTTTTATTGCTTTTTAAAATAGAGTTTTAGTACAAAAATTAAAATTTTGTACTAAAATTTTGTTTTAAGAAGTAATAAAAAGTCATTCCAAATAAAACCTTAAACCATATAGAGTTTGGAGTTTTGAAACACAAGGAAAAAAGCAATTAGTATTTTTCTTATCTATTGAATCTAAACCAAAATTTCTCAGGACTCTTATTGCTTCAAGCCACTCCAAGCAAAAGTATTGACAGTTGAATGAAAAAGACAAGAGCTTTGGTGCTATATTTCAGACCGCATATGTATATGGCGGCTATAATTTTCTAGTTTGGTTGGCGGTTCCTTTGATTTTATTTGGTTTATGGAGGTGACACTCAACTAAAAAGGAAGAAATTTATATCTATCAAATTGACAAATAATGTTGCATTTTCTAAGGATTTTTATATTTAGTGGAATTACATCTCCCATCAATTATTTTAAATTTCATTTGATATGATTTTTTTACTGCATTTTAAAGTAATTTTTTAGTATACTAAAAACTGATTTAAAAAAAAGTAAAAAAGCCGTCCCAAATAAAGCCTCAGAGAAAATATAATTTTACAAAAAATAGCATAAAATTGGCAAGTTTGTTTTCTCGAGAAAATCTTATACAAATTTTAATGCACCTGAATTTCTAAATCTATATTCTATAAGTTTGGACAACAACAACATCAAATTTTTATCTAATTACATGGAAAAATTATTAGGTGCGGACACCGGACGTAGCTCTACGTCCGGACTCCACTAGAATGACGCCACGTAACATTCGTCGACGCGATATCCCGTTCTGTTGAATTATGAATTTTTAGCACGTGTTATGACAACTTCTGCGTGGCCCGACGACCCGACCCGGATTGGACGCGAAAAATTAAAAAAATCTGCCCTTTTTTTTACTAATTCCTAGGTAATACCGAGTAATACCGAGTATTTCTTTGGTAATACCGAGTAATACCGAGTAATTCTTTGGTAATACTGAATAATTCCTAGATAATACCGAGTAATACCTAGGTAATACCGAGTAATACCTACGTAATTCATAGGTAATACCGAGTAATTCTTCGGTAATACCTAGTAATTCCTAGGTAATACCGAGTAATACCTAGGTAATTCATAGGTAATATCGAGTAATTCTTTGGTAATACCGAGTAATTCCTCAGTAATTATAATTGTTCTGGGCTTCATACACAAATATTCTGGGCTTAATGGACGCCTGTTATTTTTAATTAAATTTGCTCGTCCGATATGGATCGGATCGTCGAGCCGTGCGTAAATTAGGAACGCACGTGCATCATTTGAACTTCTCGGCGAATCAGGTCGCCGGGTCTTCGGGTCGCTACGTGGCGCCATTCTACTGGAGTCCGGACGTAGAGCTACGTCCGGTCCGGTGTCCGGACCTAATAATTTTTCCATTACATGAGATGAGCTGCTACATAAAAAAGAATTAATTTAGTCGACTTTATGTTGTAGGATAAATATTTGATGTGATTGTTATTATTGTTATTTAAACTTACATAACAGAGACTTAAGCTTCGTTTGAGAGGACTTTTTTACTGCTTCTTAAAGCAGCTTTTTAGTATAAAATTTTTAATTTTTATACTAAAAATTTGTTTTAAGAAGCAGTAATAAAGCCGTCCCAAACGCAATCTTTATGATTCACTGCATTTAAAATTTGTGTAAAATATTCTCTTTATGTCATAATGATGTATTTATTAACAATGCCAATGAACAAAATATCAAGGCTAAAGTGTCTTTACTCCAAAAAAAAAATATTTAAAGCACTAAATCATCCACTTCCAATATTTTTCATGGCCAAAATGGAGGGCCCTGAATCTCCACATTCTGAGTTAATATTTCTAAAATGAAGGCGGTGCAATTAGCCTTGTCAGAAGCTAATCATTCGTGTTATTTAATGTGTCTTTTATCTTAAAAGTTTCTCAGAATCTTATAAAATTTTCTATTTTTCTCACAGCAGAGAATGACAGAACACACTTCCAAGCATCCCGCAGACAATATTCAATCAATATCTCTTCATAAGCACTTATCTTATAAAGTGATTATGTAAGCACTGATGTCATTAAAATGTGTACGGAAGGCCAATTTTATGGAACCACTTTAGTGTATTTTTTTCTTTTAAAAAACATATTATGCTGCTCCACTTGATAATTAAGAAATGAAAATTGATAAGTTGGTACATAAGTAAAGAGAGAAAGATAATAATAATAATAACAATCTCATATAATTTTATATTAAACTAAATTTTCTTGCAAATATTCATCAAAATATTTTTAAAATAATATCGATTGAATTCTAATAATAATTATTAAAACTACTTCATATACAGATTTTTTAAAAGTCTTAGACAAGATTGTTCAATAAGCAATTTCATCATAGAAATTCTCCTGATCAATTTGAGGAGACCAATGTAGGGCTCCTTTTGTTGTCATGTTGAAATTCCTTCTCCAAAGCCAAACCACAATCTCATCGATATTTTTAATTTAACTCATCATTCTTATGCTGCTGGATCGACTCTTAATCTCTCCATAGCCATGGTAAACTTAACATAGCCTCACATCATTGACACATCTCGTGATGCCCTTTGCGATGAGCTATGACAATTAGTTTGAGAGAATTTCCCCTTAGGGTATACGAACCAACTTTCTTTTCATCTCAATTCTCATGAGTCTTCACCACTCATTTATAATTAGGAAATATCCTTAAAGATCCTATTACAATGGAAGTGAAGCCACATGCTCTAGATTTTTATGGTATAACTATATCTTTACCCTGTCCTTACCAAGAGGTTTGATCTTTCATAGAGGGTTTTATTATCTATATAAATATTTATGGAAGCATGCAGATTTGTATTGATTGGAATGAAGTTGGAGGGAAAAACAAAACAAAGAATAGATTGGGGAAATTAGATAAAAGCGTTTAATTACAATGTTCATTTATTAGGAAGATCAAGAAACAATGTCGAAGACTTAGGTGCACTAAGGAGAAATTATTTAGTGCGGAGATCGGACGTTGCGCTACGTTCGAACTTCTATTAAAACTAGACACATGGATCAGCCACGTGGATTTTTTTTGTATATTACTTTTTCTTTATGTTCTTGTCAGCCCGATCGACCCGAAAATTTTACCTTTTAAAAACCAGGGTTTAGGGTTGGTGCTTCAAAAAAGCCGTGAAAGCTCCAAAATCAAAATATTTAGTACTTCTGATAGCTACTCAAAAAGAAAAAAAAAATAGCAGAATTTTGCAGTATTTCGCGGAGATGGAATGCTCATAGGACACGAATGTTGAAGACATGCATAGAAACTTTCAGTAATCGGAAGTTAATTTTGTTAGAACTGCTGCAGGTTTCAACTTATCGGTAAATTTCTACCTCATCCGAAGTTGTTCTAAGGGTTTCAAAAGATGTGTAGAAATAACAACTTAAATACTGAGTGCTAAAGATCTTTGCAATATTCTACTATGCTTTTTCTATGAATTTGTTTATGTGCTCTTTTACCACTTTGCAATATTCTACTATGCAATATTCTGCTGCGCTTTTAATGCACTCTTTCAAGGAGAGATTATTCTCAAGAAACTTTCAAAATAATTTTGCTTTGCTTTTACTGTGCTTTAGATGAGCTTTTGCTGCACTTTTATTGCGCCTTTGCTGTGTTTTTATTGCACATTTGCTGCGTTATTCCTGCGCTTTTAATGCTCTTTTGATGATCTTTTTCTTTCTTCAAATTGTGCATAAAGATGAAAAAGAAGCATATGATGCTTACTACAATTATGCCCATAAAAGTGGCTTTAGTGTGCGTAAGGATCATCATAATTACTGGCCAAATTCTAGAAAGATAAAAACCAAAGACTTTATATGTTTAAAAGCTGGTTTCAAGAAGAGATTTGATCCGAATTCCCAAAAGAAATATAGAAAATATGAGATTAGAACGGGTTGTCCATCTTTGATCAGGTTTGCAGTTGATGAATCTGGAAATTAGATTGTGAAAAAAATTTATTGAATCCCATAATCATGAATTGGCTAGGCCAGAAGACCGGCACCTCCTAAGATCATGTAGGAATATTGATGATGAGAAAGCTTTAGTTCTGAAGTCAATGATAAAAGCCAGGATTAGAACCGCTGATTCATTCTCCTACCTCATAGAGGAAGTTGGAGGTATCAAGAATGTTGGATTCTCTAAAAGGGATGCATACAACTTCATTTAGAAGGAGAAAAGAGTAAAGATTAAATTTGGAGACACTAATTCTTTGATTCAATTATTTAAAGATCGACAAGTTGATGACAATATGTTCACATGAGACTTCCAAATTGATGAGTTTGATGGATTGTTAAATTTTTTTTGAGTTGATGGAATGAGTAGGATAAATTATGACTATTTTGGAGATATGGTGATTTTTTATACTAGCTATAGGCTAAATAAATATAATTTAGTTTGTGCCCCATTTGTCGGTGTAAATAATCATTGGTAAAACATTTTAACTAGGAGTGGCCTTTTTGTCAGAGAAAATAATTGAATCATTTATATAGTTATTTAGAATATTTATACGAATAATGGATGATAAACATCCACCGACAATATTTACTGATCAGGACCAGGCAATGGCTAGAGCAATAGAAGTTGTATTACCCCACACTCATCATAAACTTTGCAAATGGCAAAAGTTGGGTGCTTCAATAATAACAACAACAAAGTCAGAGGACTCTTCTATAAGTGTTTGAGCAAGTGTGACTCTGAGGAGGAGTTTGAGAAAATATGAGCTGAAATGATCATGGAAGGGAACCTCCAAAATCATGATTGGTTGGAGGATCTTTATAAGATAAGGAATAAATGGTTAATAACATTCAATAAAGACCATTTTAACATGAGAATTCTATCAATGCAACGTAGCAAGTCTACTAATAATGTGTGTCATGGCATTTCTATGCCAACAAGTTCTATAACTAATTATTTTCTTGGCTTAGAGAAGGTGATGATGACGTGATGCTGGAATGAATAAGATGAGGACAATAAATGCAGCTAGTACGAAATAGCACCTATATTGAAAGGCAGCTCAATATTAAAGCAAGCTGCTCAATTTTACTCAAAAAAATTATATTCATTTTTTGAGGAAGAATTTCTACAATGCGTGGGTGGAATGAGTATAGACTTTATCTCAAGTGATTCTTTGAAGTTTTTAGTTAACTACACAGATAATAAAAACCAATCTACACCTTGGGTTGTTCATGTTAATGTAACAGAATATGAACATGTAAGAAGTTTGAAATAATGGGTTTACTGTGTTCTCACTGTATGAGGGTTTTGAGGCAGCTTGATATTGTAAAAATCCCTGAGAAGTACCTAATGATGCGATGGTCAGCATGAGCTTGAAAAAATATATATTCAGGTCACTTTGGCATAGGTAAAGGAAAGATTACCTTTGAATCTAGTAGTGGATTCATATTTAAAAATCATATCAGCAAGTTTGTATATCAAATAAGCAAACGAGCTCAAGGGAATGAGGAGGCTGAGCAGTACATGTTGGCTACAATGAAAGACATGATTGAAAATATAGACTTCGTTATTGAAGGCAAGATAAAAAATTATAAGTTTGTTGCAAATACACAGGGTGGTGGTAGTGCAAAATTTAAAAGATCCACTAAAGGCATATCTAATATAAGATTGAAGGGTTACTGAGAAAAGAAGAAGACTAAGAGTACGATTTAACTTCCAAAATTTTTTATTAAATTATATATCTAACTGCGCTGTAGTTACGCCTTAACTGTGCTTTAACTATACTTTAATTACTCTTTAATTTTGCTTTAACTATGCATTTACTGTATTTTTTATCTATTATTTTGTTGACCCTAATTCTCTCAATAGAGAAAGCTACATTGAATGAAAAAATAACAGAAATGGAAAATCCTTTTTCAACACAGATGAACTTTCTAAACATGCTTGAATGCTTCAGTGAGGAATTCATAACTGGTACAACAACTAAAGAGCTAGGTGCCGAGTACACAAGAATGATGATGGATTTATTTCTTCAGAATTGCAATTGTAATATCTTTGTATTAAACTCAATTTTCTATTTAATTCATTGTAATAAATTTTTTATTTTTACTTATCTAATGATTGTAACGTTATAAACTCTATGATAATAATTATTCTTAATGATTGTACCAAAAAATAAAAAGATAGCTCAGCAAAATAGTAGCTAGATGTGTGTTTATTGAGTTTTTGCTACGCTTTTGTTGTGCACTGCGCTTTAACAACACCTTTTGTTTTTGCTTTTTTACTTCACGATGATGGATTTCACTGCGTTTCAATGCTTTTTTACCACGTTTCATTGTGTTCCAATACTTTATTTCTTATTTGATCGTTTTTATTACTGTCATTATGTTGGTACCTGTATCACTACTATTTTTCAGGCTTTAGGTTGAGTTGATTCTGTCTTGTATTGATTGTCCATTTATTGTTGGTTTGACCAATTTTATTGCTATCTCTATGTTACCTTTAGTAGTGATATGTCGACCATCTTCTCTATTTAAGCAGGTTCGCAGTTTACATATTCCCTTACCTGTTATGGAATGCAGTGTGTGGTATCTGAGATATAAGTACCTACTTCATTGCCGCCACCTAATGGATTTTCCAGTGCACTCAGATTTAGCAAATACTGAGTGCTTTTTTGCTTTGCCACCACTTTGCTTACACTATCATGAGTTTATTTTATATGCCAAGATGGTATCAAGTACTCCCTCCATGCTGTAACCTTCACAGTCATGTAGAGAGTGCTTGATACCATTTTGGCATACAATAAAGTGGCGGCAATACAAAAGACACTCAATATTTATTTTAATTATACTTTCACTGTGCTTGTATTGCGCTTTCAATTTTTTTACTTCTCTAATATCTTTGTTTTAAACTAAGTTTAAAGAGAAGATAATGCAATAAGAACACAGTACAAGCAGAGTTAAAGCACTTTCACTACGCTTTGGCCACGCTATAGTTGCGCTTTAGCTGTGCAACTACATATAATATAAAATTATTACAAAAAAAAGAGAATGAATTACACATTATAAATAAAGAATACAAAATGTACAGGATAAGTACAATTAGATACAAAAATTACTATTTCTTTGTTGAAAGGAATAGAGCGTAAGAGAATTCAGCCCTAAACTTTTGCTTTTCTTGTTGCCAATTTTTATATTTTGTCCAATCTACTTTACTTTTTTCATATACTTGCAGACGAATATTCCGCAGTCAACATTGCTCGTCTGGGTTGGAAGTCCATGGACACCTTGTAAATTTTATTTTGTTATGTCGCTTTGAAAGTATTCATTCGTGTCATCATATATGTCATTTATCTGAACAAAATAAACAACAAATACAACTTCAATGGACATATCGAGAGAAGAAATAACATATTATTATGCTCTAACTTATGACTTGTTGACAAATTTGCTTGTGTTGCGGATTGGGTAAGGAATCCTAAAATTTTCAAAATTTCTCCTTTAGCCTGCCTACAAGAAGGGTCCAGTGCCTATTGTAGATGATGGGTAGAATTAGAAGATTACTTTCCTTCATTGAATTCTCATTGATATGTTTGACGAATAAATTTGCGTGCTGTTTATAATCCTTGTATACCTGCAGTAAGTAAATAAGGATAATTTTAAAACATGAGAAAATAATATGATGAAGAGACTAAATACTACATTAATACTAACCCTGTGCATTGGAGAGATATATAAGTAGGGTTGAAACTTGTTAGTATAAGCTTATTTTTTTCAGATAACAACAAAGAAAACACATCTACATGTTTGTTATCCAAGTAATCATCAATAACTAGCTGATCAATTTCAGCTCTCGTTATTACAATGTTACCAAAAGTAAAAATAGGATCATCCGTGCAACAAAAAAAATAGTCAATATCAAGAAAATGAATGTAAAGAGATGCAAAGCACAGATAAAGCACATTAAAAGCACAGTCAAAGCGCAATAAAAGCGTAGCCAAAGCATATTAAAAGTGCATCCAAAGAACAACAGAAATGTAGTGAAAGCGCATCAAAGGCGCATCCAAAGCGCAACTAAAGCATAGTGAAAGTGCGTCAAAGGCGTAGTAAAAATATAGTGAAAGCGCATCCATCCTTAAGCTTTACTGAAATAATTTATTTAAATCAACTCAAATTTACTTGTAATAGTACTTTTTGAAGCATTCATCCATAAATAATTGTTGTTCTATACTAAGGAATGTCTTGCCTTTAAATTTCATTGTGGTGGGGGTAGGATGAGGTTTGACTTTAACTGATTCAACACAAATTATTTCACCAGCAGGAGGGGCTTGTTGTGATATTCGGGTGGAAGCTTTATTAACAAAATTTTTCTTATCATCTCTTTTTCTTTTTGTATTTTGCCTAAGTGGGGGGCCTTGCTTTGAAGTTGGAGGGGTTGTACTCGGTGGTTTATTTTCAGATGGAGGGAATTGAGTGGCAGGTGGGTGTACTAGATGTGCAATTGTAGTGGGGGGTATTTTTTCAGATGGGGGGACTTGGTTGGCAGCTGGGAATGTTGGATGTATAGCTCTGGTGGCGGTATAATTTCAGATGGGGGGACTTGGTGGAAGTTAGGAGTGCTGGATGTACAGCTGTGGTGGTGGGTATAATTTCAGATGGGGAGACTTGGGTGGAATCTGGGAGTGTGGGATGTACAGCTGTGGATGGGGCTTTTTTTTCAGAATGGGGGACTTGAGTGGCAGCTGGGTTGGTGGTGGGTTTGAGGAGTTTATGTACAGTTTTATGGGTTTTAGGGATAGCTCTGGTGGGGGGTTTCTATACAGATGGAATAGATGAGGATGAAGAAGATGGAGGAGTTTTTTCAGGATCTAATTTACATTGGGCATTATGGTGGATTAACTTGTACTGAAGAGAATCGACCTTTGCTTCAAGTCGATTGAAATTTTCTTCAAGTTGATCAAGCCTGGTGCCCAAATTTTCTTGAATTCTATTACAAACTTTTAATAGCACCAAGCAATTTTTTTCAACACTAGCCCAAATCTCACTAGCCCGAATCTCAACTTGAGCTACTGGGGGGTTTTGATGGGTAGAATGTGGGTGGGCTTGAGGGGTAGGAGTGGAAATTTTTTTTAGTTTTGGTGAGTGGATTTGGTGAGGAGATTGATGCGGAGATTAAATATGGAGATTATCGATAATAATTAAGTCAACATTCATATTTTTTGCTTCCTCCTGAGTAACATCCTGTAGGACATGAAAAATCTGCACAAATTTTACATTAATATTAGTAGATTAGAAGATAGGAAGCAATTTATTCGCAGTAAAAGCGCAGTGAAAGGGCACCAACGGCACAGTGAAGGTATAAAAAAAGCGCAGCAAAAGTGCAGTAAGAGAGCAGTCCAAAGGATACTGCATTTTCACCGCGCCTTTGCTGTGCTTTAACTTCATAAAAAATTATAAATATTTTCATTTTTAATTTACATGGTAATTATAAATATTAATACGCACATGCCTTTCCTTTAGTTAGCAAATAAATTCTTGGCCTTATTTACATAATACAAAATATATGTATTTCCCCACATCTGAGAAAGTGTGGTCTTAAATCTGGGTACCTATGTGTATTTATAGGGAAGTGCTCGAGAAATCATATATGCATTAGATAATGTCAGGTAATATTAGATTATGAATTATAATAAGATTCTATAATTAGAATTAGACTTGAATGAACTTAGGACTCGCTAATAGGAGAGGTAAAAAATCATTTATGTAACCAAGTATCTTCTACATAGCAATCTTGGTGGCAGTTTTATTAAATTTATGGATAAATAATTCTCGAATACTCCTATCCTAATTAATAGATGAGGATTCTTCTATATTAGAGCTATAGAAATGAGCCTTCTTGGGGTTTTATGGTTATTGAGAGGAAAAATAAATTAGAGACAATAAACACTATAAAAGTTTTTAACATAGCTGCTTGATCAGTTGATCTGTTTAGTTTTATCATCTTTGTTTTAATTTTAGTTGATAAAACTCCAGTAAGTGGCTCGTTCTGCCATATGATCTCAGCACATCTGTTTGACAAACCTATGAGCAGTAGTTGATTAAATTGATTGAAGAAACTACATGGAGACATTGAGGAAAATTTGTTTTTAAATTCAAATATGTCAGCAGAGCTACCTCATCAGCAGTGAATTTAAGCAAATGACCTTTAATGTTGAAGCCTTGTTTAGAGTTATCCCAACATTTCAGCAGCTCGTATAATAGAGGTATATTTTGCTGGAATGGTGGGAACATCAAGAATTGATGGATGTTAAGATTCCTCAAAGTGTTATCAACATTTTTATGAATTATTTTATGAAATGTGTCACAAATATTTCTGAAGTTTGAAACGTAGAAACAAGAAGTAACTGGACGCGAATAAGGAGTCATCTGCCAAAAAATAAAAAACAAATCAGTGAATATGAAGACATATGAAAGAAAAGGATGAGCTATAGAAGCACAATAAAAGCGCAGTAAAAGCGTAATGAAAGCACAATAAAAGCGCAGTTCTTTGCTTTAACTATGTAGTAAAAGCATTATTAAAGCGTAGTTAAAGCGAAGCTCTTTGCTGAACCTTAACTGCGCAGTAAGAGCGAAATGATCTATTTACATCATCGATATAAAAAATGAAACATTAAACCCTAAACACAGTGAAACCACACATAAAATGCTGAAAAATAATGAAATAAAATAATAATAATGTAGTAATACATAGTAAAGTGCAACAAAGGCGTAGCATTTTTTACCTATTTTTAGAAGCAAAGTAAACGAACTTCTGCTACCCTCGATTGGTCCTGGAGAATGAAAATGCCGAAGATTTAGAGAAATAGCTTCTGGAGAACCGAACGAGAAGAGAGAGAGTGAAAAGTGTAAAAATGCCGAGTGAAAAGTAAAAAGCTCCATTCGCGTCTTTTGAACCTCCTGCATTCAAATTTTTAGGGTCAATCGTGTCGATCGGGCTGACATGATATAAAGAAAAAGTAATATAAAAAAAATCCACGTGACTGATCCACGTGTCCAATTTTAATTGGAGTCCGGACGTAGCACTATGTCCGGTCTCCGCACCAAATAATTTCTCGTGCACTAAGAGGTTAACAAATAATAAATAAATAAATGTATTATACCAGGAGGACATAAAACAAGCGGCAGAATTGGCCTCTCGTTTAAGGGTAGACAAAATAGGATTATGAAATTCATAATTATATATATGAAATAAAAAAAGATTTTTTTTAGAATTTGAGCAATTGCATTTATTGAAGGCGGATAAAATAGTTAAAATGATTATTTTTTTAAGAAAAAAAAATTTCAGAGTGGGTTGAGCACTTCCTAGTTCCACTCCCGTAGAAAAACATCACAAAAAAAATTTACATATACATTATCGAGTTCTATGTTACTAATATATAATATTAACTGCATATTTCATTTATAATTAATAAAATATATTTATAATCTTAACTAATAATATATATTTTTTGAATTTAATATTTTGACTTGAATTGGTTAGAAATTTAATAATTTGACTTTAATTAAAAAGTTATTTCCAAAGGTTTCTTTATAAGCTCAAATTTGACTTAAGTTATCAATTTAATGTGTACCTATTTGATACACAACTTGCCAATAAAATCCACATGGTTCATTTAATATTATTCCCGGCCAGATCAATTTTCAACTTTAGATGAATATTCAAATGAACATTTTACGACTTTTATATAATTATCATTTGTTAGAAAAGTCTCATTTCAATTATATAATCAGAAATTTACGTCAAAAAATTCAACCGATGAAAATTTAATTTCTTATAGTCAAAATGTTCACAATAAAGAGTACAATAATATATTAAAAGTTATGCGGTGAAAACGACATAAAACTTAAAAAAAAAGTTATTCATAAATTTTTTATAAAACCAGGAAAATTGAAATCAGAGATAGGGGTTTAGAAGTCTACCTTGTGCTGTATAATATCCTGAAAAGACCCGACGGATGAATCCCGAGTTTTAGTTTTCGAAACTTCTCTCTTTTTCTCTCTCCTCCCTACCCTCTTCTTCTCCTCTCTTCTTCTTTGGCAGGGTGAATAGGGGAATTGAATTGAGCAAATGGTTATAGATATTTTATTTTTTTAAAAATTACTAATTTGACTCAATGCTTTGATGCTCAACTCCCCCAGGTCGGTGCAGTCCCAAAGAATCTTCCAGATTCTCCCATAATCTTTCCATTTGAGACTTGGCGCCGTAGCGACATCGCTCTGCGTCGAAGCACACACTCATTTCCCCCCTTACCCGAGAGCTTAATGTCGTGGCGCTCATAGAGCAAGTTGATGACATGAAAATTTCCATTTCCAATCCAATTCTTGACTTATTCAAGGCTCTCAACTTATAACTGCTAATCAAATTAAATTAACAATCATTAATGGAAATTATGTGGATTCCTTACAATAGATATTACAAGCAATGATGGTTGAAGGCGATGGTTGTGGCTGAAGCCTATCAAAGGTGAGCGGTGGCGGGTTACATTAGTGGTGGCAGGGTAATGGTGGTGGAGGCGGTCATGGTTGGTGGTGGTGGTTCAAGCCGCTGGTGGTGGCAAGTGGTTGATGGTCGACTACATCGTAGATGGTGGCTGGCAATGGTAGACGTGATTGTGACAGCTGTCGCTGGGTGGTGGTGGTGGTGGCAACCAACGATGGCGATGGTGACTAATGACCAAAGTTGGGCAGTTGTTGCAGGGGGTGGTGGCAGCAATGGCAATGAATTTGATCGTGTCGATGTTGTTAGCTGGCCTGCTCAGTAGCATTGGCTGCCTTTGGGAGTCATACCAACATAGATGTGATTTATGTACTGTGAATAGGCATCATTCGCCACAAGGGTAGCTTATCATGAGTCATCCACATTAGTTTTGAGGTTGAGAGGTCGTTGTTGTTGAGTTTGCGAGGTCACTGGTGATGCACATCATATGCTTCATTTGAGATAATTTTTTTACTGTTTTCTACAGCAGCTTTTTAATACAAAAGTTTCATGAAAATAATGAAAAAGTTGTGGCCAAAAGTTATCCAAATGAAGCAATAATCATCTGTACCTACAAAGTTGTTTGTGATGTGTAGCGGGACTTGGAAAGGTCGCACGATCAATCATGTATTTCAAATTAATATGATTTAAGCAAATTTAAAAGTTAACCAAAATAAACAAGTGTTATATTCAAAATTATTAAAAAAAATATTTAAATTTACTTTTTTTTTCCAAACAAAATTCTGCATTTAATTAACTCTTCATTCATAATACCTCAACCGAATAGTCTCCTTAAGCCGAAATAAAAAATTTCGAATTCAAACTCCAACTAATTCGAATTTGGTTCGACTGTTCGACAGCAACCTGCTCTTTAACAATAGTTTTGCCGGTTAGGCCCCTCCATCATCGCTTTTGTCTCCCAGTATCCAATCTGTTTATACGCTTCCCGAACCGCCATTTCAGTTCTCCTTTCCTCTGCAAGTCTCTCCCTCTCCAGAACTCTCTGCTTCAGCCGTCATGAATTGTTTCACTCTAACTACTGAGCTTATTCTCAAACCTAACCCTAATCATAAGCATGCCCCTTCTCGGTCCCGCAGGCTCCGTCGCCGCTGCTCACACCCTTTCGTCCTCCGTTGCTCCGCTGCTCCTCTCGTCTCCGGCTCCGCAGCCATCGCCGTCACGGCCATCGCGACCGTCACTGAATCCGACTCGGAATCTGCAGCTGACGCTTGTAATCTCCGTCTTCGCCGTCTGTCCGACGAGTTCAAGTCCCTTCCTGAGCCCATCGACCGTGTTAAACGTCTCCTCTTCTACGCAGCTGATCTCCCACCTTTTCCCGACGCTGACCGCATGCCCTCCAACCGCGTCACGGGATGTACGGCTCAGGTCTGGCTCTCCGCTCGGCTCGACGCCCTCGGACGGATGCGCTTTGCCGCCGATAGTGACTCCGAGATCACTCGTGGCTTCTGTGCCTGTCTTATTTCTGTCGTCGACGGTGCGCGTCCGGAGGACGTGCTCGCGATGCGCGCTGAAGATCTCGCAGATCTCAATGTCGTTGGAGTGGCCGGCCGTACCCACTCGAGGGTTAATACCTGGCATAATGTGCTGGTTAGCATGCAGAGAAGATCCCGTGCACTCATCGCCGAGGGAGAAGGACGGCCGATGGTTGATTCTTTTCCATCTCTAGTAATTGGAGTTGATGGGATTCGCGCAAATGGGCGCTACGCCGATGCCCAGGTGAGTCTTTCTGGACAATCCATGGGGACTTAGGAATTAGGATATCAAATCGCTGGGATCAGGTTTTTATTGTTCTGCTTATCCGCCCAATTCCCTCTATGTTAAGGATTTCTGGAACAATTGATTTTTGTTCCAGGCCGTTTGGGAGTTTTTAATAAAAGTAGGGAGATTTAGTTACTGTAACAAAGCATGATGTATATTTTGTAATAAAGTAAAGGTTGCTTGATGGTCACTGATTCCTAGATAAAAATTGTAAGATGAAATGTGATTGTATTTTTAGCAAAAGTTATGCCTCCTGTACTTATTCAAACATTATGATATGAAAGATTACTCAATTGAATATTGTGGAAGGGGAGCTTTGGGTTCACTAAAAACTTGATTTGTATCCATGTCAATTAACTTCTTATGTTAAGTGATGTTATTTTAATTTAGGAGTTCTTTGGCTGCAAGTAATTATATTGGAGTATTTCAAACGTTGTGTAAATTAGATTCACTACATTTTAATTTCTTTGGATTTTTTGGTTGACTGTAAGATAAAAACACAAAATTTATTTTTGGTTAGATGTAAGGAAATCAATTCTAGCACATCGACATTGAACGCAGATGGTGTAGATAGGTATGACAGGATTGCTAGGGTGGGTCTCAAGTTTGGTCACAGGTGTGAGATGTCTAGTTGGGTGGTAAGCCGCGGCGGGGTAGCAGGTGGGGACGGGGTTGCAAAATCAAATCTCGGTAGGTTGCAATGGGGTTGCGTTGTGAGGGTAGGGTTGACGATGATAGCATAGCGGGGTCATAGACTCTGATCTTTGCAGGTCCTAGTAGAGGCAAGGTCACAATGGGTCACTCCCAAGCTGAATGGCGATCTACTTCATTAGTGGAGTATACTGATTTCGGCCAATTTGGATGAATTTCAGAATACACTGAAAATAAACTGATGGAGGTATTCTAAATTTCTCAAAATATTACTTTGTATGGATCTTACTTTCAACTAAATACTTGAGATATCAAAATTTCTATATTTGTTTTTCCGTACACCAACAATACGCCAAATCAGGCAATCCCTTACTATTTTTATTCCCATAAATTTACTGCAAACTATTCAGATTAGCATCTTTATTTTACATAAAAGTGTTGTTTGCTTGCAAATAAAATGGGTGTAAAATATTTCTTTCACATGTACTTTATCTTTTATTTTATTGAATTGATAGTAAAATAAAAATTAGATGCCTTTGAAGTATTAACAAACCCTAATTTGCCTCGCAAAGCAAATTCAAACAAATCTATAACATTTTATTTCCCTTTTTTCATGCATTGCCTTCTTTCATCTTGATGCATGCAATAAGAGAAATATTTTACACCCATTTAAAAAACCCTAAACCTCCTCCTTGTCCGATTTTACCTTCACACCAACCACCATCTTCCTTAACCTCCTATTTGACTAAACCATCTTGAAAACACACAAGAAAATACATCGAAATTCTCTCCACAAAGTTCCCTCCGAAACTATAGTTGACAACCTCTTCAAGGAACTCTATTTTGAAACTTATTGCAAACCACTTAAATCATGAGAAATTCCCTAAATCCTTGATTGCAATTACACGTCTTCAATTTGAAGTGTTTGAATAGTTCCAAAAGAAGGTTCTACATTTGATAAACTCCCTCCAAAGACATGTATGGATGGCCTCCCTTGCACATGAAAATATATGAAGATTACATGGATCTAACATAAAAATTATTGATGTAGAACGTGAGAGAGGGGGGGGGGGGTCATGTGAATTTGAATTTTCAAATTAATTGGAATAGGGAGGGAAGGGGCCGACCAAAGAGAGAGGGGAAGGGAGGTGTCCAGGTTCAATGAATGTGGAATTTGAATAGATTCCCAATTAATTTCATCTTTATCCAATCCTTGATTGAAGGAAGGCTTTCCAAAATTAAGCTAAGTGATTTAGGAAAGAATTTGAAATTTCAAATTCGTTTGAATTTAAATTCAAAAACTTATCAAAATTAGAACAATTTAATTTAGGAAAGAATAAATTTTAGAGGGAAAGGGATTTGATTGAGAGCATTAATTGAGGGGAATTAATTAATATGTGAGGAAAGAGGGGGGCGACCAAAGGAGGAGGGAGAGAGATGTCCACATTCGATGTATGTGGCCCATGGCATTAAAAGAGATTTGAAATTAAATCTAAAATTGATTTCAGATTTAGAGGAATTAGGGGAAGGCTTCCAAAAATAGATTTGTTAATCCAGAAAGGTTTTGAAATTCAAATCTCTTTGAATTCAAATTAAGAACTTTCCAAGTTGATAATAAATTAATTTAGGAAAATAATAAAAAAGGCTATTTTGAATTCAAAATTCAAAATTTGTGGAGAAGGGAAGAGGCTAGGGGTGAGGTGGTCGACTAGTTATGGAGGTGGAGGTGTTTATGACCGGCGGTTGATATGGATGAAGTGGAGGAGGCTTGTGGCTTTGGAGGGGTTGTGGGAGAATCGGTCGGTGGCAAATGGGGGATTTTGGCCGACGGTCAAGGAGGAGGAGAAAATGATTTAGGGAAAAAAAGATACAACCGTGAGCCCGGACACCTCCTGCAGTTGAAGGGTAATACGTTGCCCTTCTCCAAGGGACTTCAAGCCACGAGCCCGGACCCATCCTGCGGCTGGTGGAAACTCTGATTCCCTCCCATAGGAATCTCACCCAAGTTCTCTCCAAAAAATACAAGTGCAAATAAAAGAATCCATCATCCCTAATACAAAAGCAAGGGCCTCTATATATAGGCCTTAAAATAAAAGAAACTAAAAAGACAACTTTATCCCTTTGGCTTACATAAGATAAGACTCTTACATAAGGGTAAAAACGGAAAATACATAATTAAAATAAAAAATACAATTAATAAACTAAGATAAAAAATGGAGTGATCTCGGTCATCGATCTTCATCTCTTCCTTTGATTAACGTCCACTGTCGGATATCCACATCAATTATAACTATAATTTATTGAATTTTGATGGTGGGCATTTGTGATTAATCTATTGATTGAACTTTTTGCTTCCTTGCATCACTGATAGTGATCGGGGAGGAGGTTATGATGGTGAGATGGGTTAGTGCAGTAGTTGAGGTGGAGAGGAGGTGGCTGGTGATAGACGAGGCAGAGATTTGGAAGGTATGTCAGTTTTCTCAAGGAAGAGGGTCATGGTGGTTGGATTAGGGTGGTGTGACTTTGATAGGTGTGGAGGTTGTAGATCTTAGCTAATTTTATCAATGTTTAAAATTGCGTAATCGGGTATTGAGATGTTTTTCGTTCGTGAGGCGAGGCGTAAGCCTCAAAATCAAAGAATTGCGTAAACATAAAATGAAAAAATTTGTATATTCTAATAAGTAAATAATATATTAAACATAAAAATGTACAAGATATGAAGTAAAATCAAAATATCCTAATAATAAGAGAATATGAAATATAGTTCAACTTCAACTCAAACTCCATCTTTCCCAAATCACAGTTTTCTTTTCATTAACATATAATTCCAAAAATAAATAGCAATGACATATCACATAAGAACTCAGAAGTCATCAACACTGTCATCACTAAGAGAGTCTTCATTTGAATCATCATTATGATGAATTTCTCTCTCTCCTTCCTCCTCTCCTATAGAGTGCAATGACTCCAATGTCTCCCAAACAGCTCCTTCTTCTTCAATATCAGTTATCTTTCTTTTCCCTAAATACTTTTGAATAATATCATAATGAATAATAGTGTAATACATTAATAAATTAAAGTCTAAGAAAAGAAAACTATATTATTTATATACCTTTTCTGATTTGTTCTTGAGTTGTGGTGGATGTAGATGCTTTATGACCATCAAAGAAATCAACATTTAAATCTTCATCTTGTAATTCAGATGGCATCACTTCAACTTCATCATCTACAAACCACTCATCATCAGATGCCACGTCCTCGCAAAGCAAATGATCTTCATCATCTATTAATCCTTTTTTCTTCAAATTTCTATCTCTGAGTCTCCTATTGTACATAATGTACACTAATAAATTCATCCTCAATGTCGACAAGCGATTTCTCCTCTTTGTATGTACTTGGTTGTAGGTACTCCAGTTTCTTTCACAGCGAGATGAAGAGTATGTTAAGCCCAAAACTTTCATAGCAAAACGCTGCAATTCTGGAGTCCCATCATCAAATTGAATCCACCACTCAACTAATATTTATATAAGAGAGTTTAATTAGTGTGAAAAAATAACTTTTAAATAAATGTTTAAACATTAAATAAAATCACCTGGAGATCGTTTGGCAATTGTATCCTTTGCTTTTTGTAATCCAAAAAAGCCTTCTTTATTCCTAAAAGGTACCAATTGCATGTCAGCATTTGATCTTTCAGTTGCATCATTTATTAGCTTATCCATGCAATGATACAATCCCAACTTTATTTCAGGATTTGTAGACTTGTTCTCTGCATATTGATACTGAGGGTTTAGGTAATAGCCAGCTGCATGCAAGTGCCGGTGAAGCTGTAGCTCCCACCTATCATCAATAATATTCCAAAATTCCCTATAGCTTCCCTCTTCGCCTCCTAAGTTGGAGGCAATCATCTCTTTGGCTTCATCCATGGCATTGTAGATGAAACCCATTGCAGGCTTCTTCTCAGCATCCATCATCCTTAAAACTTGAACTAAAGGTCTAGTGGTTGTAATGACATATAAGACACTTTGCCAAAATCTATCATTTAAAACAATCTTTCTAATCTCTTTTCCCTCTGATGTGTCCACCATATAATGATCCATAGGCCCTCTAGCACCCCTATATGAAATGGGCTTCATCGAAGAAGATGAATCCCTAACACTGTGCTCACTCCCGTAGTAAGAGCCAACATCAACTCTGTCCTCAAATTGCTTCTGTGCAAGATGTTTTGATGTGGTAGGCTTGTTCATGTATGATTTTATCTCCTCCCTTACATTATCAGGAACTTTGGAGCATGGAGCAACATTCTTGTGAGACCTTGAAAGGTGTTCCTTCATCCTAGTCACACCACCCTTTACAACTTTGTCACAGTAATTGCATTTTAGATAGATATATGTTTTATCACTTCCGCCTACATCCACCTGAGTGCTATGTTTCCATGCTGGATCTTTTCTATGACCTGATGCAGCTTTATTCTTACTTCTGACCATCCTTTATGAGAAGATTAGAAGAATATAAAATAGAAGATCAAAACATCAAGTTACTACTAAAAAAAAACAACCATACATTTTCATTTTCTGACATATCAATGGCAACCATACACATAAGTCTAACAAAAAGATATCTAAATATTCATTTAAGAGCATAAAGGTAACCACCTTGTTTCTCATCCAAGCGTAATATAACATTCCACAGTGCAATATAAACTCCTTGATGCTTGAAGCCTAATTATAACCTTTACAAAGCATTTTATGTATATTCTATCATGCAGTATTGAATATGGTTTTATATGAAGTCAAAGGAACTCAAACTTACCAAACCCATTGGTTGGGCTAGGTTAGGAAGGCCTTAACATAGGGGTTAGCCCAAGATAAACTACTCTCAAAGAATTGAATCAATTAGTAAATATTAGTGGAGAGCTAGATGAGTTGCACATTCCTAGACCATCTTCATCTATTTTCTACTAGCTTATATTCAATCGGAGTTACTCCAATCATCTCTCTAATAAAATCATTTATTACTTAAGCCTTCCGAGTTTTAGTAACACATATCTTAGTGTTCTCATTCTTGTCATAGTAAAAATTTGACTATCAATGCTTCTTTATTGTCCAAACCAGCATACACATAAGTCTAACAAAAAGATATCTAAATATTACATAAATAAAAAAGTTATATTATTTTCATTTTCTTGCACTATCATTGGCTACCATTCAATCAAATGAATCAATGTTCCATAAATCCTAAAGAAATAAATTTCACCAAAAATGGATATCTTTTCCTTTCCTCTAATCATGCTTCATAATGCAAAAAAGCGAAAACAAAAAATAAACTCAAAAAATTATAAACCCTAGATTTTCTATAACTTGAAAAATCTTTCCTTAAACTTAAAAAAAATACCTAAAACCAGTAGAAGAAGCGTCTTGGAGGGCGGCCGGACACAATGATTTCACCGGCGTTAGGCGGCGCCGGCGGGAGAGGCGGCGGCAAGGCTAGGGTGCGGGATTTGTTCGTCGTCTGCGAAGACCGTGCGGAATGTTTCGTTCCTTTCGGGTGAGCTGGTAGAAGGAAGAGTTTGAGGGTTTTTTTTAAAGTAAAACTTAAGTGAGTGGGACCCCCATGAGGCGTACGCCTCTATTTTTATTGTGCAATAGCGCCTTGAGGCTCGCCTCAATGCCAGTGAGGCGTAAGCCTCACGAATCAACAGAATTGCTTAGGCATTGAGGCTATATGGGCCCAAATTGCGCAGAGGCGCGCCTCAAATTGCGCATTTTTAAACCATGAATTTTATTTGGCATCCTATCAAAGAAAAAGAAAATAGATTTATTGTATTTGTTTTGCATCTAATTAGGTAGCTTCTTAAAAAACAAAATAAACTACATTTACATAATATTGTATGTCTAAAATATATGTATCTTAAATGCATTCACCCAATTAGTGAAGGGGCTTTTTAGTTTGGTGTACTTGGGAATGTTATATGAAGTAAATACATGCAAAATAGATGTTCTGAATTTGGCTCCATTTACTTAAGATTTTACTAATATTTTGTCATGGAAATATGACAAAGTAATTTTAGTATTTTACTAACTTTACTTCAAACCAAACATTTAAAAAAAAAAAAAAACTAAATTTACATGCAAATACTTTACATTAATTTCACTCAACAAATCAACCTCTAACTTATTTTAAATTGCATTTGCTTTATAACAAATCAAAAAACCTCTAAGTATGACTGATTTTTTTTTCACTTTTTTCTGTACTAGTGTGCAAAAAAATATTTGATTCCTTCAAACTTCAGATGAGATTTTTGAGGGATTGGTGCAAGCAGTATTTTCAAATTAAAATGTTTGAATTGTTTTGAATGTTATATTGCTCTGCAAAGTTGATGATGGAACATATGGATGCCCTGATGGGCCACCGATTATTATTGGATGATATTGCCCTTGTCCTCTAAAAGGGTCAAGGATTCAAATAAGTTGAAAAAAAAAATAGAAAAAGAAAAAGGGTGGATGGGTGAAAATGGGTGGGAACATTTTCTTTTCTCTGGTTAAAATAATTATAATCTTATGGAACCCTTTTTTTTACATTTTGGGGCCTTTGAGGTGCAATATATATATATATTTGATTATTGATGTTAGCACACATGTCACACTTGCTTATAAGCCTACAAGGTAAATGCTTCTTGTGTAATAATTGTAGTGGAAGTTAAGTCAAAAGAATGATTGTAATCATGCTTCTTGTGTAATAATTGTAGTGGAAGTTAAGTCAAAAGAATGATTGTAATCTCGTAGATGCGGGCCATTAATGAGGCTCTTCGGTTGTAATTGGAAAATCTTAGGTTAGCCATAAGAGATAATGGGGATTTGGCATGATTATACTCCTAAGTCCTATCTAGGGCTATATTTCACCACCCATATAATATTGTTTGGCTAGTATGGAAATTGGCTATATGTGGCTGCTTTAATTAATTTTTCCATGGTCAAAATTGTGTGGCATGACATGCTATGTGTAATCATTTTTTATTTTTGAAATGTCATTGCTATTCACCAGAACCGTGTCTACTGCTCTATAGGTTAAAGCATGCAGTGAATTGTGCTTATTTCTAACTTTTTTTTCTACATTATACTATTTTTTCTTTTTCAATTAAGTTGCATGTTGTAACTATCAAATATTTTGATGAATAACGAACCAGGCATTCTCCTTGAGGACTGTTGATGGTTGAAAAAAGCAGAATTTTCGCTGCCTAACGAGGCTATGTAATCAGGTTGCACACATTCTTTAGCGAAACTTTGAAAGTATGGGAAGATATATGAAGGTTTCTTTTTAGTCTCTTGTTTGATATGCATAATCAAGTCCCAAGGAAAAGATGAATTAATCAATCCATATAGTACAATTAATGTCAACAGCTTGCCAAGGTCTACCTTATAGAGAAATTGTATTTCCATCAGTCAATTGTTGTGTTATGTGAGTAAGGGTAGATTTTATGTATGGAATTGTTGCCTATTCATTTTATCTTCTTACCTTAAATAAAATGTAGGAATGAGGCAAACGTTTGAAGAAAATAGCTATTACTAAACTAGTTGACAGTCCATTTCAAAATAGTTGATTTATACCTAATATAGGAAAGATTGTCATGAGCACGAGTAATTACTGAGAAAATACTTCACAATCAACAGATTATTCTTTACTTTGGCGGATGCTTTTGTGTCTAAACAATGGCATCATTTGGCATTCCACAAACACTTTTTAGCTAGTATATATGAAATGTCGCATGTAAAGGACCATGAAGGTGAGCATGCCATGCCATAAACTTTTATGAGCCAGACTTCGAAGTAGTTTAGAAAAAAACATTGTATAAAGTGGAGGTAACTATGAGTGCAATACTCTAAGAAACAAATTGAAAAGAAGGATTAATAAGGTTTATCCCAAATAATTTGATGTAGACTAACGTCTAACGATGATAATGGATCTAAAAGTTGAAGCAGCCAACTGAATTAATCCGTAATTTAAAAAATGGAAATTTATTAGTTAAAAAAATGCGCCTAGATGTGATTAATTGTCTAATGGTTGGTGTACAGAATTAAAAATCGACTTGTTCTGTCATTTGACCAATGGTTGGTTAAAAAGAGTATGCAACTTGATGCCAGAGATTGGATGTCAGTAGACCACAGTATTAGGGATAACTCGTGTAAAAAAAATTCATGCTATACCTGATCATGCTGTCTCTGAGAAGGTATCGTGAACTCCAATATATTTTTCCCGTGCCCATTAACAATTTACATGATAGTCATTTTTTGTGTCCTTAACATTTTCTTATGTTGCCACTTCTGTTCCTAGTTTTAGTATTCTAACAGTTAAGAAAAACTATAATAAAACAAACAAGTTAATCTCGTACATTATTTTATATATTTCATATCTATGTCTAGGTCTTTCTTTATGTTTTTCGACCAGTTAGCTAGTGGTGTCATTGTTCTTGCTTTCCATGTGAGTACTGTCTTGTGCTTCTTGTATGTTTGGTGGTCTGAATTTCTACAAAATTGAACTGGAATGCATGAAGGATCTTGTTTTATTCGTTTTTTCTGAACTTGTACTAATTATCATGTTTTGTAGCCTGGGAGTTTAAATATGAGGTGAGCGACAACAACTAGTTCCCTAGCAGATGCTGCAGCAAGACTACCGTACATGTAATTACTTGAGGCACTGTACGGTCGCTACTCTGTATGTTGTTTGCAATTTTCTTCCGTTGCAAAAGTTGACGCGGAAAGATATGTTTTTAATTTTTATTGGTCATGAATATTTTAGTTTTCCTAGTTTGGCAAAGTTATTTTAATCTAGTTCTTAATCATCAATTTTTAAGTCACTATTAACAATGTATTAGCAATTCATTAGTTGCTTTTTAGGAACCTTTATTTTCATCTTTAAGAGAATTCTGAGGTTCTAATAAAATTTTTGACATTTTTTTTTCAGATGTGAAAATCTTTCTTTTTCGTTGTTCTGAGATTTGGATCTTGGGTCAAACATAAGACCATAATAGTTTCTGGGCGAGAATTCCCTTTTTCAAGAATTAATTTTTGCTTATTTTATTTCTTTTTGTTATATATTCTACTCATTTCTATGGGCTCCGAAAATTTCGCGCCCCGGCCTCTTCGCGTCATCTCTTTCTGTTGTTGACACGGAGAGTTTTAACGAGTTTAGGTTCTGGGGTAAATTTTCAGAAGGCAAATTGAGTTTGAGATAAGACACTACCCAAAGATTTCACCCTCATTTTGCAAGGACTTTATAATTTGAGTTCTGATTTTTTATAGGCACAAGCCCCTATAGTTAATTATCTCTCATGATAGCGAGAAACAACTTTCGATTAAGACTAGTCGTTAAATAAGTCACAAACTTTTTTTTTTTAAATAGGTCACAAACCTAGTGTATAATAGCAACAGTTTTAGGGTTTGAATTTGAATTTGAATTTTAGAGTTTAATATTTGAATTTTATCACCATATATTTAAAACATGTGATGGGAGGATGAAGTCAAGCCCGATCAAGATCCCATGGTTCTGTCATCCCGGGCTGGCCCTTGTCTACTTAGTCAGAGGGGGTAGTCGACCCAACCTGATAAAAGGCACCTTATCGACAGCCATGGATTGCTTTGTCTAAGAATACCTTATAGACTCGGGGTGATGTTTGTCTAAGAGGATACATTTGGATCCACCTTACTTGACAAAAAGGACTGTATGCCTATCGAATATATATTATGATTCATTACTCAAAGAGTTTGACGCCATTATGAAACAAATGAGCTTTCGCCATGCTCGTAATATAATGGTACTATTTTGCAACAAAATCACCCAATCAGAGGGCACGTGCTACGTTCCTGCTGGCAAGAGACTATTTAAGAATGAATCTTAGTGATACATATGACATGACATTCGCTCTTTGTAAGCTGAGATTAATTTCAAATTTATCACCCCCGACAAATGGTCGTGGAAGGTGGATGTGTTTTAGTTTTAAGTTTTGGTGGTTAGATTTTGAAGTTTTTATAGGCTTTTGAGAATTGACCCCGCCAATTGAAATCTACTGTCAACACGGCCATCATCGGGGTGACGTTAAATATTTTGTCTTGGTGTTCATGAGTATTTTGAAAGACTGATTCCCCTCCGATTGATATTTCATGTCAACACGGCTATGATCGGGGTGATTTAGATAATTATTATCAACTTTATTTGCCAACTAATATAGGATCGAGTTTAATAATTGACGATTATACGAACGCTAAAATCAAAGATTTATGTTTTATGATGAATTTCATTTAGATAACCATTGTGTTTGATGATTAGGCGTTCGTTTATTAATCCAAGTTAGGTCGACTCCATTCCTTTCAAGGAGGAGGATGAAAACTTGAATATTTGACCCGCGTAGCATTTTCGGACCGTTGGATTTAGGAATCAAATGTGACGATCGGAGAACATGAGGGATGTGTTTTCAGCACATATATTGGAGCCATTATATAGGTATCACCTTTTGGCCGCTTGTACAAGTGTTGCGGATCTGGTAGCGTGTATGAAATGTCTATTCAATAGGCACTAGGAGATTGTGTTCTGGCATGTGAGTTACACCATTTGGTATGAATCTCCTATTATTGTTTACAGGCTAGTTGTGTGCACTACCAATCTCCCGCTCCCGCTCACAGGTGAATTGTAGCATTCATTAGAAGTTCCTTGCTATTATTCCTCGGCAGACTGGCTTGTTTGATACAAGCTCCTTGTCTACATTCGTAAGATAATCATTGTGGGCACTACGAATCCCCTGCTCCTACTCACAGGTGAATTATAGTTTTCATTGTTACTCTATTCTTTCCCATAGGGGGGCTGTTGTGTGCATCAAGAACCCTTCATTCATGCCTGTAGATAATATGTATTATTTACAATTTTGTTGATGTTGCTTGTAAAAAGGGTGCATTTATTACTAGTCTCCTATCTCTGCTCGTAGGCAGGCTAGTGTGCATGTTACAAGTGTCCAACTCATGTAATTGTGTAAGTTGCTTTGTTTATCATAAATTTCTTATTTTTGTACATGAGTTAATATATTCATTGCAAATACTCTATTCTTGTTCGTAGGAGAATTATTTTATTCATTAAGGGTCTTTTAATTTTGCTTGTATGCAATTAGTAATCATTTGAAGTCTATCATTTTAGCCCGTAGGTAGACTACTTTGTTTGTTACAAGTCCACTTTTGCCAACACCCATAGTTGAGCTGCCATTTACATTATAGGCCCCCATTTATCTTTTAAATCTTTGAGATTTTAATTTAAAATTTGATTTAAGTTCGATTCCCTTTAGGTATATTCAGTCCAAAATCCAGCAGTCTCCTGGTATCCCCTCCCCGCAAAGGGAGATTGGGAAGCACTTGCCTTTGGTTCTACCCGCCCGGATCAAAGATCAACGGCGCGAGATCTTCGAATTAATAGTCACCCTGCCATGATCAAAGATATAATTGCGCGGGGTCTTCAAATCAAGTTTTTCCCTGTCAGATCTAAGATTTAACGACCCAGGGTCTTCAAATTACACATTCTTGCCCGGATCAAAGATGTAACGATGCAGGTCTTCAAATAAATGGTACCTGTTGCTTGCTCTCTTTGTTTATGTATGCATGCATGTGTGTGTGTGTGTGTGTTTTGTATACCTCAAATCAATTGGGATTGAATGGAAGGGATTAGATTGAGTTGATCAGGTCAAATAGAGGCGTCTGATTTAGGTCGAAATCGTGTGGGTAAGGGGTTGGGATCGAACGATTGGGGTTTGGGGTTTGGGCTTTGTGCGTGTGTATAGAAGAGGATTGGGCTGGACAGAGGGAGGTCGGGTATATTTGGGGTCGGCTTGCACAAATAGAGAGGGAGGCTTTGGCTGAGATCTCTGTTGCGGCGTCGGCAGGTAGGAGGCAGGAAGGGTCGGTCTAGGTCGGACATGGGTCTGGGGTGATACATGAGTGCGGGACAGACGGGTCGAATGTAGGCGGGGTCTCTGCATTCAACTTCAGCTGCAACTAGGTAGGTCGATCAGAGAGGGAGGTTGGACTGCGGCATGGGTTAGTCGGCAGAGGCTTCTGTTTGGTGGCCTGGGGTCTCGGTGCGGCAGTGAGGGCGGAAACATGAGAGGGAGTCGAGCTTCCGTCTAGAGTGTCCTGCGAACAAACAGAGACAAAGAGGAAGAGTCGAATGGGCGAATGCATGCGTGAGAGTGCAAATGAGGTGCGGGATTGGTATAGGAACAGGAGAGGGAGGGAGCTACATGCGACCTGATTGGGATCGTGGGTCGTGTGATCGTGTGTGTGGGAGCCATTCCAGTCGTGGGTTATAGGTCAACAGTTTCATCTGTCTTTCATAAATTTCATCCCTTTGTATTATCTTCTTTTAATTCTTTCATGGCCATCTTGAATCAAAAGCTCGTGGCATGAACAAGTGTCAGCAGTTGCCTCATGTATGTTCCTCAAAGTTGATGCAAAACTATTTTGCATGCTAAAAATTGCTATGCTAGCATTTATAGGCAAAAAATCCAATTATTATGGTCCTGTTCTATTTTATATACTTTGCAGTATTTATTATTTTGAAAATTTACTTACGAGTGGTTAAAGGTTTTGAGATCCATTATATATATATATAAATTTAAGCTAGAGCTTTGTACACCAATGCTATCTGGGTCAAGTTAATCAAATCATATCATCATCAATATCACAAATCTAGTTCAACAAGTTTCCAAGTGCTTAAAAACAATTCTTCGAAGTCTTTAAGTTGCCTAAAGAAGCATTCAATTAATGTCGCTTGGATCTCCTCGCCTCAATCCTAAAGTCTCTAGAATACTCAACAACTAAAGTCATTATGGTTTCATTTGGGACGGTTTTCTTACTGCTTCTTAAAGCAATTTTTTTTTTCAAGAAAACTACTTTAAAAAGCAATAAGAAAGTTGTCCCAAACGAAGCCTATGTCACTTAAAGTTACTTCCCACAAAGGTTGATCTCACCAAGAAAACTTGCTATTGATCTCGCCAAGAGAAATCACTATTAATATTCCCTAGAGAATTCTCTATTGATCTTTTCAAGAGAATTTGTTGTTGATTTTTCCAAGAGAACTCATTATCGATCTTATCAAGGGAACTTGCTATTGATCTTGCCAAGAGAACTTGTTAGATGGTATGTCAAAGGAAAGTCTGCTTCAAATGATCTCATCCTTAGCTAGGAACTCATCATGGGTTACCTAAGAACTTCAATATCTATCAACTATAAATATGTCGACATTTTTACAAGAAGTCTTCCTAAGTTTTGTCATGTAATTTTAGTTAAATTACTCAAATTTAACTATTCCTATAGCATTGAACCTTGATTTAAATCTATAAATATGAGATGAGAGGATAATCTTTGCACATATGATTGACTTAGGTCACTTTAACTTGTATATTCGAATAGAGATCGAGTGAAATCTTTAAAGCTTCTCTTTCTAGTTCTCTTCTTTCTCTGGTAAGCTCAATCTGTGTTTACTAGGAAGGTCCTAGTGCCACCCACGAACATATTTGAATCCAACTTTCTTTTAAGGTGTGGTACATATGGGGATGGCTAGGACAAGAAGCTAAGCTATGGAGCATCTTGATGAAAAAGAGAGATATACACAAGTAGAGCAACATGATTTTATTAATATTCAACATTTGAATCAAATGGAGGATCGCTTGATGAGAATAATTCAAGGAATTCTCAAGCAGATGTTAGTTGAAACTGTTGTAGAAGAAGGATATTTTGATTCTCTTATTTGTATGCAAAAATCGTCTTTCAGTTAAATATCAATGTGCCAAGATTATCCACTAACTGACAATTTTTCCGAAGAAATTATTGACGATATTTATTTATCCATCATCTTATGAATCAAAGACCTCAGCCATTAAATGCCTTCTCTGTGAAGATTGCAAAAGTGCAAGCTCCATCAAAGTTCAAGATCTCCAACTTGAATTCATTGGAGGGAGGTAGAATCTCGTCGACCATGTCGCTTGTTTCGAGTCAATCATTTCTCTCCTTAATATCAATGAGGTGCTAAGTGTCGTTTGTTTTTTAGTACTTTCAAGGAGGCACCATTGAGATGGTTATCATGTTTTCCATTGAAGAGCATTACCTCATATTCAGTGATCAAAGAAACTATTTATGACTCAATTTGTCGGCGCCCAGAAACTAATTAATAAATAAATCTCAAGCTCTTTCAAATATGGAGGAGCAAGGTCAATCATTATGTTGGAAGTGAAAGACTTAGAATTAGCAATGACTCAAGCCATGTTGACTTGAGGATTGTGAGATGGTCTGTTTGAATGCATGCTTAGTTTACAACAATCGAGAATATTGGTCGAGTTACTAGAACTCAATAACAATTATATCAATGTGGAGGAGGACAACAATTTAGCTACTGCTCCAACATCTCAGCCATATGGCTTTTGGTCTAGTGATGAACTTATGACGATTTCTCCTAGTCCAATCAGGTTGGATTAGGAACATTTGGGAAAAGTCGATCAAGATTCGAAAAGTCGTGCAATCAGAAATGTTTTTAGAATCACAATTTTCATCTTGAGAGGCAATATTAGAATCAATGAATTACGATGCCACAAAACAAGAGAAGTTGATGCGACCTTGTCAATATACAACCTTCACTCCCCTTGAAGTTTCTCTTGTTGAAATTATGGATGCAATTTGAGATAAGGAGCACTTCAAATGCCAATAAGGGTAGGATCGCATGCCTGAGATCAATCAAAGTACTATGTTTTCCCCAAAGATCATAAGAACGGCATACAAGTTTGTCTGCATCTTCAAAATCTCACTAAAAAATTGATTCGTGATGAAAAGCTCAAAGAATTCATCATAGTTGATCATGGATGATGCCCTAAGAAGGCGCCCATGAAGGAATAATGCAATGAACCTATCCTGTCACAGGTGATTCACATAGCGGGAGTGGGGCCAGCAATTCTCTATGGACCCAAAGCTAAAGCTTCTAGGCAGCCAAACCTTGACCAACTTCTTTCGAGTGAGGTAAATGTTCCCTCAACCTCAAGATGACCTTCAGTGGAGTTGGCATTAATCACCTTCATTGATGTTGACAAATCTGCAAATAACAGTCTATATGACAAACCTGCAAACTATCAAATTGGCAACATCCTGATAGATATCGAAAGTTTAGTAAATATTAGTTTGCATTTTAAAGGAAATAATTTTCTATTATCAAAATTTTATTTAAAAATTGAGATTATGCTAGGAAATGGATTTCTGAGTGGCCTTTACTTTTGTTTTAAATATATATATAATTTAAGGCATTTCTGCTTGAAGGAATTGTGACTGTTGTCTCTGCTTTTTCTTCCAAATTCTAACCTGGGCATATGTTATGTTATTGATTATTATATTTTTTTTTAAATTTTGTCAAGTTATTTGGTGCTTTGCTGGGAGGATGGTTGGATCCATGCAACTACGTGGCTTTATTGTCCTGGACAAGGAAAGGTTTTGCGACGATCAGGTGAATATAGCCATTCTGGTAAGTCTGAGAGTTTGGACATGAATCTATAGGGAATTCTTTTATGATAATTTTTTCATCAGAATCCACTGTATTATAATTTATATTCATAATTTAGAAGTTATGATTTGGTCCTTCTTAGGAGGATACATAGGCAATTTTATTTTTTTGGAACACAACATCTTTTGTATATTTTTATTCTTGATGCAATTTTCATTTGTTCTACTTAAACAGAAATTATAAATACATGTATGGCACATTCAGACGAACATACTTAAGATTATATACCTCGATCTTAGTTTAAGCATGATTTATTACTTATTATATTGATTTTAGGTTGATCTGTTTTAGGAGAAATTATTCTGTGAGATCACCGGACCATCCAGGAACAAATCAGAATGTGTCACATCACCCAACACATAACGATATACAGCAAAAAAATGACATGACGCATCCTGATTCACCTCCGAATGACGTCTAGTGACCGCACAAAATAATTTCTTCTTATTTAGAGACTAGAGTGGCCATGATCGATGATCTGCTCATAGGCACTATGTCTCAACACAAAGGGACTAATGGGCTGTTTGGTTAAATATTTTGAACATATAAAGTAATTGAAATATATGTATTTAAAATATAAAAACATTTATTTAAATGAATTATTATTATTTTGTTATTAGGATACATTTCAAACACTTATCTCAAATGCTACGTAACAGGAGAGAACAATGAAATGAAATGCAAAAAACTCCTTAAAACCAAAGCAGTTGAAGAATACTGTAAAGAACGAAATGCATACAAAGATACCTTTGAAGAACCATAGAAGTTACAATAGGAAGTTAAAAATACAGGTTTTCTAAGGGGAGTTCATATTGAAATATAACATTGGAAACCAGCCTCATCAGGCAGGAATGAAATCATAGGGTAATAAGACAGATTATCCTCTTAGCAGACGAAAAAGCATGCAACAAGTTCATCTGATTCTAGGCTGTTTTTGTGTAGATCCTTACTATAACAGCCAATCCCAGTATTGCTAATGGAACCAAAAACTGGAGAATCTTGATTATGAAATCCGAGGTCTTGTCTTGATTGTAGTAAGGCTGCTTTGGAGGCGAATATTTGACCTTTGTTGGAATTGTGGAAACATCAATCTCACCAACAAAATATTCATCCATCATAGCCCTTGCAGTTGAGCTATGACCAACATCCTCAAAATCATCAGTTGCATCCTTACCTGTAAGGCCAGGGAACCATGCGACATTTTAAGATGCCTGGATCGTTATAAATTTAATATATATGCTCTTTCAAAATTTTACTTACCAGTTACTGCTAACAATACCTCATCTCCCCCCGGATGATCTTCCAGAAATTTAGCCACATTATAGACCTGAGAGGATGTGTCACAAAAGTTTGTGTCAAGATTTTGGTGAAGAATGAAACCATGGAGCTTAACTGCTTCGAGGAAGGTATAAAAACATACTTCAAGGCAGAAAAGTAGTGTCTGCCATTATTCTTGCTTTTGTTGACGAAAGAATTTAGAAATCCAAGGATCAAGGGAATATATCGTTGCTTAAAGTATATGATTTTTTTTGTAAGGTGAAGTAGTCCTTTTACTGGGCAATTTCCCCATGTTTGGATAAATCTTGGACAGTTGACAAATGGTTTAGTGAACTCTAATGTGCAAACTTACATATCTTTGGTCGAATTGATAAGAATTATGGTTAGATATATTAGTGGTAGAGATTAGCAATGAAATATGGTGGGAAAAGTACAAGATGGAGCGATTTGGAGAGTATAAGAAAAGAAATTAGTGAAATCAATGGAAATACCTAAAGAACCAGCTGTCTTACACGGCTCTCTGATACTCTCAGAAGAAGAGAAGAGGTATCACATAACCCGAAATCAGTCCACATGGGTACGAAGAAGAAGCATTCATCATTCAATGTCTCTAATAAATGTGGTGTGCATGTGACATTTATGGGAATAGCATGTCTAAGCTGATTACAGAATAAACCTCTCTTATTTAAACCAAAAAAGGATATTTTAAAACTACTAGCAGTTAATCTTATTTAATATTGAGTAGGATATAGATGATAAAGATGATCTGCCTGATAATTCCAAAGACAGTACTCTTGCCTTTGAATAAGATAACAATTGTTTTTGGCAAGATATTTTTCTGAAATGCAAATTGGGTATTAAAAATTACAATTGTATGGGGCGGAAACTTTTTTTTTTTTTTTGGGGGGGGGGGGGGGGGGGGTTCGAACGTGAGCCACGTGGGAGGAAACAGCTTCGCTCATTCAGCGAGCTGCACACACAAACTCATGGGGCGGAAATTTAAATTATGAAAATTGTTTTGAAGTAGTCATTTTCCTCAGTTAGGGGTTCGAACGTGAGCCGCGTGGGAGGAAACAGCTTCACTCAACCAATGAGCTGCATGCGCAAACTCATGGGGCGAAAATTTAAATTATGAAAATTGTTTTGAAGTAATCATTTTCCTCCTTAGAATAAGTTTCATCATAGATTCGTGTCTTACATGAATGTGCATTGACAAGCATCATTAAGTACATTGAAAGGAATTCACTAAGTTCTACGTAAAAAAATATATATTTATGACTTTAAAGAATAGTTATCGACTTCAATATGTTTTCTCAAACAGGAAAATGTGATTGATTTCCCATTAATATATATAAAGCATAAAATAGCAAAACTAGAATGGAAAGCTACAGACCAAATTGTTATGTTAAGATACCAATACATTCATATAAACGAGCAGACATGAAAGCATTCAAACAAGGACCTGCATATGGACCTACACATTCACAAATAAGCAGGTAAGTTCACGGTAAATATAAATGAAACTTGCCACAAAAACAAAGCCTGTGCACGTGGTTTTCCTAATCTTGTTTGAACAATGAACATTGCCAACTTGTCTTAAAAACGAAGCCTCATCTATCTCTTAAATGAAGATTTATTTATTATGATATAAAGTGAATTAAATACAAACTATCAAGCACAAACCAAGATGTCTATTCACATAAACAACTTCATAACACAAGAGCCGCACACATAGCTCACCTTGGTCTGTTGGTCGGAAACTTGGGCTACCAATTAAGAGGTCTTGGGTTCGAGTCTTATGTATGTGATGTGTGTGTGAGTTTGCCTTAATTAGCCTAAATGTCCATAAATTAAAAAAAAAATTAAAAAAAAAAACATGAAAGCAACACAAGCTTCCTAAATTGAATTGCTTTATCTTGCATAGATTTCTCACATCTGTTGAGAAACAGGTGACGGTCAAGCCATGTATACTGTTTTTTTTTCTCCCAACAAAAAAAACAAAGCACACAATAACATAAATGAAACATTTTATCAACAGCAACTTTGAAGTTTCATCAAGTTTAAATAATCTTGTTCATGGCTAAAAACTTTGTGAAGTTTGCTAATATTCGAGGGATCTAAATGTCAACATTTATCACCAAGCCCAACCTATTGAGTGCTACTGTGCTAGTCATAAAAAACCTTTTTCCTTTTAACATGATGAACCCAAATAAAGATCGTCCAACTTCTCTAATGTAGGTGTTTCTCCCTGATGAATTTGCTGTCTTGAAGATTGTCAGATAAGCATGACAACATTGAAGTAATATGAGTCATGGTGGCTCCCAGTAAATATTTATTGAAATCATTCCCAAGTGTTAATTTTGATCAGTTTTGATCAAGTGGGTTAGTGGGCTTGGAAAGGATTCATCTTCGGGATTATTATTATACGTTAGGAAAGTCTGTACCATCATCAATTTTGAAGAAACGTTCAGTGACATTTACTATTTCAATCCTTAAAAAGTTGCTAAAAAAAGTTATAATGAACTGATGATATCTTTGGCAGGCAGTAGCATAATAACTCTTATGATGATACTTTGATGAGCTGCTTTGAAGTATTTAGATTAGCCATCCCGCATTAGAGACATGCCCGATATGTGAATTGTGAGATACATATCACATAAGTAAAGTTCCACCTTCCCTCTATTGCATATCTTCTAGTGTGATGTCTATGTTTCTTATTTTTCAGCTTAATAAGGAAGCCTTCCTGTTGTTCTCATTTTTTCCTCAATTCGTCATATAGGTACAACTGATAAAGAACTATTAAGATAAGAAAGCACAACGCAAGAGTAGAAAACCAGGAAAAACAATGGTGTATTTTCTTTCATTTACCGAAATGACCTTAAAAAAAGCATCGTCCCCATAAATCAAGTCATCAAAGGGCCCATCAGTTAAAAATACTAGTGAAGGACCCAAGAAAAACAGATCCAAAAGTAAAAGGAATCATTAGTCAAAGACGGAATCTAGGAATATCGTATCTTTAGTTAGTAGGCTAGGGGGACCGTTTGGTTACAAGATAGATTTAACTAAAGTAGGATTTACATAATCCAAGTTTAATAAATCTTGAGAGAGTTAAATATGAAAATTGTTTGGCATGACAACTGTTAAATCTTGTTAAAGCCTGCTACTTTTTTTGTATTTGTTTAAGATTTGTGACATGGAGAATTCCATAAATCCCCCAAATCTTATGAATGGTGGAATTTAACAAATCTAAGATTTAACCGATAATGAGGCTGAATCGATAGTTATCAAAATCGTGGGATTTAATTCCCCAGAATTCTGCCCGGCAAGAATTAAGCTAAATCTTGCTTGAATCAAGCCAAAAATAGGATACCAAACAGCCTCTTAACAGGAATAAGAAAAAAACAGACCTAAAAAAATACTCTATCTGCTCGCTTCAACACCGATAACACCTAGGGCAATCAGATCACCCCACCCGTTCCCCACCCCGGGTTTTCCATCACTGCTTCTGTTCATTCTAGAGATTTCATTCGTCGAAGACCAAAAGGGTGATGGAATAGAGCTTTTAGCCAACAGATTGGAAAAATCCATATAGCTTGCTTAGCTTGACAAACTACCCCAAATAGTTGGGATACTGTTGATGAGATGATGATGATGAAGACGATGACATAGCTGAAATCCCAGTTGATCCACAAACCAAGAAGAAGCCACACATGGAATGCATTTGCAAGTACTGTATATGAATTAAAATTTAGGGTATATGAATTAAAATTAACTGAAAGGAGGATCGCTGAATGCCATCGCCTTAACGTCGAAACCCGATCGGCACCAAAATGCAAAACGCGCGAAGCAAATCCGTAATCTTACCAAAGGAGCGAACTTCATGAAAGAGATTGATTAAGAAGATGATAAGTTGATCAGATCTGGGCCAAAGATGGAACGTCGAATACCTTGCCATTGATGATGAGCCAGCAATCCTCCCGGGAACTGTGTTTCGCAACCTCCGAAAGGGTGTATACCTTGGCGTTCCCTTCTCCGCTGCCCATCTCTCTCGCCTTACTCACCTCGATCTCCACGTCCCTAAAAAGGACAGGAAGTTGTGAGATAGAGGTAGAGAGCGGTGGGTCGAATCGCAGTGGGCGGAGTTCGGTAGGTAGGCAAACCACGGCGCGGCCCGCCTTTTATTTATGAATATGGTACAATACACTGTTTTTTCGGATTTTTTTTTTCCTTAACGAAAATAGGCCAATTACATCGAATTCATACACATCACATACATAAAATTCAAATTCAAAATCTCTTAATTAATAGTCAAAACTTTCAATCAACATATCAAAATGAGCTACGTCCCAAACTCATTTGATACAAGACAAATTTTATTTAGAAGTAGTGTTTAATATTTGATTGATTTGTCGGACTCTATTAACGAAAAAAAAAATTGTTCAATGTTTCATTTGAGATAGCTTTCTTATTGTTTTATTTTTCAGACTGCAAGTCTGCAACCACAATTTCTATATGACAATTATTTTTTTCATTACTTTCAAAAAATTTCTATGCCAAAAAGTTATTTTTTGTAACAATTTATAAAAAAAATCATTTTTTTTCTATAATAATTTTATAACCATCTTTATAAAAAATTGTTGTCATCTCAAATGAATGTTTAAATCACTTTGATACTTTTTCCAATTGAATATCATCATCAATAGATCTTATATCCACATTTATGAATTAAAGGTCCAATCAATGAGATAACAATTAAGTGTTTCTGTAATATTTAGAATAGCTGTCCTGTATTCAAGAATTTGAGTGCTAAATATAAAAAATTGTATGCAAAATATAGCATTAAGGTTTTGATAAT
The DNA here is from genome assembly GCA_019925795.1 of Dendrobium chrysotoxum. Taxonomy (NCBI): domain Eukaryota; kingdom Viridiplantae; phylum Streptophyta; class Magnoliopsida; order Asparagales; family Orchidaceae; genus Dendrobium; species Dendrobium chrysotoxum. Next base: position 46,195,574 of record CM034301.1, read on the forward strand.
AATTTTTAATTTCTTTAACTATTAAATTAGCTAACATCCACATAAAATATAATAATTTGAAGATAATAACAATTATATATTTATATAAATTACGTCAAATTTTTGTCCTTAACGTTTGTTTCATTTCTCTCATATATATATATTTTATTTTTTTGTCGTTCCTCTAACTTACATTTGTCTCCCATTCAACTTTAGTTCAAGATCGAAATTAATATATATAAATAATTTTTTATTATTAGCATAAATTAAATAAATAGACGATATTTGATTTAAAACGGTTTAAAATCAACCAACTTTGAACCCAAATCACCTAATCAAGATCGGATTTTCAACAACTCGTTACTTAGGCGACATGTTCTATTATGCTCATTAATGTTTTACTCAATTAAATCCTTAATATAAAATTAACATATAATTACTAAAAAAGAGTAAATATGTAATGCATTAGGAAGCAGTCTAATTTTTAATAAATAATTTATGAAATTGTTAGGACTTTAACTGTGCAAAATAGTAATCTTGAGACTCTTGCCTATATATACATTTTTTTGCTCCTAAATTTATAATCATTTGATGTGGTCTATGCGAATTGATAAATTTTATTTAAATATTAAATATATATTTATTTGAGGAGCATAATTTTATTCACTTTACTATCATAAAAAATTTAAGGGTAAATTAAAGAAAATTTTATGTAAACACAATAAAAAAAAAGATTTATGCTTTATGTTTCAGTTGAAATGACAAAAGGAAAACAAATAGTTGAAAGAGTTTTATGTGTCATTTGAAACAATTTTTTTACTACTTTCTAAAATAATATTTTAATATACAAAATTCTTAAACTAAAAATTTTTATATTAGAAAGCCGTTTTAGAAAGAAGACAACCTTTCCAAAAAAAGTCTTAGCTAATTCTCTAAGATGATTTTAAGGCTTCATTTGGAACAACTTTCTTACATCCTTCTAAAGCAATTTTTTTAATAAAAAATTTTATACTAAAAAGCTACTTTAAGTATTAAAAAATCTATCCCAAATGAAGCCTAAGTGCTATATGTGCCTATGCATTATGATCCTCACTAACAGCTGCATTGTTTGTACAATTGATCACTAAATTTGAAATAATTAATAACAATCACATCGTCTGAAATAAAAAAAATGTGGTTTGAATCTTTTCATTTTTATTTCAATAGTCTAAAAATTTGTCAAACGTTCTATTTTTATTTCTATAGCCTAACATAAATAGTGCTTTTTGGCACATTAGTCAAAACTGGATTGCCGAAGAAGAAGAAAATTGAAAAAGAAAAAAAATTGCTTTAGATTATTATTATTAATGAAAAAAAATAAGAATATTATGATATAAATAGTATTAAGAATTTAAGATGAAATAAAAAAGTAATTTTTTAATTTAATATAATATTTAAAATAAATATATTGCATTAATTTTAAAATAAATCAAATACTTTTCAACTTATAATCTGTATCAAGATATTTTTTTTAAAGAATATATTATTATATTTATTTTGATATACAAATAACATGAAAATTAATTAATTAGTCATATATTAGGATATTTTAACTCTTTTTTTTTTTTTACATTTAAAGTCTATGTGTGTCCTTTAAGTTGAGTATAAGTCAGATTTTTCGCTCAAAAATACTTTCAACTAATTTCAAATCAATTTAACTAGGCCAAACTACTATTGATGCTGCTTAATTTGAATATAAATAAATAAATAAATATAAATTTTTTAGTTATTTAAATTTATTATTAGAATTAATTGTAGGCACAAGAATTCATTTTTCTACATAATTGAAGCAAACAAAATTAGACAATTAAGAAAACTCATCTAATTTCCTTTATTTAAATTGGGTGTCCACATTTCCATAATTAGAGTCCAATAACTAGGTTGAATTTTGGTAATCAAGCATCAATAGTTGAATGATAGAATTCATGTGATGGAGGCAACGATTGTTGATGATCATAGTTGACGGTGATGATTGAAAAATATAAAATAGTTATTCAGCTCTCTTATCTCTCAAATAGGCTCTGCACATAAAAAATTGAACTTTATTTATAACTTTTTTGAGAAGAACATTTTGATAAATTTATCATAATCCAAAACATTCAATGTTGATCGTCCTTATTCTAAATTATTTATCTAACATTTAAATGCTTTAATAATGTCAAAATTAGATGATCTTAACCTTGTTGAATTCATCTTGTCAAGTCATTCATTTTGATTCTAAAAACATTGAAAATTTAGAAAATATTTTATCCTTCAATTAATGTCAACTTTTTTTATAAAAAAATATAATTCAAATGCTTGATTTGATTCAATTAGTCTTATATCAAATTATTTGTGGCACTGATGGATTCATCTCATCTAAGCATATAGTTCAACTATCGATTCGTTGAAAATTGAAATTGGAATTTGTATGGCCTTGAATTTAATCCCAATTTTTTTATTCAAATATTAAATCAAAATCCATGCTCATCAAATAAATCATCCGGTGATCTATCAATTATAAATATGAAATTCTACTTTCAAGAAGTTTATAATACATCAACTCAAGCTATTTAAACTCTATCGAACCTAAACAACTAAAACTTCTAAATGTATATAAAAAATGAGACCATGAGAAGACTAGATAACCTGAAAACCTCCTATTTTATAAAGTGTGAGGTGAGAATTACGAGTCTTACTAATCATAGAAGGTTAGATCTTTACATAAATGATGTGACAATATTATATACAAAATATGATAGAATATATTCCTGATACTAATCATGAGCTCTAAGGCTTTTTTTGGGACGACTTTCTTATTATTTTTTAGTACAAAATTTTAATTTTTATATTAAAAAATTACTTTAAGAAACAGTCAAAAAGCCTTCCCAAATGAAGCCTAAGATTATTTGGATTAAAGGAGCTGCACAGAGATGAATTAATTGAGCAATAATATGTGCTACCGCAGCTTGTAATCTAAAAAATTATAATGAATCTGAGTATCTATATCTTATAATATAAGTTATTGGGCTTTTTATAGAGAAATACTAGCGAACGGCATCACAGCCCTGTAGTCGAAGGATTGGGCCTTCACCGTGGTGGCCCGCATTCGACCGCTCTAACAGCTAAAACTACTATCTTTATTTGTGATTTACTCGCCCAATCGCACAAAAAAACAAAAAAAACGGTGCACGGAATTTTCAGATAGGAGAAGCGGTAGGAGGGGGTAGGTGACTCACCAGTTTACTCGCTTCTTTATACTGCCGCACTTATTAGTTTGGCTGGCCCATCAGTTGTTGGTAATGGACATCACGAAGTTACTGTGGAGCCCACATTGCTTATTAATGGGCCCACATTGTACCAACCTTGAATTAGTCGATTCCCAACAACCTTGAATAAAAAAATTTAAAATAATTGGATTGCTGTGTTAGGTAGAAGAAACTTTGTGCTTAAAAGATATACGATTTTCAAAAACTTAACAAAATAAATTAAGTCTTCGTTTGAGATTTCTTATTTCTTCGTAAGACAGTTTTGTCGTACAAAAATTTATAATTCAGAAAAATTTTATTCATAAAGCAATATAAAAATTGCCCCTAATGAAGCCTACGAAAATAAAAATTATAGGTATTCACAATATGAACTCTTACACTAACGAAATTTTTTTGGTGGGCTTAGCTCAATAAGAACTCTTACACTAATGATTAATATTATAGTTAGTATTTATTGGTATTGGTCAGTATTGACCTGTGTAAATATTATATATAACATTATAATTATTAAAAATAATCAAAATACTAATCTTTAGCACAAAAATTTCTTGGTCAAAAAAGGTATCAGTCAAATTTGGTAACTACAAGAGAGCAACTTAAAGCAAAGAGTCTTACCTACCTACCTTACACATCTCCATGGATATTTGGAACAGTTGGAGATGAACCCTTCTTATTCTTCTTCTTCCTAGAGGCGAAGCTACTTGGTCCCACAGCAATTGCCATACGTTTCATTCTGCCAGTTGGGAAGGAGAAATAAAAAGCATAGGAACAGAAAGAAATGAGGTTGAAACGAAACAGGGAGAAAAAGTAAACAAGCAGCTTACACACCGGATTGACAGCTCTAGACTCTCTCTTTCTCTCCCTTCATCCGCTAAACCTGCTGCATGGGGAACATTTAACTACTAAGCATTTATATATATGAATCTATATAAATAAGGGTGCATAAATGTATGTAGGACTAAAGTTTGTCTTAAGACAGTAAGGCCAACTTATGCCAAATCACAGATTATCCCTAGGCTTTACAAGGCAATGAAATTCCTACGCAGCTTATATCGGACATGACAAATCAGAATTTCCGTTCAATAATGCTAAGTTATCTGATCTTCCTATCTAGGTCTAAAAATGGTTGGCACAATTTTAGATCCAACTAAAACACTGCAGAAACAAGAATTGCCGCAGATTTCGTAAGCCTTTTCTAAAAAGGAAAGGAAACGAACCAAGGAATTCAGACGAATAAGAAAGAAAAAAGGCAGACACAATAATGCCATTCTACTACACTATTGTGACAGTCACCATGAGGCAGAGCCCTCCAGATGACACCCACATAGGCTCTGGACGGGGACAACCAAGCAAAGTGTAATCATCAGTTTGTTTTAAGGCGCCAGTAGATTATTTACCAAACAAATTAAAGGATTTAATTTGGCTTTAAGATCAGCAGCAGAAGCATTCCCCAAGCAGGGCCGTTAATCCAGCTTGATATTCATGAATAGATTATTTTCTACTCAATAAATGGTTCCAGTTTGGTTTCATTGATAAGCAAATAAACCGAATTTGAAGAAGGTGCATAAGTTTCATTAGCACATGAATATGATCTTTCTCCTCCAAACTTTGATCTCATGATGTACAAATATATGATCAAAATTATTCATTCTTTTTAACATTATTAAAACTATTGACATACCCAATTTTAAAAATTTAAAAAAATCAAACATTATCCATTGCAAGCATAAAAAATCTTCGAGGGATGTTTTGATTGAATGAGAAGATTATCAATATTCTCAATCAAGTAACTATTTCAAATAATATGGAATTGAAAAACATGGTTATTGATGATATAGAAAGAAAAAAAATGTCAAAATTGCTCATAGACTATTTATATGGGATCATTTTAGTCCAAACTAGAGTATCTTGAATCAGATCTGAGAAGTCAATGAACTATTTTGGATCACATTTAAAGAATTAAAGGAATAAATTAGATATATTAGATAGTTTGAAACCAAAATAACCCCTATAAATAGTCTAGGAAAATTTTTGATATTTCTCATATGCAAAGGATGTCTGATAGTTTTGATTGGTGAAATAAACGAGTAAAATTAGATTTTAAAGTGAGCTTATACATAACATATGATTATTCTTATATGCCACATACATGATTAATTGTTAAATTATTACAAATTTGATGAAACAAATTCGATCTCTATGTAAATGTCATATATAAAAGACAATGATCAAAACTTGAGTTTGAAGATGTATAAGAAGGCAGACAAAAAAAATAGGATTAAGAGGAGAACCATTATTATATATATTTCCACCGCAGCTGAAATTATAGCTGTATCAAATTTAAACACAAACAAGAGCTTTAACAAGTTAATAATAAATTATTTAGAATAATGTTAGACCGGTCCAGCCGGTCCGACAACGCGAAACAGGCGGAGAAGTTCCGCCTTTATGCACGCGCCGATCAGGTCGTCGGGTTCAAGGGAGCCTTTTTGGAAGGATTTTTGAGAGATTTGAGAGGGAAATTTGAATGTAGGGACTGTTTAGAGATTTCCTTTTGATTTGTATGCATTAAATAGTTTGTTTTCCTAGGATTATGGTATCTGGAATTTGGCTGAAATTTGAGATATCTGAGGGTTAGGTTTCCTTTGGGCTCTAACGGCGTCTAGAGAATTTGGGAGAGATCGATCCTCCTCTCGAATAGAGGATCAATTGTATCTTGCTATTTTTCATTTCTATTTCATCAAATAATACAAATTATCTTTTCTTTTTTTTTTTTGGTTTTGTGTGAATTCTTGTGGAGAATATTCGCTGATTTCTAAAGATTGGTAGGAATTACTTGAGATCTTCAAGTGTTTCCTATCAAATTGGTATCAGAGCAAGTCTTGGGGCTGTTGGATGGCTGAATTTGGCAAGTTTCAGCGGCTGAATTTTGGCCGGTGAAGGAGAAAGTTGCTGATTTTTGAGATCCAAATCCAGATTTTTGAATCCACAAAAATCCGGAGAGAGATGGCGGCCAAGAAAGTTGATGCGTTGGAGGAACGTTTCGAAGAGGAGATGAGCCAAATCAAAGCTACGATAGAAGATCGACTCTCAGCCGTGGAAGGCAAGGTTTCATCAATGGAAGACAAAGTTTTCGATCTTCATCTGATGATGAAGAGATTTTCGAAAATCAAATTCAAGTGGCGGCGTCAGAGGCAAAGGGGCCAGTGAGAAGAACTACGAATTCTGATATTCGTAGGAGAGAAGGCAGTGGAGAAATCATTGAGGAAAAAGGGGGGAGGTATGGAGAGCGGCGTGGGAATAGGGAACATGGAGAAAGGGGGGCTGATTGGGGAAGAAAAGAGGGAAATTATGGAAGGAGGGGTGCAGAATTTGGAGAAAAATGGGAAGAAAGCGAGGAAGGGTTCAAAGATGAGTGTGTAAGGGAAGATCGGGAGACGAGGGGAGGGCTGAGCACCTGGGAGAGGGGAGGCTATGGAAGAATAAGGGGGAATAGGGGAGATCAGAAGGTGAGGAAGTTGAAGATGCCCATATTTGAAGGGGAGGATGCTTATGGGTCGATTTATAAGATGGAGAGGTACTTCGCCGTCAATGGGTTGACGGAGGAGGAGAAGCTGACAGCGGCAGGCTTGTGCTTGGAAGGAAAGGCTCTGCCATGGTACTAGTGGCGAGACTAGAGGAGACCTATCAGGAACTGGAGGGAATTCAAGGACTGCATAATAGAACGTTTCCAAACTGACCGGGAAGGAGATTTCTATGAGCAGTTCTTTGCTCTGACACAGGAGGGATCAGTAGCAGACTACCGGGAGTGATTTGAGCATCTGGCCAGTAGGGTGGAGCAATTATCAGATACTGTATTGGAGGGGAACTTCATGAAGGGGTTGAAGGTAGAGATCCGAGCAGCAGTGAAGGTTCTGATGCCTCGTGACTTGGGGGAGGCCATGAAGTTGGCACAACTGATGGAAAATCAGAAAAACTTAGAGTGGGGAACCAGGAGCAACAATTCAGGAGGCACGTACCGGATGACGACTACTTATTTAGCACCCAAGGGGCCGACAGCAGGAGGGTTTCATGAGACCACCGGGGAGAAGCCAGTAGGAGGAGGGAGTGGGGAAAATTTTAAGAGGCTGACAGAGAAGGAGATACAGGAGAAGAGGGCAAAGGGGTTATGCTTCCGGTGTGATGAGAAGTATACTCCAAGGCACAGGTGTAGGGATCGAACTCTTCAGGTTCTCATCGTCTGTGATGACGAGGAAACTGAAGAGGGAGGTGAGCGAGAGATGGATGACAAGTTGCATCTGGATGTGGCGGAGGTCTCCCTGAATTCAGTAGTAGGATTCACTTCGAATCATATGATGAAGGTAAAGGGGGAAATAGCAGGCATGGAGGTGGTAGTGTTGATTGACAGTGGGGCTACCCATAATTTCATTTCCACTCAAGTCGTCAACCAACTGGGAGTGAAATTGGTGGACACCGGTTATTATGGGGTGATGATGGGTACAGGGAAGATGGAGAAAGGCCAGGGGATCGGTAAAGGAGTGGTGTTGACCATCCAAGGGATTCAGGTAAGGGAAGATTTCCTCCCACTAGAGTTAGGAAGTACTGATGTCATCCTGAGGATGAAGTGGTTGCAAACCTTGGGGGAGACCAAGGACAATTTGGGAGCACTTACGATGGAATTAATGGTGGATGGGAGAAGGGTGGTGATAAGAGGAGATGCAGGGCTATCCAAAGCCATGATATCACTTAAGATCATGGTTAGGAGCATACAAGAGGTGGGGGAAGATTATTTGGTGGGACTACACAGGCTGGAGGTGACCCAATTGGAGGGAGGGGATATGCCTCTTTCAGTGCAACCCTTGATTCAGCAATTTGGTAAGGTTTTTCAGCCACCTCAAGGATGGCCACCTCCACGGGAACACGAGCATATCTCCACCTTGAGGACAAGGTGGATCTTTGGGAGGGGAGTATTGTTAGACCGGTCCAGCCGGTCCGACTGGACCGGCTTACGCGAAACAGGCGGAGAAGTTCCGCCTTTCTGCACGCGCCGATCAGGCTATCGGGTTCAAGAGAGCCTTTTGGAAGGATTTTTGAGGGATTTGAGAGGGAAATTTAAATGTAAGGACTGTTTAGGGATTTCCTTTTGATTTATATGCATTAAATAGTATGTTTTCCTAGGGTTAGGGTATCTTGAATTTGGCTGAAATTTGAGATCTCTGAGGGTTAGTGATGAGGACATCAATACATGGAAGGTTTATCGTAGGCGTGGTCGTCGATCTACGGCCACGATCGAGTCCTTGTATTTTTGAGTTTTATTGTATCGTTGTTTCTTTTATTTTATGAGTTTATTTCTTTTACTATTTTACCCTTACTTAAGGGTGGATTATTTGTAAGCCCAAGAGGGCATTATCGTCTTTTCTTTTGGTCCTTTATTTGAGGCTATTTATAAACCCTATAATTGTATTGCTTTGGTTAATGAATGATTTTTTTTAAGAAAATTCCTGCACTCTTGTCTTGAGAGTTGAGAGGCCTTGAGGAGCATCCCTAGGAGAGGGAGAATTATGCATCACCCACCAACCTAGAAGCGTCGGGTTCGTGGTCTTTCTTCCCCACCTCTTCTTCTCCCCTTCCCCATCGCCGGTCCCTTCTCCCCCTACGACCACCACCACCGACCTCTCCTTCCCCTTCCCTAACTCCCCACGGGTCCAACCCCACCCGAGCCTAGACCCACGCCCCCCACCCCGCCATTTTTTCCCCTACCACCACCCACGGCCAAGCCGTGGGCCGCCGGCCCCCCCTCCCCTTGGTTTCCCCTTTCTCAAGTGCCATTACACCCTTCCTAATTTAGATTAATATTTTAGGTAACTCTATTAATGATTGAATTCAAATTTATTTGAATTTAGAATCATTGCCTAAAATACAATTCCTATTTTAGGAAAATTGCTTAATTCAATTCTATTTGAATTTAAAATCAAATAGGATTAATTTTAAACCTTCCTAATTCATATATCCTAAATTAGGTAACCCCAAATTAATCCCAAATCCCCTCCCCCCTCTCTAATTGCTGCCGGCCCCTACCCCTTTTTCCGCCCCCTCTCTCTTCCTTAAAGCCCTCCCACCTCTTTTTGGGATTTGACTCCAAAACAATTCCAAAATTCCCTCCTCCTTAAAATCTGAAATTAAATTTCAGATTTCAAATAAACTATTTTCCCTCTCCCTCTCCAAACCCTAACACTAACTTCCTAACCCAACCCCCTCTTGGCGGCCACCTTCTCCCACCACTTTCACTTGGATTTTTGGGAAGGAACCCTATTCTCTCAAGGAGAAACTTCAAGGACAGCAAAGGCACATCATCTTCAACCCTTCTCCTTCACAATCAACATGAATGGAAGTCCCCGAATGTGACTACGGCTTGGTGCTTGACGATCAAGATAATATTGACATCCTACGCTCTCCCTTCTTTGACGTGGGCTTTGACTTCGACAACACCGTCGAAGAATACATCGACCGGATCCACATCACCTTGGTTGATGTGATTGACGATCAAAGATCAAAAGGACGTTGGACCATCTTCGGCCGAGCCACGACTTCCATCACTCCGGCTACTTCTTCATACTCGATCAAAGGTTACATCATTCATCTTCTACAACTCCTCACCGGTGCTATTAGCAATCAAAAGAACATTATCCGACGGCGAGTCTTTTCCAAATATGGGTGAGTTCTATCCCCTACTCAAATATTTCTTCATCTACTAACCTTGTAGGTGATGACAGATTCGCAAAGGATCAAACTCCGCCTAAATTGCTAAAGATTAGTAAACGTAGGGTTATGAGTGTATCTTTCTATGCTTCTTATTTCATTGTTAACTTAGGGATGCTAGTTGAACGTCTATTACTTTGCATGTTTTTTAGTATCTAAATTATTTGTTTGTTCAAGCATTTATCAAGTGATTTAGCCTAAGCGTAAGCACCCCTTACGCCTTTCTTGTTTTACTTTGTCGTTTCAATTGCTAGTAATCTAATCATAATTACTCTCTTTAATAAATCGTGCTATTCCTTATGGTTTTCATTCAAATGCATCTTAGTCCTGCATCATCTGGTATCAAAGCATGTTTAACCTAGGATTTGCATGCTAGAACTTACCCTAGGTTATTGCTCAACTATTTTACTTACTTTTGCATACATATCATCATTTAAAACACTTTCAAATTGCTATTGTGTTTGCTGTCCAGAATTTTCTGCATACATTTAGTAAGCTTTAAGATCATTTCTTTGATATCTAGGTGCTGTCCCTAACTCTTCAACCTCTCTACTTGCCTAGGAGACTTAACACCATCGTGTAGTTTGCTGTCCTAGAGTTTCCTGCAGCATTTAGTGTCATTTTAGGGTGTCTTTTCATTGCTTTTGTTTGCTGTCCACCTCCTAGATTCACCCCTAAGTGTTCCCTAGTGTCTAGGAATGGACCGGAACAACTTGGAAGGACTTTAGACTTGTTGGTAGGTCAAATGAATAACATTAGCCAGCAGCTCAAAGAATATCAAGCCGACCTAGCCGAACTTCGTAGGGACACCACTGAGTGATTTGATACACTTGAGCGTGCATGAGAGCATCCTATTCCCTACACCCCTTCTAGACCACCGTCTATGTATGGGGACGACACCTACCCTGATGAGAGGCAACATCGTGCCAATCATCGCACTCCACATTATGGACATGACCCCCGTCATGATCCTGATATACCACTTATGAAGAATATTAAAGTTGATGCTCCTACCTTTGATGGCACCCTCGATCCCCAGCTCTTCCTGGACTGGGTCAAAGGTATGGACAATTTTTTTAAGTGGTATAACATCTCCGAGGCAAGGAAGGTTAGTTTTGCGGAGATGAAACTCACGGGCAGGGCGAGTCAGTTTTGGTCAAACTTAGAGAGTCTTAGAGAGGCTAGGAACGATTACCCCATCAATGATTGGCCATCTATGAAACGTGAACTTAAGCAGAAGTACTTGCCTCCCTCGTACTTCATAGGTTATTGGATAGATGGAATAGGCTGACCCAGGAAAATAAACCAGTCAAAGAGTACATCGCCACCTTCGATGATTACTTGATTCGATGTAAATGGGAGACCTCTATCACCCCCGCGCAGATTTTGTCTATGTTTCGTACCGGGTTGCGAGAAGATCTTCGCAATGAGTTGTTTGCCCGGAACGTTACTACCCTGGAGAACGCCTACAGTTTAGTGTTAGATTTAGAGGAGACCCGTTCCCAGCACCCAAGCCGTTCACATGACTCTAGACCCTCCTACAGACCGTCCAGTAGTGCCACTCCTCACTCTACCACTGCACAACCTACTCCTGGTAGTGTGACCCGACCACCTACGGGTCACCCGACCCCCCGACTTGATTTTAGAAACAAATCTCCCACCCCGGATACCCCTCGACACAGTCCTGGGACCAAGTGCTTTCGATGCCAGGGGTATGGGCATATCGCTTCTCAGTTCTCCAGTCCCTACAAAGTCTCTATCATTGAGGAGATTACTGAGGAGGATCTTGAGCCCGAGGTTGATCAGGTCCATCAAGTAGAAGATGAAGGCGATTTCTTCGAGGAGAACGATGACACCGCTGTCCTCCACTGCCTTCAGAAGTTGGACACTTCTCCCATCTGCGTGGTGAGACGTGCACTGTCACACCCCGTTACCTCCGATGATTGGCGTAGGACTTCGATTTTTCACACCTACACCAAAATTAAAGATAAAAACTGTAAAGTCATCGTAGATAGTGGCAGTTGCATCAATGTTGTGTCCTCCTGCATGGTGTCCAAATTGGGTCTTTCTGCTGTTCCTCACCCCAGTCCCTATAAGGTAGCGTGGGTCAACTCCACTGCCTTGGAGGTGAAAGAGCGAAGCCTCGTACCTATCTCCTTTGCCACTTATAAGGAGAATGTGTGGTGCGATGTACTGATTATGGATGTTGGACAAATTCTGTTAGGACGACCCTGAATTTTTGATAATGATGTCCACATCTATGGGCGCTCGAACACCTGCGTGTTTGAACATGCGGGCAAAAAGATTAAGATTTTTCCATCGCCGCCCCGGGTCAAGGATGACCCCAAACCCCACCCCCTTAAGTCCAAGAAAGGACTGAACTTGGTCACCGCCAAAGTTCTGGACTCTGAGATTACTCAAGGCGCCCCTCTATACGCCTTAGTGGGTCGTGAGATTTCTCCTGAATCTGATGACCCTATCCCTCAGGAAGTCCAACCCATTTTAGGGCAATTTGCTGATGTCTTCCCCGATGATCTCCCAGATCAGTTACCTCCTCTTAGAGACATTCAGCATGCCATAAACTTAGTCCCTGGAGCCTCCCTCCCTAACCTGCCCCACTATCGCATGAACCCCACGGAACATGCTGAACTTAAAAAGCAGGTAGATGAGTTACTACAGCGAGGTTTCATTAAGGAGAGTCTTAGCCCCTGCGCGGTGCCCGCCCTTCTCACTCCTAAGAAGGACGGATCTTGGAGAATGTGTGTTAATAACCGTGCTATCAACAAAATCACCGTCAAGTATCATTTCCCTATTCCACGATTGGACGATATGCTCGATATGATGACGGGGGCCACTCTTTTCTCCAAGATCGATCTCAAGAGTGGATACTACCAGATCCGGATCCGACCTGATAATGAGTGGAAGACTACTTTTAAAACCAAGGATGGTCTTTACGAGTGGTTGGTCATGCTATTCGGGTTGAGTAACGCCCCGAGCACTTTTATGAGAATCATGACCCAGGTGTTACGCCCTTTTATGGGTAAGTTTGTCGTTGTCTACTTTGACGACATTCTTATCTATAGCCATTCTGTTGAGCAACACCTGGACCACTTAAAGCAAGTCTGTTCGGTCTTAAGGAAAGAACAGTTGTACGCTAATCCAAAGAAGTGTACTTTCCTTGTAGATCGAGTCATTTTTCTGGGATTTATCATGTCAGCTCAAGGGATTTCTGCTGACCCTGAGAAAGTGAAAGCCATAGTTGAGTGGCATCTTCCTCAGAACATCCGAGACGTCCGTAGCTTCCACGGATTGGCCGCCTTCTATAGGAGATTTATATGAAACTTCAGTACAATCGTATCTCCTATCACTGATTGTCTTAAGAAGGGGGATTTCCACTGGACCCCGACCACCACCAGAGCTTTTGATGACATTAAGAAATAAAGTCTTCAAAGTGACCTGCGACGCTTCGGGGGTCGGAATTGGAGGAGTCCTCTCCCAGGAAGGTCATCCTGTAGCTTATTTTAGTGAGAAACTGAACGACATTCGGCAGCGATATTCCACTTATGACAAAGAGTTCTACGCGGTGATCCAATCCGTTCGCTATTGGCGACACTACTTGCTCCCGCAAGAGTTTGTCATCTTCTCGGATCACGAAGCTCTGCGTTATATCAACTCCCAGAAAAAGTTGAACGCACGACACGGTTGATGGGTAGAGTTCCTTCAGGAGTACACATATACCCTTAGACATAAGGCGGGAGTTGAGAATAAAGTTGTTGATGCTCTCAGTCGTCGCATGATGACTATCACTGAGATGAGAGCTGAAGTTGTGGGTTTCGACCAAATAAAGAGGGACTATTTGGACTGCCCTGACTTCAAAGAGACCTACTCTCTCTTGTCCACAGGCAGCACGCGCCTTGTGGACGATTTCCTTCTAGAGGATGGTTACCTTTTCAAAGCCCAAAAGCTTTGTATCCCTAGCACCTCCCTTAGAGAATTTCTTATCTGGGAACTCCACGCTGGAGGCCTCGCTGGCCACTTCGGACGGGATAAAATTATAGAAGCTGTGGAGTATTATTTCTTTTGACCCAGCCTGAAGAGAGATGTCGGTAGGATGGTTAGCCGGTGTCACACGTGTCAGTTAGCCAAACAACGTAAGCAGAACACTGGTCTTTACACTCCTTTGCCTGTCCCTAGTTGTCTTTGGCAGGATGTTAGCATGGATTTCATTTTAGGCCTGCCTAAGACTCTTCATAAAAATGATGCCATATATGTTGTAGTTGATAGATTTTCCAAAATGGCTCATTTTATACCCTGCTCCACAACATCCGACGCCTCCCATATTGCCAAGCTTTATTTCAATGAGATTGTCCGTCTTCATGGTCTACCCAAGACCATTGTCTCAGATAGGGATGTTAAATTCACTAGTTATTTCTGGAAAACTCTTTGGATGAAGTTGGGCACTAAATTGCAATTTTCGACAGCCTTTCATCCACAGACTGATGGTCAGACCGAGGTTGTTAATAGGAGTGTGGGTAATTTGTTACGATCTCTGGTTGGTGAGCATATTAAGGATTGAGATTCCATTTTACCCACTGCTAAGTTTGCCTATAATAATTCTGTGAACCGAACCACTGGCCTAAGTCCTTCTGAGATTGTTTATGGGTTCAAACCTAGGCAACTTTTAGATCTCATTCCTATGTGTTCTAGGTATAGGATATCTGAGTCTGCATCGTCATTTGCATCGCATGTGCATGAGCTTCATAAGAAAATTGCACGACAGATTGAAAAGAGCAATAATGATTATAAATTACATACTGATCTGAGACGAAAATTTAAAACTTTTGAGGTTGGTGACTTCGTGATGGTACGGATTCGTCCGGAACGGTTCCCACAAGGAACGGTTAAGAAGTTGCATGCTAAAAGTGCTGGACCATTCAAAATAATTAAGAAAATCAATGATAATGCTTATGTGGTAGATCTTCCTACTGAGTTCAACATCAATCCCTCTTTTAACATAGAAGATCTAGTGGCATATGAAGGTCCATATTTCAATCCGCCAAACCCACTCATACAACAGCCTTGTGTGACCCCACATTGTGAGATCCCTAACCTACCTCCATTTCCAGATATCCCTAAATCACCCATAGCAGAAAAAGTGGACACGATCCTAAGCGATGAAATCATCTCTACAAAGGAAGGTGAACGACGAAGATACTTGATTAGGTGGAGAGGCAAACCCGAGACAGAGGATACTTGGTTGGATCGTAAGGAGTTACAGCAGTTGGATCCAGATGCATTGGAGATCTATGACAGCACCAGAGATACTTACTCGGTGGAGTCGAGTTTTCTTCCACCCCGGAAGAATGATGAGGACATCAATACATGGAAGCTTTATCGTAGGCGTGGTCGTCGATCTACGACCACGATCGAGTCCTTGTATTTTTGAGTTTTATTGTATCATTGTTTCTTTTATTTTATGAGTTTATTTCTTTTACTGTTTTACCCTTACTTAAGGGTGGATTGTTTGTAAGCCCAAGAGGGCATTGTCGTCTTTTCTTTTGGTCCTTTGTTTGAGGTTATTTATAAGCCCTATGATTGTATTGCTTTGGTTAATGAATGATTTTTTTAAGAAAATTCCTGCACTCTTGTCTTGAGAGCTTGAGAGTTGAGAGGCCTTGAGGAGCATCCCTAGGAGAGGGAGAATTATGCATCACCCACCAACCTAGAAGCGTCGGGTTCGTGGTCTTTCTTCCCCACCTCTTCTTCTCCCCTTCCCCACCGCCGGTCCCTTCTCCCCCTACGACCACCACCACCGACCTCCCCTTCCCCTTCCCTAGCTCCCCACGGGTCCAACCCCACCCGAGCCTAGACCCACGCCCCCCACCCCGCCATTTTTTCCCCTACCACCACCCACAGCCAAGCCGTGGGCCGCCACCCCCCCCCCTTGGTTTCCCCTTTCTCAAGTGTCATTACACCCTTCCTAATTTAGATTAATATTTTAGGTAACTCTATTAATGATTGAATTCAAATTTATTTGAATTTAGAATCATTGCCTAAAATACAATTCCTATTTTAGGAAAGTTGCTTAATTCAATTCTATTTGAATTTAAAATCAAATAGGATTAATTTTAAACCTTCCTAATTCATATATCCTAAATTAGGTAACCCCAAATCAATCCCAAATCCCCTCCCCCCTCTCTAATTGCCGCCGGCCCCTACCCCTTTTTCCGCCCCCCCCCCCCCCCCCCCCCCTCTCTAATCTCCCCTCTCTTCCTTAAAGCCCTCCCACCTCTTTTTGGGATTTGACTCCAAAACAATTCCAAAATTCCTTCCTCCTTGAAATCTAAAATTAAATTTCAGATTTCAAATAAACTCTTTTCCCTCTCCAAACCCTAACCCTAACTTCCCAACCCAACCCCCTCTTGGCCGGCCACCTTCTCCCACCACTTTCACTTGGATTTTTGGGAAGGAACCCTATTCTCTCAAGGAGAAACTTCAAGGACAGCAAAGGCACATCATCTTCAACCCTTCTCCTTCACAATCAATATGAATGGAAGTCCCCGAATGTGACTACGGCTTGGTGCTTGACGATCAAGATAATAACGACATCCTACGCTCTCCCTTCTTTGACGTGGGCTTTGACTTCGACAACACCGTCGAAGAATACATCGACCGGATCCACATCACCTTGGTTGATGTGATTGACGATCAAAGATCAAAAGGACGTTGGACCATCTTCGGCCGAGCCACGACTTCCATCACTCCGGCTACTTCTTCATATTCGATCAAAGGTTACATCATTCGTCTTCTACAACTCCTCACCGGTGCTATTAGCAATCAAAAGAACATCATCCGACGGCGAGTCTTTTTCAAATACGGGTGAGTTCTCTCCCCTACTCAAATATTTCTTCATCTACTAACCTTGTAGGTGATGAAGGATTCGCAAAGGATCAAACTCCGCCTAAATTGCTAAAGCTTAGTAAACGTAGGGTTATGAGTGTATCTTTCTATGCTTCTTATTTCATTGTTAACTTAGGGATGCTAGTTGAACGTCTATTACTTTGCATGTCATTGAGTTTCTAAATTATTTGTTTGTTCAAGCATTTATCAAGTGATTTGGCCTAAGCGTAAGCACCCCTTTCTTGTTTTACTTTGTCGTTTCAATTGCTAGTAATCTAATCACAATTGCTTGCTTTAATAAATCATGCTATTCCTTATAGTTTTCATTCAAATGCATCTTAGTCCTGCATCAGTTAGGTTTCCTTTGGGCTCTAGCGGCGTCTAGAGAATTTAGGAGAGATCGATCCTCCTCTCGAATAAAGGATCAATTGTATCTTGTTATTTTCCGTTTCTATTTCATCAAATAATACAAATTATTTACTGTTTTTTTTTTTTTGGGTTTTGTGTGAATTCTTGTGGAGGATATTCGCAGATTTCTAAAGATTGGTAGGAATTACTTGAGATCTTCAAGTGTTTCCTATCAAATAACTTAGGTAAAAAAAGTTCCAAAAAGAGAAGAAAATCAAGGCATCAGGTCGATACAAGGAGATAGACGCTCCCATAATTAAGCAGTTGCACTTATACCATACTTGAAGAAATCACCATCCAACTTACACGCACAAGACTGAAAATTAGAATAAAAAAATTTATTAAATCAACTTAACTAATTACATGCTTCTGAAAATCAATTTATAGACTTCTTATCTTGATTAATTAGCCTGGCCTTGGATATGGATCATATCACATAGCTACAACAAAAAGAAATTTGTATGCAAATCGTAGGAACCAAACAACAAAAATCACTCATATAAGCGCTAAGAAAAACATAAACCGAATGCACAAACACAACCACATTGACTGCAAAGCCGTACATTGGAATCATGCTGCCGGAATTTCTCAGTAGGTATTGGCACTACGAGAGTTGGATAAACAAACGGTTCACAGAAGTTGTATCAAAAAATGCGAGGAACTGTATAAGAACCAACTTGAACCTCGCAAAGGAAGTCATTGGGTAATTAAAGTCCTACGTTAATGTGCTTAGCTTGAAAAAAAATGGCTGCTCTAACAAATTTAGCATTTAATATTCATCAAGCAAATCAACACATTAATTATGTGCCTCTTGTAAAATAATCCATGAGTTAGCACAAGCAAGTCTACCACACCAATGCACTAGATATTACTAGAAGCCATCATCAACAATGCAGGGACAAAATCTCATCATCCAAAATAGCTTCATGAACAAGCTATATTGGCAATGTTGGAAGTAGTTTAACAATGAAGTGATGGAAAGAGAAAAGAATCCAATGAGCTAGCAATGGTTCATGAAATAAAGTCAGATTAGATACATCAAAGACTTGATTAATATCATAATTCCCTAAAATTTTCAATTTGCAAGCATTAGTTCAAATATGCTCCAAAATTTAAAAGAATCCTATCTTTCTCACATTTAGTTTAAAAAAGACTTTTCGAATTTAAATTCATCATTATTTTATCCTCAAGTTTAAACTTCATGTACATCAACAGTTAATGTTCTACAAAATTTCTCATGAAAATCAGAAGTCATGCAAATGATAAGAGGCAAGTAATGAAAATGATGTGAAACAAAATAGGAATTGCTTTAGAAATTTATAAAAACTTGATTTAAGCGCAGTAAAAGTAAACTAATGTTTCACCAGATGGGATTTTAGAAATTTAAGAATAATCAATATTGTTATGACAATCAATTACATAGTAGAATAACAAAACTTAAAATAACTTCAATCATACAGCATAAACTTAAATGCTATAAACTTTAAATCCACCACTTAACAGTTAAAAAAGTCACCTTGAGTTTCCCTCACTTGCGCTCTTTAATAGGCCTTAGCGGAAGGAGAATCTCAGCAATCTTAACGATGCCACCAAAAATGATAGGACGCCTAGGGTCTTGATCCACGGAAAGTTAGCCGGAGGGGAAGACGCGGGTGGATGTCCGATGATTCGCTAATGTCCGAAGGATAGATGTTCCTCGATCGAAGATGTCAGGGTGAAGAGGATGCGGTCGATGTATTCGTCGACGGTGTCAACTTCCAAATTGAGGTCGAAGATAGGGGATTGTAGAATATCCACTAAACCTTGGTGGTCATAGACGAATCCGTGGTCACACTCCAGATCGGCCATGCACAAGTAAGAAGATGGGGAAGGGATGATTGTCTTCTTCTTCTCTTGGAATATAACTCATGAGAGAAGAAAATTCAAAAGAGAGAAAGAGGGAGAGAGGGTCGACCAAGGGAGGGAAGGGCTTGTTTTATCAAGTTAGGGTTAGGGTTTGGAGTATGGAAAGGCAACTAAAATCTGAGATTAATTTCAGATTTAGTTTAGTTAGGAGAGGGGATTGAAATTTGAAATTTGAATTTCAAATTCAAATTATAGGGTAGTTGAAGTATAGAGAGAGGAGAGAGGGCTAGGGGGGGTGGGGGCCGACGGCATGCATGGAGAAGAGGGGATTGGGAGGGAATTAAATGCTTCCCAAATCATTATTCTAATTTAGGAATAAGATAATGATATCAAATCTAATTTAAAATTAAATTAGACTTAGATCTAGGAACTTTCCTAATTTAGCTTTCGTTAATTTAGGAAAGTATTTGAAATTCAAATTTGAATTTCAAATTGAATTAAATCTTTTCCAAATTATTTAGGCTAATTTAGGTAGGTAGTAATGATGATTGAAATCATCATCAAGAGGGAAAGGAGGGTGTGGCCGGCGGCTAGGAGGGGCAGTAGGGAAGAGAGGCCGGTGGTTGTGGGGGCTTGGTCGGCGGCTATGGAAGGGAGAGGGGCTATGGGGGCCGGCGGGTAGGAGGAGGGAAGGTCGGGGCTTGGGCTGGCGGTTAGGTGGAGGAGATGGGGCTTGGGACCGGTGGCTATGAGGGGAAGGGGTGGCCGGCGGCTTGAAGAAAGGGGAAGGAGACGAGCCACGAGCCCGGAGACTTCCTGCGGCTGGTGGGTGTTGTTTTTGCCCTCACCTTGGGACTTCACTACTCAAGAACTCACAAGCTCAAAAGAAGAAAACCAGAATTTTTATCTCATTAATCAGTCATCAACCCTAATACAAGACTAAGGACCTCACATATAGGCCTCAAAGAAAAAAGAAAAAGAAAAGACTGAAATGCCCTCAGGGCTACAACTCAAAACAATAAACAAGCAAGGGTACAATCGTCAAACTGAAATAAAATAAACTAATACATGAAATATATCAAAAATAAAAACTCCTAATCGTAGTCGTCGATCTACGATGCCTCTGGTGATAGATGTTCCGGAATCTCCTGTTGATGTCCTCATCATTCTCCCCGGGTGGGATAATACTCGACCCTATCGAGTAGGCGTCAAAAGTGCCTTCATACAGCTCTAGAAGGTCAGGATCCAACTTTGAAGCTCAATACGATCAATCCACGTATTATCCGTCTCCGGTTTCCCTTTCCATTGAACTAAATACCTTTGGCGGCCCCCCCTTCTTTGGTGGAAATGATTTCATCATTAAGTATTGATTCGATCTTTTTCGCATTGGGTAAAGTATGGATATTTGGGAGTGGAGGTAGGCTAGGGTTCTCACCACGTATGGTCTCACAAGGCTCATTATTTAGTGGATTTATGGGGTTAAACTTTGGTCCCTCAAATGCTACAAGATCTTCAATGTTAAATATAGGATTTATGTTAAGACCTTCAGGTAGGTCTAGCACATAAGCATTATCATTTATTTTTGAAATTATTTTGAAAGGTCCTAGGCTTCTAGCATGTAACTCTTTAACGATCCCTTGTGGGAATCGTTCTGGACGAATCCGAACCATTACAAAGTCTCCAACCTTAAATTCTTTTAATCTTCTCTTGAGATCCGCATTAAGTTTATAATTAGCATTGCTTTGTTCAATTTTTTTATGAATTTTTTTATGCAATTTCTGGAGATGTGATGCAAATGCAGATGCAGACTCAGATGCTCTAGACTGAGGACACATAAGGATCAAATCTATAGGTTGTCTAGTTTGGTACCCGTACACAATTTCTGCGGGGCTTAGACCTGTGGTTCGATTAACAGAGTTGTTATAGGCAAATTCAACTATAGGAAGTTTGAAATCTCAATCTCGAATATTTTCTCCTACTAAAGTTCTTAAAAGGTTGCCTAAACTCCTATTGATGACTTTGGTTTGTCCGTTCGTTTGAGGATGGAAAGCTGTTGAGAATTGAAGTTTGGTGCTCATCTTATGCCATAAAGTCTTCCAAAAATTGCTAGTAAACTTGACATCCCGATCAAACACTATGGTTTTGGGTAATCCATGTAATCTGACAACTTCCTCAAAATAAATCTTTGCAACTCGAGAAGCATAAAAAAACTTAGACATAGAAGGAAATGGGCCATCTTAAAAAATTTATCGACTATCACACAAATGGAATCATGTTTCCTAAAAGTCTTTGATAGTCCCAGGACAAAATCCATACTTATGTCCTATCAGGGGCAATTAGGTAAGGGGAGAGGGGTGTAGAGTCCTGTGTTTTGCTTACGTTGTTTAGCAAGCTGACACGTGTGACATCTTCTAACCAATTTACTAACGTCCCTCTTAAGGCTAGGCAAGAAAAAACGATGTTCCACTGAAGCAATGGTTTTAGATTAACTAAAGTGTCCAGCTAAACCTCCAGCGTGTAATTCCCAAATGAGAAATTCTCATAGAGATGTGTTGGGAATGCAAAGCTTTTGGGTTTTGAATAAATAACCATCATTCAAAAAGAAATCATGGATTATACATTCACTTCCAGTAGTTAGCAGTAAATAAGTATCCTTAAAGTCAGGGCAATCTTTATAATCTTCTTTAATGTGTTCAAATCCAATTACTTCAGCCCTCATCTCACGAGTAACCATCATCCGACGACTTAATGCATCAGCTACTTTATTCTCGGATCCTGCTTTGTGTTTAATCGTATAAGTATACTCTTGCAGGAATTCAACCCAAGGGCCATGTCGGGCATTGAGTTTCTTTTAGGAGTTGATGTATCGCAAAGCCTCGTGATCGAAGAATATAACAAACTCTTGCGGGAGCAGGTAGTGTCTCCAATACTTAAGGGATTGAATGATGGCATAGAATTCCTTGTCATAGGTGGAGTATCGTTGTCTAATGTCATTCAGTTTTTCGCTAAAGTAAGCGACAGGGTGTCCTTCTTGAGATAGGACTCCACCAATACCAATGCTTGAAGCGTCGCAAGTTACTTCAAAGACTTTAGAAAAGTCGGGTAATTGCATAACCAGGGCTTCCACCATTCTCCTCTTGATTTCTTCGAATGCTTTAGTGGCAGAAATGGTCCATTAAAAATCTCCTTTTTAGGCAATCCGTTATAGGGGTCACGATAGTGCTAAAATTTCTAATAAACCTCCAATAGAATGTGGCCAATCTATGAAAACTCTGAATGTCTCTGATATTCTTTGGTTCAGGCCACTCGTTAATTGCTCGCACTTTCTAAGGGTCAGCTGATATGCCTTGGGAGGTTATGATAAATTCGAAAAAAGTTACATTATTAGTGAGGAACATACACTTCTTAGGATTAGCATACAGTTGTTCTTTCCTCAAAACCTCACATACTTGTCTTAACTGAGTTAAGTGTTGTTTCACCGATTTACTATAGATCAATATATCGTCAAAGTAAACAACCACAAATTTTCAATAAGAATTAAACAATTATATAACCTTGAAACCAATTAAGATATTTGTCTTACGTTCACATTAGGCCTTCAAAGTCCTTTTTAAATAAAATTCACTAAAAAATGCAGACTCTTAAACTCAATGCTCATATAAATAACAATTCACAAAATTAATAATTAAACAAAATCTTCTATTGGCAAGCAAATGGAGTTGATAAGATTTGAATAACAAAGTAAAATTATCAAAAAAGAAACTCAATAATGACAAAGTTGATAGAAAATTTCAACCGAAGGAGATTATATGACCTTTCAAAAATTCCTCTAAATTTCAAAGTTAATAACTCGGGACTCAAATTTCAATAAGAATTCAAATTTTAATGTCTATCAAAATTTAAATATTTAAAGTAGAATCTATCTCCTATACTTATAGCAAAATACATCCACCCTCCACAAATGTTTGGTGAGGACGACAAATTCAAGTATAACATCAACTCGTAAAGAGCGAATGTCCAGTCAAGAATATCATTAAGATTTATTATAAAATAATCTCCAGCTAGTAATGATGTTACATGTGTCCTCTAAGCAGTGGTTTTGCCCGATATGACATCATTATATTACAGTTGTGATTGGAGCTCTCTAAACGCGTAGTCTTGTCACAGATAGGCACTATTATATTACGGTCAAAGCCAGAGCTCGTATGTTTCCTAATGGTTAACATCTTTGAGTAATGAATCATAGAGTATACTTGAACTTGATAGAGTGCAAAACTCTCTGTTCGTTAAGATTGACTTGAATTTATCCCATAAACAAACATTCATCTCAGGTTACAAGGTACCCTTGGCTACCGATAAAAATCTTTTGGTCAAGTTCAGTTGACTTCCTCCTCTAATTAAGTAGACTAGGGACCACGACAATCGAGATGAGGAACCATGAGATCTTGATCTGGTTCTTCAATATTCCTTCCATAATCGGCTTTAAGTACAAGGTGATTAATTTTAAAATCCTAAACATCAAACCCGCTACTACTATACACTATAAACTTATTGTCTATCTAATTACTAGCCTTAATTGAAAAACTTGAACTCAGATCTAAAAGTCCTCGCAAATATGAGGATAAAATATCTAGGCAGTGTCGTATCTCTAATCTAATCTGCCTTATGAAAATTTGACCCAGAACTTATTCCGTTAAAACTCTCTCGAACGCACTGAGAGGTCAAGATGCAAAATTTTAAGAGCTCACATCTATAGAATTCTTATCTTTAGTAGTTGATTGATTCCCTAAAATGGATGAGATCACATATCAACATCAAAAAGAAAATTACATCCTAAATAGTAAAAAATTATTATGAACCTATGAAAACTCCTGAATAGGCGCTAATTAAAATGGAACCAAACATTTAAACCCATCCATAGAGACTGCAAAACTATAGGGGTCACGCTGCATGAATTCCACAATAAATATAGACATTATAAAAGTTAAATGAAGGAAACTGCTCGCAAAAAACATACAAAAGAAAATGAAGGAATTGGATAAGTACCAACCAAAGCCCTACAGAGGAAGCCACCACTATAACCCCTAATCTAAAATCCCACATCATCACAAGCTTGAACTCCGCATAGGGGTGCAACCGAGTCAAACCGAATGGCGAGCTGGCTCGATCTCGATTCGGTAACAGGCTTGACGAGTCAAGCTTATCGAGCTCGTGAGTCAAGCTCGACAACTTATCGAGCTCGAACAGCCCTCCGCTCAACTCGTGAGCTCGTCGAGCAGCTCGCAAAACGTGTTGTCGGCGGGAAAATGAAATTGCGTATGCAGGAAAATGAAATGCAACGGACTAACGCTAGCCGGATGTTGGCAGGAAAATGAAATCGCGACGAACTGACGCTGGTCGGACGCTTGCGACGGACTGACGCTGGCGAAGACGACTGTTGCTGGCCAGATGCTGGCGACGACAATGACTGACGTTGGCGAAGACGACGCAAACGCTGGAGATGACGGGGACGCTGATGATTGACGCTGGCAAGATGGACGGACACGGATGAGCAGTTCGACAAGCTCTTTTTCCCCTGTCGAGTCGAGCTCGAGCTCAAGCTCGAGCTCAGTATTTGACAGTCGAGCTCGACTTGAACACCCCCCGATTCGAGCTCGACTCGACTCGTTTGCACCCCTAGCTCCGCATGTGCTCTACTGCATAATTAGAATACTAAGGCAACCAAAGCATGTGCTTGCTCAAGCTCAATTCTTTTTATAACCTTACCTCCTCAATTAGTATGCTTGTAGCTTTTGATATTGTGAAGTTTAACAAGAATGAAATTCGCTTGCATTGACTGAACAGGTAAAGAACTGAGCTGAACAATGCCCAAGTTCACTCAAGCATGACTTTTTACACCCTTACCCTATAGAATTGAGCTTTCATGTCTTCATATGTAGGGCACAGCTTTATCCCTTTTTCCACTAAATTCAGCTTTAGAACTTTGCAAGCAGAAAAAGATAATTTGCATAATTTAGTAAGTATTCTTTTTTTCATTATTGTGGAGAACTACAATCTAGGAAGATTTGTTTCATAAGGCCTGAGGGTACTATGATCACTTGCTGGGAATACAAAATTCTTTCCAATAGTTACAAAGAAAATCTAGATGCCAAATTTTTTTCCTAGGAGCTCTATAACATAAAAAAAAAACCCTAAGAAAGTGGTGTTCTCATCAATGAATTAGTGGAAAAAAAGCAGAATTATCATAAAAAAGTTAGATTGTTATCTGCAAATTAAATATTTCTATCTTACCTGAGCCGTGGTTAGCTCCCGTTTCCTGAAAAGAAGTGATGCGAGATTCCCAGCTAACTTTTTCATCATCAGAATCCCAATGACCTCCAACAGTAGGAATCCAGAAATTGGGCTCTTCAGAATCACTGCTTCTGCTGTCTGCCGCAGGTTCCCTAGGCATAAAAGCTTTGGCTCTCTGACAGTAAAGAGGATATGAATTTAAGTTTGACTTCTTTCTTGACTTCTTCACATCCTTCTCAACCTTTTCTGGTGATTGCCGCATTTTTACTTCATCTATTTACAGTGCACATGCAAGACATATAGGATTCATATCTTCTAAATTCAAATGAAAGACTACAAAAGGGATCCCCTTCTTCTGATAGCCAAGAAAAAACAATTATGTGTTTATAAATCTATTATGTACAAAGGAGACATTAAGTGCGCATTTTATATGCAACATACTAAAAGAAAATCAATCAAAATATAAATGGGGGCACAACTTGGTTGATTGAATTCTTGATGTATGCGTCTAAGAGGGCATTTGCCGATGTGGACAACTCTCACATGGGGTGGGGGGTGGAGGGTATTGTTATGGCTTGAGAGAATATTGGATTTAATCCCATATTGAATAGGTAAAAAAAATATATGTTGGTGTAGAAATATAAAGTGTTTGGCTTCACTCAATGCTTAAGCTTTTTGATTGAAAATGAGTTTAACCCTATCTAGTCCAACTTGTTTTACATTTGATCCACACTCCACAACTTTGGAATGAATCAAAATTTAATGAGTTGGCATTATTGTCGTTCTAGTATCAATTTTGTATTTCCCTAAATTGGTCTCAGATCTTGCCTTGATGACTTATGTATTGACCAAGTACATAAAAGGCACATGAGTCAGTTCAAAACCTTTCGATCCATAATCTTAAAGGTGTCTACCTTAACACTCTAAGAGTGGTTGTAATTACAAAAGTTTGAATTTGGACGACAATTTAGAAGAGACAATCAAATCTTCCTGACTTATAAGAAATGTGCAATTATTAGTATAATAATCTATTAAAACTGGAAAGAAAAAGTACTTTGAACTTCTAAGGCTTCGTTTGGTTATTTGGTACTTTTATAAAAAGTAGTTTTAAGAAACATCGGTTCAGAGAAAGGAGTTTTCTAACGGAGAAGCATATATAAAAAGTTTTTTCAAAACAGCAGAAAAATGAAAAGAATGGTGTTATTGGGAATGAGGTTTGACGAACCAAACAGTAAAGAAAAATAAATTTTACCGTTTTAAAAAGGAATAAGCACAAAAAACGTCCAATCAAACTAGGCCTAAGTTCTAATAGAAAAAACAAAAAATAAAGGCAAATTAAGGAAACTGAGCAATAAGCCTTGATTAATTCCAACTCTTCATTAAAGACAATATGATTCATGTTAGGATGGCCTTTGGCTCTTTGCATAATAATGTTCAAAAGGAAGATGTTCCTTGGGTCGTACACCACTTGATCGCATCAAGATTTGTACCAACTAATCGATCAACACTGAGGCGTTCATCTCATTGACACTAACCTTGTGATTATGATATAAATAAGATCATCCAATTCAAATCACCATCAACACTATCTCAGAGCCATCAATATAGATCCAAATCCAATTTAAATCTCCATTATGACTAATCATACGTCCTCTAGACTCCATATATCTCTTCGTTATCAATAGAGACATAATGATACAACATGGATCTCAAGAATGACGTGGCTCAATTGGAGGTCGTAAGGGATATTTTAACCTAGCACAAATGTCAATGGCAACATGGTTTAGCGGTCCACCATACACTTCATAATGCTCTTTATCCAAAACGGCAATACATACACGCAAAAGGGATTGGTGAAAAGGTTCTCCCAAACTTTAAAAAAAAAAGGCTCTCCGACTCCTCTCTCTATTATTTCTAAGAGAAAATTCTACTGAATTGGTTTCAGCTAGTATTCAATTTCAAGCCTAGTTAATAACTTAAGCATCATATTGACTAACCACAGATTATCCAATGATGGAAGGCATAAAAGAAAAAAGAAAAAAAATATTGACTAACCGCAGACAAAATTTTCAGGTCAACTCGTCGACCTTTTATTTTAATCGATTGCATTTGGGGTGTGGTATTGAACTAAAACAATAAGCCTACCCAAATTCAACCAATTTAGAAAACTATTTTTGCATCAATTATTGGTAAAACCAAATATCTTAGTTAATCAGAAGGAAGATTGCCCTTCTAGTTCCCACAATATTTGATCACATCAACATTCATGACAACTTATTGATCAACCTTGAGAAGCATATCTAATTAACACTAATGTTGTGGTTCTGTTCTAATATAAATATAACCATTTGATTTAAATCACCATCAGTATTATCTCAGACCCATCACCATCAACATAGATCCAACCCTAGTTTAAATCTATGATATGACATGCTCTCTCTTCTAAAGGAAAACTTACTAAATTGGTTTCAGCTTTTATTCACATTCAAGACCAGTTAATAACTTGAGCGTCAGATGGTCTCACCGCAGACAAAATTCTAGGGTTGGCATGTTAAATTTTTATTTAGGTAATTGTATGCAGGACATGGTATCGAACCAAACACAATTTGTTTTCCCAAACTCAATCAATATAGAAAACTGTTTCCGCATCAAATAATTGGTAAAACTAAATACCTTGGTTAGTGGATTATAAAACAGAGCTAATGCACTTTCCCATGGCAATCAAAGTGTATATTCCAAATATCTAGATCCAGATTACCCACGAATGAAGAGAGTGAATGCCAAGAAGTTTATACTTTACATTACCAAGTTTCTTCAGAAACCGTTTTCCGTTGATATGCTTCCAAATATGCTCCTCCGACTTATTGATCGTATCCCCCGTTAAACTGCACAAGAGTTTCGACCTACATAGCAAACAAACCCTCATAAAAATACTGAATATAGTACACAACGGATATATAGAAAAATTGAGAGAGGTTGTGTAGAGGGGGGGGGGGGGGGGGGGGGGGGGGGGGAGAAAGAGAGAGAGAGAGAGAGAGAGAGTTTGATACTTGGACAGCGAGTGGGGAAGAAAAGTATGTAGAGGGGGCTGCTTCCTGGAGAGAGCGACGTCGATGAGGGCGAGGCTGCAGGATTTGGCCTGGGCGTAGGAGTCCATGTCCTTAGCCGGGAACTCGTGCCTTGTCTCCTTGCATCTCAATCGACCGTTCCCGATATCAATGAAGGTCGGCGATCCCAATGGCAAACAAACCCCGGCAGCGGAGGTTTCTGCTCTATCCACTTCCATGGCTTCAATCCTCCAAATGATGCTGGCTTTATTTTTATTTATATAAATAGGAGCATATTTTGGCCTGCATAATTGTGAAGGGGGCGTTTTGGATCCCTTTTGTTTTGCTCTTGGCCCTTTTTTTTTTAATTTATATTTAAACATAAAATAAAATATATTAATATATTAAAATATGTTCTTTTTATAAGTTATTGGTGTAGCAACATTGGCTTAATTGAAATGATTCGAATTAATTATTATAAAGAGTATTATTTCCTATAAATTGAGAGGATATTAATACTTTGAAATGAACACAAATCATAGAATACATCTCTTATAGTGATGGTATGATGAGTATTGAGGTATTAGATTTATTATTAAATGATTGTGTGCTATCATCAAAGTAAGAAGATCAATTATTTAGGAAAGAGTGTTGGATGTTAGATGTCGGTGATTGACAGACATCAAATTTAATTCACTGACATGAATTTAATGACAATTGCCAACGAACGCTAAGTCCAATTGGTGGGTTGTCAACTTGGTTCTATTGATAGAAGGCGAAATTGATTACCCAAGAAGGCGAGCGTCAAACATCAATGGCTAATAGAGTTCATTACTCCAACAACAATCCTTTAAAAAATTAAGCAATGATCGAAGAGGAATATCAATATTCATGCAATGAGTGACAATTGATGGTCGACCCAATCATTTTTTTAATAGAATGGGAAACTAAGCAACTACAAAGACAAGCATCAAATATTGGTGGCTAACTTACATTGCACGTCAATCCATAATAGATGTTGAACGACAGTTGACGAGGATTGATGAAGGTTATAGCTGTTGGATCAATGTGATATTAATAAGGTGATGGTTGTTGGATCCTCTGAGTTGGGTATTACATCTGAAACTTCTCCTTTAACTGTTTTTGATTCGCCATTGGATGCACTCAAGCCTACTCAATTTGTTGATGTACTGGTCTCTCTAATTTCAAATGATGCGTTGAAAGCTCATGTGGCTAGCAAGTTTATAAACTCCTCTATTAATCATTCTGATTGGATGGATGCATCCTCTAATAGTGGGGGAGGAATGGGGGATATTTTAGATGATACGCCTGATGAGTTTCATTAATTATATAGTTTGCAGGTGGGTCATATTGTTGATAAAGTTGTCTCCCTTAGTGCTGGCAGGCGTCATAGAAGAAAATCCAAATAAAAATGCTTCGGGTTTTTTCTTCT
This sequence comes from Dendrobium chrysotoxum, assembly GCA_019925795.1. NCBI lineage: Eukaryota > Viridiplantae > Streptophyta > Magnoliopsida > Asparagales > Orchidaceae > Dendrobium > Dendrobium chrysotoxum. Next base: position 46,225,543 of record CM034301.1, read on the forward strand.
GGTTGGTTGCTGCTATTTGCGGAAGGTGTTGAGTATTAGTTTCCCTTTTTGGTTGTTTGGTGTTTCGATTGGCTTTTGTTGGTGTGGATTGTGGTGTTGGGGGTTTATATGGCCAGGGTAATGATGAGGTAGTTTTCTGCTCTCCATCCTGACAGCTTGGCTTGTTGGCAACCACTGGAGGTATGTAATTATAGTCTGCTTGGTGGCCTTTGTAATAACACATATTTTAACTTAGGCAAATTTTTATTTTCTAGAGTCAATATAACTCCAAATCATAAATCGTCTTTGCCATAGTGCTGTTATTATAGTATTTTACTTGCACGAATTTTTTCTAATTTTTGGGCGCTGATGAAATTCCTTAAAAAATTGGCACCTATCAAGACAATTAGAGATTTTTAAACTGTCAGGTGTCAGTTTTGCAAACCGATTTCACCAATATTTTTAAATAAAATAAACTTTTTAAGAATATTTTTCCATAATTTTTTAAATCCTAAAAAGATTTATTTGAATTTTATACTAAAGAATTAATTAAATTAAATATTATATTAATATTATATATTATTTTATTATAAAATATCTTAAGGCATTATAAAATTTTCTTTATTCTTTTTCTATTCTCCAAACGACATGACAAAGATGTTTTAGAGGATTTTGAGAGAAATGCGAGAAGAGAGAGAAAGAAAAAGCTTGGATTTGGAGGCCGCGGAGCGATTTTTGTCCATCAAGCCTGTTGAAAAATTTACTCGTCTCGCTGTAAGGACCTTTACTCAATTTCTAATTTCAAAGATTTTGTATTTTTGTCAAATTTGTATTTCCATTATTGAAAAATGTGAATAACTTTGTATTGATAAAATTTTCTCCACGTAACTTTTTGTATGTTATAGAGATCAAGATTATGAACATTTTGAGTATTTATTTAAGATTTTTCACAAGATGATTTTGAAAATATATTAATTTTTGTTTACTTGAAAATTTATTTTGATGCCTAAAAATAGTGATTTAGTTCAACAAAAGCTTCAGAATATTATTTTATATAATATTTAGTAATTTGGTCAAGTTCTGAAAATATAATTTTTTTCTCAGCATGATTTTTTGTTGTCTACCATTAGTATATTTTGGCATTTTCTAAATTATGCTCAATTATACTTTATTTGTTATAATATATAATAAATGAATATGGATATATGCTTGAGTAATAGCTGGTCTATATTACTACTATAATATTGTGATAATAATGCATGTGTCTTGTAAAAGATAAATAAAGACTAGTTGACCCGTTGGTTGGAGACTAATTGACCTGTACATGTTGACCTCATTTTTGTATGAGGCCATTAGGATCCAACCCAGATCTCAGGTTAATCCAGGCCCTAGGATCTACTCCAGATCTTAGGATTTTTCAGACACTAGATCTTAGGACCTACTCTAGATACTAGGATTCTTCTAGATCCTAGACCCTAAGATCCACTAGACTCTAGATTTTAGGATTTTCCTAGATCTCAGGGTGTTCGTAGACTCCATACTTCAGAATCTATTCAAGCCCTAGGATTCTCTCAGACTCCAGGCTCTTAGATCTACTCAGACTCTAGGATCAATCCAGATCTTAGCTCAATTCAAACTTCAATCAGATCCAATTTTCAAATCTATTCAAACCTCAAGCTTTTCCTTATTCCAATTATAGTTTCAACCCTTATCTTGCCTCTAATTTAACCAAAGCTCTATCCAATCATCTTATGATCACCCAAATGATCATGAATGATTTAGATAATTCAAGCTCAAGCATTCAAATCCAAAGTCCAATTCAAATCCAAGTTTTCAAATCCAAAACCCAAAGCTAAAGGCCTATGTCCTAAAAGCCTTTTCCAGGGAACTTTCAAACATTTTAAACCCCAGCCAAATGACTTTCGATTCATGATCTGTTAGTTGCATACTGATGTGATATATCTCTAGAGGCAACCCTCCAAATTTGAGCCTGTTTTGGGATCTCTAACCTCAAAAACTAGATTTAAATTCAAAGGCTATAAAACCTTCAAATATTTACGGCCCGTGCCACTGGACTCGTTATCTAGAGAAATTTGACCTTAAAGTTTCCCCCAAACCCTCTAATCACCTCCAGACCCTTGATATTGATGTGTTTAACATTAATCTATATCTTTTTGGACCCACCTCGACCCAGGGTTCGTCAGAGGTCAAAATGACCAAAATGCCCTTTAAAGGGGTTTTTGGACTTTTGACCAAAATTTAATATCGTTCAACATTTTTAACCTTTGAAACCCCTCTCAATGAATTTCCTATGATATTTGAGACCCATTGAAATCAAACCCACTCCTTGGTTTGACTTGTTTGACCAAGTCAACTATGGTTGACCAAATCCACCTTTAACCCAACCATTGTTATTTTCAACATTTGAATCCATCTCAAACTAATCTAATGCTTCAAAATCATTTGTTTGGACACTCATGACATGTCCAAAGACTTCCAAGTCAATCCTCCCTAGGTTTGATTTGGTCAACCCATTTGGAGGGGTCAAAACCCTCTCCAATTCCATGTATTCACTCAAAGCTTCAACACCATGGCCCCATGTCCCTTAATATTGACTCCTACAGCACATTTGACTCCTCCCATGCACATCCTAGTCACCATTGACTAGTCAACAAGTCAATGGGCCAAAACCTTTGAGATGAGACCAAGTCATAGTTATTTGATCATGCCACATGAGCAAACCCTTTCCCTCCCCCAAAACCTGCTCCAACCTGCTCAAAAGGGATTAATTTCCCTTCCTAAGAGGCCACAAACCAGCTCCCTAAACCTTGCTTAGGCTTGGTTTAGCCAAATACGGAAAAAGAGGTGTGGTCCCCCCCTCCCTCTTGGCTCAAGGAAATCCCCCTCAATCCACAAGCCTTTTCCTAGTTTTGGGCTGCTCATGGGACACTTGGCAAGCATCCAAGACACCCATGAGGAGATCCAAGCCATCCATTTCAAAGCATGAGAGTTAGGTGTGGAGAACTAGCCCTAATCTCTCAATTTTGGCTCATTTTTTTTGCCTAAGTCCAAAACTCCAGCATCCCCAAGACTCTCCAGCAGTTTCCCACACCCTCCAGCACTCTCCAAGGCCATTCCAAGAATTCCCCCACCATTTTCACCACTAAAATCACCATTTTAGTGGAAAAGGAGAGGAAAAAGAGAGAAATACCTTCTCTTTTCGATATCTCAAGATCCAGCTGTCAAAATCTTCCAAGGTCTTCTGTAAACTTGAGCGTGGACAAACTACAAGTTCAGAGAGCCCAAGAACACGAAAATCCACGGGGTAGATTGTAAGATATCTCAACTTTTAGGTATATTTTCATTTTAAAATTGCAAGAAAAATGTAATGCATGGAGCCTCCAAACTCCAGGCATTGCAAGTTTATGATACCACCTTGCTATGTTTCAAATTTCGTAAGATTTCATTGAGCATTTTGAAAGTTATGGACGTTTAAAGTTTTTTGACTTTGAAAGTGCGATCGGACGGCCCAGAACTGGCCACGCCAACCGGCTAAACCGCGCGCCGGACCTGGGACTCAAACCCGGACGGCCTCCAAACCGCGCGCGCATATGTGGCGTGATCTGGACCGTCCATTATCCCGCCGTGGATCGGACGGTCGGATCTGTGTCCGACGTGTTTAAGTGGCGCACCGCTGCGTGCCATGTGTCGAACACGTGTCAAAACGGTGCGCCGGCGGCGCAATCATTGCCGCCGCCGATCCAATGATTGGATTTGAGTCAAATTAATTCAAAAAATGTCTAGAAACTTCCAAAATTCACAGAAAATTCATTTTTCCACTAAAATTGATGTTTTTGGTATCGTTGGAAAGGTAAGTGAGTGTAAAACTTATTAAAATAAAATTTGAGTTGTTTTGAGCCCTGGATTAGGAGAAATTTGCATTTGTTTGATTTTAATTTTTCCAAAATTTCTTGCAATCCAGGGATCAAATGAATCCTAAATTTTGGTGAAATGTTCCTGAGCATCTTAGGCATATCCTGTAATTTTTCTAGGGTCAGATGCTCTGTGGTTTTCTGTGATGTGAATTTTTGAGGTTATGGGTCCATTTTGGACCCAAAACTTTGAAAATTCATAACTCTAGTTTCCTAAAGAGTTAGGCTGCATGAATTTTGTGGTATGATTGTACATGTGTAAGGGTTAGCCACACTAAGTTTCAAGCCCATTTGAATAGTAGGGACATATAGGGAAAATAATTAGGAAAAGTCTAAAAAACTTAGAAAATTCCTAGCGGATTGTACACAAACCCAATAGGGGTGAAACTTGAACATAGTAAACTTAGTGACACCATGTGCCTTAGGTTCAAATTTCATTGAATTTGGAGGTCATTAGGTTAGAAAAGTAATTATCCAAAGTTTCAGCCCTTTTAAGGACCCAGAAAATTCAAAAAATACAATAAATCCAAATTAACTCTAAAAAATACAAATAATACCTCAAATTGACCAGAACTTAGTCCCCTACCTAGGAAAAATAAAATCCCCTTGACTAGACTCCTAATTTAAATTTAATTTGACTTTTAATGAAAATAAATAATTAATTAAATTAATTAATTAAAAATTATTAAAAATATAAAATAATTTCCAAACACTTGGAAACACTCCCATGGGTCATTCCTGACCTTTGGGATTGATTCCATGCAGTTTGGGATGAGTTTGGATCAAAATGATTAAAACCTTCCTAATTAGGCAATTTTTAAAAATCCAATAATTAGTGAAGCTTTGAAAATGCATAACTAATCACAGAAAAATCTAAATTGAACAAACTTAGTGTCAATCAACTCCAATTAAGGTCTAGTATTTTCTAAAAATGTCAAACCTCCAAGATCTGGTCAAGGTCAAAAGTCAACTTTTCGGTCAACTATAGTTTAAATCTAGGACTAAACTTCAAAAAATCATAACTTTTCATAGAAATCTCCAAATTGAGTGTGCTAATAGTCTAACAACTCATCATAAGGTCTAATATTTACTAAAAATTTGAAACTTATAAAATTGACTTTAATTTAAAAAGTCAACTTTTGGCCCCCTTAATTAATATAATTAAATAATTCCAATAATTTCTAAAAATCCAATAATTCATTAAAATTCCAGAAAACTTTAATTTGATTAATAAAACACTCAACCAACACTCAAATGCATAACAAACACTCAAAAAATGAAGTTTATTTGATGGACTACTCCGGGCTGCGAGGCTAAGTGTCCTAAGGAGGCCTGGTCCCTCGAGCCTAGTGGCACAACGCCACGAATGAATTCAATGGAGTGTTAAACATCAAAATTAAGTTACTTTTAATTACTTAACCAAGTTAAAACCCTTAATTCAACTACATCAACAAGGTTTTTAGGATGGACTACTCCGGGCTGCGGGGCTAAGTGTCCTAAGGAGGCGTGGTTCCTCGAGCCTGGTGGCACAACGCCACGAACCTGTTGATAGAAAATATAAAATAATTTAACTTTTAAAATTAATAATTAATTAAATTAATTAATATTAATTGATCCTTAATTTTCAACAAACTAAATCAACTTAATCAACCTCGATTGCTACTGGGTAACCCAGGCCTACGAGGCTATTAGCTTAGCCCCAAGGAAGGTTAAATAAACTTCACGGCCTCGGTGAGTAACAAAGGTAGCAATCACTTAACTATTAAAATGGATTTAATTTAAATTTTAATATACTAATATTTGAACTTTAATTACACCTCTCTTTAAGCCTTCCACAAATTAAAATATTAGATAATTTAAACAAATTACCCATCCTAGGATCTACCCCAGTCACACGACCTACTACACACACTTTAGATGATTTTGCTAGGACAACCAACTCTAGATCTAGGCTAGGCCGGTGTTTACTTTTCTGCTGTGTGCCGGGTTTTCTGAGTTTTCATTGCATGTCGTGATCGAAATTGATTGATGTGTTTGTTTACTTTTACTGCACTATATGGATTGATGTGATGGGCGATTAGATTACCCTTAGGTTAGGAACGATCTGGATGCTCACTGGATTTTCTACAAGTGGTCACACTCGTGCAGGGCAATAAAGGGGGCTAGATAAATTATAAATATAAATGCTACAGGTGCTTCAGCTGCTTAGCCCCCAAATAAAAAAGAGTGTGGCCAAGTGTGTTTACTTTTCTGCACGTATATACATATAACTGCTTGGGATGTATTTTAATATTTAAATGTTTAGGATAACCTTGCAGGATCGAGTCTAGAATTTTTATTTTTACATTCATGTAATTCATTTAAGTATTGAGTTGTGAAAGTGACACTTTGAGTTTGGGATACACAGATCCAAAAGTCGGATTCCAAAGAGGAAAGGATACCCCTTTAGGGGATAGTCCTTATCCATTTGGAACTCCAAATTTGGGTCATTTTACTACCCAAAGTGGAAAGAGTAACCTTCCCCTCAAGGGAAGAGTTCTCTTTTCCATTTGGGTTTCCGATCATGAAGAATCCAAGGAGCTCGAGGAGGAAAAGACCGAGGGGTTGAAGACAGAGAGTATCCCACTCAAAGGCACTTGCGTCTGTATTAGGATTAGAATCCGGGTTGTTGTTAGTGGTGCCCGGCCACTTTTAATTTATGTAAATCTGGGTTGTAATAAGCAAGGAAATTTGTCTATGAATATTTACTTAATTAATTTAATTATTTAATGTGTTATGATTTAATTTGATTGTGTATAAGATTGCCTATTTTTTCTAGTTCTTTGGCGCTTGCAAGTCGTTTTTATTTTAGCCTGGACTTCGTTAGGCTCTTTAAGGACCAAAAGTATTTTTACTCATAACTAATATTTAAAATTTTAAGATTTAAATAACATAAAAACTTAACGACCTAGGGAATAGCCGGAATCGTCCGGGGTCGCATGCATATTACTGCATCTCTCTCCCCCCTTGCTATGAGACACTTTCTCGCCTGCGGGTAGAGTCCAGATAATCCAACCTATAAGGATGAGGTGCTGGATCTGGGGAAGTCTAGTCTTTTCAAAAAATTATTTTATAAGCATTTTTTAAAATTTTATGCATACTAGATTTGGATACTTTAACCAGCATGCATCGCATTAGAAACTAATTAAATTAAGATTTTAATTACATTTTAATCTAAGCATTCCACCCAACATGAGTCAAGGGGTCAATTAGGAATCTGCTCTAGATGTCGACCCCAACTTTTTAAACCAATCTTAAATAACGTCCCTAACCACTCTACATTAAAAGATCGGACTCATGGTTTTGAAGCGTTTAGGTGGTTTAGCTGGCTCCCCAATCCATGCCGGGATAAGCCCAGATTTTACACTGTATTAGTTAGGTTCGGACCACTGTGTTTCAGTGTCCAAATTTAGATCTAGGATCCAGGGCAGGCTTTGAGTTATAAGACCCTAACCTCCGGGAATATAATCCCAAATTTCTAATAAACTGCTCAACTCGAATTAAATATCCTTTCAATCTAAAATTTAAAGCCCAACACTTAGCTTAGGTCGGGGCACTTCTGAATTATTTTAGAATCCTAAAGTGCCTCCTACCCTTCCTCATTTGATTCCAAAATAAGTGTTCAATCTTGCTCCTATCCCATTTAAAATTTCAATTTCATCTCTTTGATATCATTCCTAAAAAATCTCTAAATAAAATTTCTGCCATTATTTTAATCAAAAGTTTTCGTAGGGAACTTCAGTCTCCCACGATGTAATTAACTACGAGGGCTTGCGCTCGTAGGAGATTTAGAACTCACAACTGATTTTTAAAATTCAATAAGTCTTCATTGGGAAAATTAAATTATTGATTATCGTTATCGTTATGTTCGAACGATTATTAACAAATGATATCTTCTCCCTTCGGGGAGATATATCTTTTGTTAAAACGAATTCGGATATAAAATTAACGATCACTCCTCTTGATTATCGTAGCTCGATATTTGACTGAACTCCATTTTGACCCTTCGGGGCCATATGAAGTTTTCTTTTAAATCCGGTTACGATATTTAAGACGGGACTTATAATTCTAAATTTGAACCCCATTCTAAAATTTTATCTGCACCGCCCGAGGTGGTGTAATATTTTTAATGGAATGTTTGATTTTAGAATTATATTTTAATTTCAATTCTGAATTTTTCAAAGAAGACTAAACTTTTCAAAACCCGCTTTTCAAACTACAATACAGGATGGTGGGCTGATGGAATTTCTTTTAAATAAAGTGGTTTGGTGTTATCCTCAAATAATTCATGTGATACACTGGTTGGGAGTTATAAGGAGATTATTACTATGCCGCTCAATGGTTTACTAGACTGATATTAACACTGAAAAATACCATGATAACCAAGTATTCTTACTTGTTTAGTGTGACTACTGAAATGTATGTTTTGAATCATTATTCTTATTATTATACGAATTAATTAGTATTGTACGGATTTACTGTTATTGCAATATTCTACTGCTTCTGCCACTAGATTGCTATTATTACTGGTCTGGATATCGATACTATTTGATAATATTGATTCAATGTACTCATACTAAGTATGTAATACACTGAGCACGTGATATAGAATAACTGGATAGCATGTGCACATTTTTATATGATTTTATTATAATGATTTAATTTCAACAGTCTTTACTGATATTTTGATGTAATACTTTATATAATTTTTGTGCTGATTGATATTACGGATACGGCGATTGCTTTATAATTTGACACTCGTACTGATTTATTACTTTACTGGCTTCCGTACCATAGCGTTTTATTATTTATAGATTCTACTACTACTGTATGTAAATTTTTATTATTTATGTACTGATTTAATGATCATATGAATGTAACTGCCATGATATTATTGTTGACATACATATTACTCCTTTGTCGTGCTTTGATTTCAGTTGTAGGTTTTGGTGACCTACTAGGCTTTTAGCTCATTATATGTGGTTAAATGATTTCAGGTTAGGGGCAGGGGAGCAGGAGTGTGAGGTTGGTCAGGATTCTTCAGGTTTTGTTTCTTTTTTATTTTCTTTTGTACTCAGGATAGAGTAGTTGTGATATGATTATATAGATTCTGAGTAGTGTATATAATGTGTACAGTAATGTTTTGAATTATAGAATCTATTTTTGTTATTATTAGTAATAGATGATATTAGATAGCTCTGATTGTTATTTATTGAAAGATTAAAAGAATAATTCTTTCATTTTAGATTCTGGGCATCACAACCTTAGTTTGGGATATGAGGCTTTGCTTGTCAAATTTGTGACTTCATCAGTGCGGCATGATGTTTGTTCCTCCTCTGGATGGCACCTGCCTACGTTTTGGGTGGTTGCAGAAAGTTAGCCATTAACTGAGTCTGGCTGGCTTTTATCCTAATGTCTTCGTTTATGTATGTTATTTCTACGTGGCTTTTTTTGGCTTGTATGTGTTGCGTGGTCCGTTGTTGGACTTGCTTGTATCTTTTCTTTATTGTTGGAATAAATTCTCCTTTTGTTTAAAAAAATGGCTTTCATCTCTAAAGAAAAAAAAAACAAAGGAGGATTGATGAAGGTTGTGTAATGGTTAGCAATTAGCTCATAAATTCTCCAAATAAGAAAGAAGATTGGGAATATGGAAGATAATCATGGGACTTTTGTGTTTGAAGGATATCAGACATAATAATTAGTATTTATCAAGTGACAATCAAAGAGGGATTTTGGAAGTTGACAAACAAAGGACGCCAATCTTGCTTAATAGATGATGTTTAAAGATAATGATGGCCGGCAACGGCGTTGATTAGGAATAAGCTTACGATGGTGGCAATAAATGGTGTAGATGTCGGTCGATGACTAATGTCAGGAGGTGAAAATCAAGGTTCTAAAATTATTTCATTCTAATATTTCTCTCTCCTAAAAGTGCCACCCCACGTGTAAGAATTTGATTATTTTGATATATTCATTGGCCTATGAAGGCATGTTCTTGAAATTTTTGCAAAAAAAATCAAGAACTCTATCCAACAGTCTAAATAGACAAAATATGATCACTTTATACTTTTTTAACAGCACATCATATAATGAACTAAAAATAAACAATCTTAGAGCTTTTTCACATTCATCTTGTTGATATACTCGTTAGGACTATTAGCAAACAATATTCAAAGGACATTTGAACCACTAAATTATCAAAATAAGTTTTTAATTATGCTTTATTTAAGTTAATTTAGGCTTAGATCCGTACGATCTTTGTATAGTTTGACTCAGTCTCATCAAATTACATTGTACCTACTATTAAATGGTTGAAAATAGAATTTAGATGAGCTCAAAGTCAATTCCTGGAGTTTTTTATCTGAATACTTCATTGCTTAAAGATTTAAAATTCAAACTCGATCAAATGAATTTTTTAGTGATGTAATAATTTTTCTTCTTTTTTATAAATGTCCAGATCTATGAGATCAAAAATACTATAGTTTTCAAACTTTTTAATAAAAACAAGATTCGTAGGGAATTTTAAGGTGCGGCGATCAACCTTTGGATGTCTACATGGGCATTCCCTTGAGGTCATGAATCTTATATCATAATTTCACCCTTCAATCTTACGTTTTGTTTGGGACAGCTTTCTAAAAAACCTTTGGCCAAATTTTCGGAAGAAGCAAGTTACGCGCGGATTTTAGCCTAAGAAGTGTCCTTGGAATTTTTTTTTTTAAAAAGAGCAAATGCGCCGAGATGGTTGACGTATTCATAATGCACCGAACCTAATGGGGCATTCTTTGAATGCGCCGATTCCCGTACCATCTCGGAACTTGTGCCGTGGACGGAATCGCTGAAAGCGTAGACTAGATCCGTGAATTTCGGGGAAAAAAACACGTGTGGAGCAGCGAAATTCGGAGAAAAAAAAAAAAAGGAGGGGCCGGTTGAATGAATTGGAACCTCTCTCTGCCTATTATATAAACCCTCCCCAACCGGTGCTTCTTCCTGCACATTCACAAGCTTAAGTTTCTATAGATTAATTAGTGGAGCACTTCAGATAGCAAGGTAAGTTAATGTCAAATTTTTTGTTTATGTTATATATTTGAAATATGTATATAATAGTTGTTGCGATCTGCCAAAATAATTGTTAGTTAACTTGTTAACTTGTTCATAGATTTTGTTATTCTTATTATGAGAAACGTTTATTTTTTTTAAAGTTTTTTTAGATTATATGCTGAGATTTTTAAATTTTTATGTCCATATCCTTACAAATTTTGTAACTTGAGTTAAGGTTAGTTAATGTATATTTTGCATGAAAAATTTATTAGCTTGAGTGAAGGTTAATTCCCATTCTTACAAAATTCATGCAATTTTCGACAAATGTCATTTCTTTTGGTTTTTAAAAATATTTTATATGGTGGAGATAGAATATTATATGTTGGCTATAATGAATATTATATGCAATGAGTAAATACACAAAGAAGGATATAATCATATTAATATGGATATAATCATTTAATACACATCTCATAAATGGATATAATCATTAATTTTTTCTATATAACACTCATATATTTATTCAATATATTTAGTTAAAATAAATATAGAAGCTTTAGAAAAGAAGGATTTATAATCACTAAACACATGAGAGGTAAGCTAAACTAAAGGCTTGTCAAAGATAGCAAGCAAATCTCTTGCTTAGGAGGTCAGCTTAAAGCCACATAAGAATAGTTGTGCTTGACTAACATTGAAGGATCCCAAAGAACGTTTTGGTTAATGTGAAACATATGGCCCTAAAATCAACTATACTTAGCCAAATATATGACTCTTAGGAGACATATATTTTTTGTAATGTGAATTTTGAAAGAAAAAGAAGAGAGTGTGGGTGTCAGAGAGAAAGATAGAGATAGCAAGAGAGATAAGAGAGATACATAGTAGAAAGCTTAATATATATATTTGATTTTTTTTTATTTTAAAATTTTGAAAATTTCTATTATTTAATATATAATCCCAAAAATTAGAAAATTTAAAAAAAAGAATATATCATAATACAAGTACTTTTGTAATTAATATAATATATAAAGTTTTTAAACTAAAAATAATCTCAATATAAATTTAATAAATATTAAAAGCATATAAATAAAGAATATATGATGGCAATATTTTTATTTCCAATAAATTGTATAAAAATCAGTTAAAAATCTTGTGTTATATTCAAGTAATAAATCCAAATAATTTTTTTAAAAAATTTAAATCGAAATAAATAAAATCCAAATTAATATTAATATTTATTTTAAAAGAAATCAAAATAATTATAAAAAACAATTAGGAAACATTTGTTAAAAAATATATATTTAAAAAATATTTAAGAATAAAATTTATTTAATTTAGAAAAATGTTAAATAGTAATTGTTTTAAAATTGTTTCAAATATATTTAAGTACTGTAAAATTTTAAAAATTGAAATTAAAATAGATTTAAATCATAAAAATTAAAATAATGTATCATAATTTTTAAAATTTTAATTAATATAAATTAAAATTCATTTTGAAAAGTAAAAATTAATTTATTTTAAATAATTTGAAATATTTGCTTATATTATTATTTGATTAATATGAATTTTTATTAAATTTTTAAAAAAATTTTAAATCAAATGAAATTATTTTAAAATATTTTCAAATTTTAGAAAAATTTTAAGATTTAATTTAATTTAATTTAGTATTAATTTTAAATTATTATTAAATTTAAACTATTATTAAATTTAAATTATTTTAAAATAATTAAATTAAATTAGACGTCAAAAATTTATAAGAAATTCAATTAAAATCATTAATATATATATAATACCTTAAATTATTTAGAAAATTAAGTATTTTAATTAAAAGTAATTTAATAAATTAAAGAAATTAACTTCTCTTAATTAATTTTAATTATTTAATTATTTGAATATTTAAATAATATTTAAATAATATTATATTAAATATTTTAAAATTTAAAAGTTTATTTTCAAATTATTTAAATAAAAGAGAGACTCTCTTATTAATAATTTAAAATAATATATATATATTTAAAAAAATTATTTTAAAACTTATATTTATGTATATAGGATTATACACACATATATATATATATATATATATATATATATATATATATATATATATGTCTATTATAAAAGCCATTATAAAATGAAATGTATATAAATCCTTAAATTTTTTAGATATGTTTTTCAAATTTCAAATGTGAATTGTCTAAAAGTTTATGTATAATATTTTTTATTTGAAAAATCTTATAAAAAAAATAGTAATACAAACACTATTAAATTCAAAGTACAATTTTTATAATATAGATAATATAGTATTATAATAATATTTAAAATAAATGTGATGTTATTTATAATATTTAAAAAATAAATTAAATTTAAATTATATAATATATTAATATTAGTCTAAATTTATATATATAATATCTTTTAATGTAAAATATAATTTCTTTAATAATTAATCTTAAATTGTAAAAAATGTATATATAATTGTTATCAAATTAAATCAAAATGAAAATTTATGTCATTTTTATGTTAATTAAAAATTATAGAATTTATTGATATTAGATTAAATTTCTATATATAATATATTTTTATGTAAAAAATTAAAATTTATTTAACAAATAATAATAAAATTTTAAAATATATATTTAATGGTTATCATATTGATAGCAATATACATGATAGTAAATATATTGATGTATTAGTGGCTAGGCTATAAAAATAGGGCTAACATATTCAATGAATAATTCCATGCAGGTTCATAAAAAATATATTTATATCGTATTTTTATGTTAATTAAATATTTTTTTAGCTAAATAAATATTAACATAATGTAATTATTCATAATATTTCAAATAACTTATGAAGGTGAACATTGGATTTCAGTGAAATTTATATGTTGGACATTAGTAGAGTCAGATGATAGTCGACTAGGAGTGAAGAGCGATAATAGATAGAATGCATATTTTTCTCTTTATAGGACGAGAACCTAATGACTAGAAAGTAGAGTGTTAATGCCAAGAGGTAGAAACTACGAGAGTAAATATAGATCCTCAACTAGATTCATTTGATCCAAATTCTTCCACATATGCAACTTTCAACATTGTTGTACCTACTTTTATTGAAGAAATTATACATCGTCCAATTAAGAAACCTAGCTAGCATCTCCCCTACCTACTAAGCCGTATGCTCAAATACTAACACTATCTAATTCATGAGACTAAACCCACAACATTAGCAGTTGACTTCTACTACTTGAATTGTTTGAATAAATTGAAGCTTAAGTTAAATGATTTTGTAATAATTACATTAGTATATATCTCAGTCCCCACAACAATTCCTAAGAGATTATTAGAGAATTGTTATTATGAATTTAAACTCTATAACCTAACCAAAGTATTTACATAATTTCTTCTATATTGATAGTATGTCACGATTGATGCTATATTTCGATGGAGAGTTACGTATCTCGGGCGAGTTCACACTAATATATATTGGCGGAAGAAATAGACCGCTCTTAATCGATGGCAATATTTCACTTGAAATATTAAAACTAAGAATTATGCATGCTCTAAAGATAAATTCAACAGCAAATACTATTAACCTCACGTGTCGTCTTCGTAATAATGGAGGATTTTGTGCGACCAATGTCATCGATGATGAGGTATGTGAGTACATGTTGATGGAGGCTAGAACACATACTGTTGTCGTGTACGTGGAGGTTGAGCAAATTACTCAAACCGATATTGCTGGCCCATCAACTCAAGCTTACCTGTGAGTTTTGACCATTGAGTTTGTTCATTCTTTCAATGAACCTGTCCATCAGCCTCATTTAATTCTTATGTCATATGCCCACTCCAACATCTGATGCCTTTATAGCTAGTGCAAGGGTCTGTCCGAGAAATATTGAAGATGAATTTCATGGCCGTCTTAGTTTATGAGCGACCCAGTTACTTGCAGCAACAGTTTCCATCACAACCTAGTGTTAGTGAACGTCCAACTTGGGAGACAGCTAACCATACTCAGTTACCAGATATATACCCCTATGGGCCATATTCACAACATAATTCGCAAAATGAGCATTATACAGAGGAAAATTCCATCACAGCCTAGTGTTAGTGAACGTCCAACTTTAAGCCAACTGCAAGCCCGTATGAGCATAATAATGACCAATATGTAATGACAATTTTCTTAGCTTCACTGTCTCGCTATCAATATGTATTTCATTTACTTTTAAACTTAACAATCATATTCAAGAATTTATGCTTATTTATATTTGCTCTTTCTCATTCAAAGATTAACAGTACACCACCAAATTCTTGTCCAAAATTTCTTAGCTATAAAATGACTATGAAATAGCTGAGGCACTAATGCCACCATAGGCTATAAAATAGCTATATTCCTTAGATAATTATAACAAAAAATTGAAAGAAATTCATATTTGTCATCTTAAATTATAAATATTTGAGAAAATAATTATACAAAAATGTTATGAAAAAATATTTGTATCAACTTAAATCATTCATAATTTGAGAGAATATGTAGAGAAAAAAAATTAAAATTAGAATGACCTCTTGTTATTCAAATATCTCGACTTTTTTAACTGGTATTAAAAGAAATTATTTTCTTTAAATTTTTTTGCTTCATATGTTTGCGTTAGCTAAGAAATATCAACTCGTTAATAGCTTGTATAAATCTATCATTTCAGTTACATTACTCAACAATGTACTCCCCCATTTTGGATGCTATCAGAAGTATCCCAACCAACCAACTGATTAGAGAGGGAAGTAGCAGCTTGCGTGAAAGTTTATCTTTTCCTACAGATGATGTCCTTGAAGCCAATGTATCGTCAAATGAACTATTTAGGTGTGTAATCCATACTTGGGATGAAGATCAAGATTGCTTACTGTGGCAAAAACATGATGAAGTGAAGAAAATTAAGAAATACAGAGTTGGCCCTGAACTTTGAGTCGTGGGTTGGAAATATCTACAACATAGCTTTAGCATTCATGACCGTCACCTTGTATCAATAGACTTCATGAAGGGTCGAATTCTAGAACTTGGTCGTGACAAAGAAGGTATAATTGAACCGGGGATTGGAAGGTCCATGCTTGATATAGAGCATTGTATTCTATATTGTTACTAGTCCCGTGAACATGATCAACACATATTAGATTACTATAAAATGCTGTTGCAAAGTTCTGAACATGATAAGGATAAAGATTTTCTAGCTTAATGGAGAAGATTTAGCAGCAAATACAACAACAATTTGAGTTCCGCTTCAGATGTTATCCTACACAAACACAGGTCCAAGCTCGTGTACGATATCTATTGAAGTATATGTAATAGTAACGAATAACATGCACAAATAATATGTTCATCTTTATTGTCATTGTCACGCTTTTAAAATGTACTTCATGTTGTTATTTCATTTCTCAATCAACTTCATGAGCTTATGTCTTTTAATATCTACGGTTCTCACGTATGCGCATTCGGAGTGTACGTCAATCATATTTTATTTCAGGGAGTTTTTTAAAAAATAAATTAAAAGATTAAATAAAAATTATAAATACACACATAACAATCATTTCTATTAACTTTTAGCATAATTTATACATATTTAAATAATTAATTATACAAATATTTTCAAATAATTAATAATAATTTACTAAATTTATAAACATTATAAATCAAAATTTATGCCTAACATAAACTATTAACTATTATATATAATTCATTTAATTATAAAAATTCTAAAATTAATTTTATTTACATCATCAAATAAATCAATAAATTTATTTATAACAACTAATTTAAAGTTATAACTGACATTTTCATTATTTAAATTTTTAAATATTAAAAAACAATTATTTCCAATATAATATTTGATCAGTTCTAACTTTTACTTATAAATATTCTTTTTACTAAATTTAGCATTAACTTTTATTTATATAAATATTTAGTTGATGAACTATGATTAAGATGTAATAATGAGCACATGTGATTTTTTTTTGAGCTGTTAATAATGAGCACATGTGATTTTTTTTTTTAACTTTTTTTTTAACTTGTTTTTTTTATATTTTATTATTTATTTAAAAAAAATCAAAACATTTTATAATAATAATAATAATAATTTTGAAGCTCCACGAAAGGGTGTAAACTAGTTAAGCCGATCTCAGGCCACTCGGGCTTAGGCTCAAGCTTGAGCTCTATTAATTAATTGAGATCGAGCCTAACTCTTTGAGTTCGGTTCAGCTGATGAGCCAGTTGATTTTGTTAGGAAAGAAAAATAAAAATTATGATTCAAGCATTTATTCTAATCAAATGATAAAAATATTGAGAAATTAAAAGAGAAATAATAAAAAATTTCTAAATACAAAGAAGGGAGATATGATTTTTAAATATTTTTTAACAACTTTATACTTAAAATTCTAAATGCTAATATATTTTAAGTGTATTTTACATTAATAAGTTTTGAACTAGTTGTCTCGCAGGCTAATGAGTCGAGTCGGAGTTGGCCCAAAGTTGACTTGTCAGCTTAACGAGTTCAACTGACGAGCCTTTGAGCCCAAGCTACCCCAAAAGTTGGCTTGACTCACTTACACTCTGAGCCTCCATACAATAAATCATTTAGAAAGTCAAAATATGATCAAAATAATAGAATATTTTCTAACAATGACTAAATATTTATATTTAAAATATAAATTATATTTTTTATTATATGATAGCATTCAAAATTTTTGAACTCCAAAAAAAAAAGTCATCTAATATTTTTTCTAAAATATTCTCCACCTCTTATAACTTTAATTTATATTAGAAACTTTCATATATATATATATATATATATATATATATATATATATATATATATTGCCAGAAAAATTTTAAATTACTTATATACCATTTTTAATATTTAAATTAAATTAAATTATTATTAACATAAACTTATTTAAAATTAATTTTCTTTTTTTTAAAAATATTATTACTGAAACGGTTTGGGAATAAAAAAATGCAATAAAAATGCGCTATTAAGTTCGGCGCATTCAAAGAATGCGCCATTAGGTTCAGCGCATTCTTTGAATGCGCCAAGCAAAGTGACGCGTTTTGAATGCACCAACCATCTCGGCGCATTTGCTCTTTTTAAAAAAAAATTCCAAGGACGCTTCTCCGGCTAAAATCCACATGTAACCTGCTTCTTTCGAAAATTTGGCCAAGACCTTTTTAGTACAAAAATTTCGAGTTCAATAATTTTTTTTTACTAAAAAGCTGCTTTAAGAAACAGGAAGAAAGCTGTCACAAATAAAACCTTAGCCTTCATTTGGGGTGGCTTTTTTAATGTTTTTTAAGGCAGTTTTTTAGTAGAAATTTTTCTAATTCAAAAAAATTTTGTACCAAAAATCGGCTCTAAGAAATATTCAAAGTATTGGGGAGGTGTTGATGGAATTGATAAAAAATTAAGTTCAAAAACCCAAAAAAGAGTATTCATAACATTATGGGATTTTTTTATGAATTATGCACATCTCAAATTAATATTATCGGATAAGATATAATATTTGATGTTTAAAAAAATTCTCATTATGTTTATTTGATGCAATATTATGCATACAATATTAATTTTATTTTGAAGAAAAAAAAAGAACATTTGAATATAATCAATTGATGGTAAATTAGAACTATCTTTTTTCTAATGAGGGCAATTGCGTAATATCATCAATTCTGATAAAGATAATTTAATAATTATCTTAAATTTTTAAGTATCAATTTTACTTCTTAAATAGTTAAATATGATAAAAAATATTGATTAAAAAATAAACTAAAATATTCAAAGAAAAAAACTTGTTAAATTTTATAATTTTTATTAAATTATTCATCTTATCGAACACCAATAAGATCTCATCAAATTCGCAAATAGAATATCTTCTTTCATTTTTATCTTCAGGGAACTTTGATTAGAAAAATGCTTTTTGGCCGAATTATATGGCTTAATCTTACTTTTGCAAATGTTACAAAATGAGTCAACTCGGCTCATGAGTCCGCTCAAAATCAACTCGTTGCCAAGCTATCGAGTTAAACTTTTTTAGCCACAAATTCGAGTTTAAGCTTAAATTCGAGTTCATATATTATATGAGCTCAAGTTTGAGCTTGGCCGGGTTCAGCTCGCCGACTAGTTGAGCTGATTCAATTAATATTAATGAACATATTGAGATTTACACAAGCTTAATTAATTATTTTTTTGTCTATATTCAAAATAAGAGATCGAGCCTCAAAATGAGTCAATCTCTAGCTTTATTATCCAGCTCAAGCCTCATATTTGTTTACTCAAATCAAGCTTGAGCTTAACAAATGAGCTCAAATTTGTGTTCACTATAGAGTAAATGAGCAAGGCTTGATTAAGCAAGAACTCGACTCTGTTAGATCCCAAGTTTTACTAATTTTAACATATTAATTCATATAATTTTAAAATAAGGATTATTTGTTTGGCTCTTACGGCTTTTTTTTAAATAGTATTTTTTATGGTTTAGTATTTTCTATTTTTCTTAGCATTTTTTTATGTCAAAAAATCAGTACTGAAAACATAGATATTTAATCAAACAATCATAACAAAGGGACAACTTTCTTATGATTAGATTTTATTTGGGGCAATTTTATTACTATTTTTTAAAATAATGTTTAGTACCAAAATTTATAGTTCAAAAAATTTTTGTAAAAATTTTGATATAGAAAAACTATTTTTAAAAAACAATAAAAAAATTATTCCAAATAAAACTTTAATAAGCAATCTAGAACCTAAAAAGGATGTTCAAAAGACACTAATTTTTTTTAAAAAAATCATTAGTGATATGTCTTGAATCTAGAGGTGTCAAAATAAGTTTTCGGGTTAGGTTTGAGTCCAACTTGAAAATGACCCGATATCATTTGGCCCGACCCAAACCCGACTTAATTAACAAAACAAGTCACAAATTTAGACCTGAATCCGATCAGATTCAAACCCAAGTTGACAAAACACAACCCATTGACCTGATTGGAATACATATTATTATTAATGTTGGTTAGTGCTTTTCAACTCTCGTTGTCTTTGTGAAATAATAGTGTGCACCTTTATTAAATTTAGAGGTAAATTTTGTTTGAATGCTCCTGGTCAATTTTAAATTTATTTTTTAAAATATAATTTAATGATTAAAAAAATTAATTTTTAGAGTAATTAAAATAAAAAATAAAATATTTGATAATTTATATTTAGTGTGGGGTATACAAAGCTAAATTCCTAATATTTGAATATCTAAGTTTTACTATTCATCTTTAAATAATAAAAAATTATGTATATATATATAAAATTAAATTCATAAAATTTAAATATATTTATATATCTAAAATTAAAATTTTAATATTTATTTATATCACATTAAAATTTTAAATTACATAAAAAGGTTATTAAAATTAATATATATATATATATATATATATATATAATATAAATAAAATTTTAAATTTAGATATTAAATATATAATTTAATGCAAATTTTATGTCATGCTTGTAAATTTCCCCTAAAAATTTTATAAATTCCAATCGTTCAAGGGGAACTTTATAGAAGATACCGTATGAACCTAAAATTATACAAGACTCCACGCTACTTTTTACCTGGATCTCTTTGGTTCGGATGCTCAAAAAACCTTTCGTTTGCTTGCAGATCGAATCAACTAATGAGGTTCTACGGGGTTCTGATCCGTGTCTTATGATCTTATCACAAGGAAGTAAAATTTTTTTTTATTTGAGTTTTTTTTTAATTTTAAATTTTTAGAATTTTTTTTTTTTGGGTTAGGGTAATGGTTTACAATATACGGCTTTGATTTTATCACAAGAAAGTGTTTTTTTTTTTTTTTTGGAACAAATGTGGATTCCCTTTCAAAAACCATCTTTTGGCGTTTCTATCCATCATAATCGCTGAAGTGAAATCTACTTCCAATTAGCTCTTTGATCTCGAGCATGGAAAATCTAATTCTGGAAGGATCCCACTTCCCAGCTTTCTTCTCTATGTTCTCCGTCATATACCTGATTGCTTATTTTCTAGTTTTTCGGAACTGGAACCCTAAGCAACGTCCGGATGCGACAAGCTGCTTGATCTCTCTGGCGCATGGAACCCCCGCTGTCGTTTTGGCCTTATCCGCGCTTTTCGAGAACCCTGCAATCGGTTTCGCCTCCGAGAACTCCAAATCTCAGAACTTGGCCCTTGACTTCAGCATCGCTTACTTCACCGTCGACCTACTTCATTACCTTGTCCTCCTACCCAGCGATGTCCTTTTCATTGCTCACCACCTCGCCACCCTCTTCGTCTTTGTTACCTGCAGGTACCTTGTTTTACACGGCTCCTTCGCAATTCTGGTCCTTTTGGTGCTTGCTGAGGTCACCAGCGCTTGCCAGAACATCTGGACCCTTGCTGGGCTCCGACGAGGGGACCTGGCCGTGGCTGCCAATGTGTATCGGATTCTTTCACCACCGTTCTATGTGTTGTATTCGATCATGAGGGTATTTCTCGGGCCTCTGTTCTTCTTGAAGATGAGCATGTACTATTTGAGTGGTGAATCAGATGGTGTGATTCCTAGATGGGTTTCGGTTTCTTGGATTGTGGTTGTTGGTGGAGCTATATTGGTAAGCATCTTGTGGATCTCGAATCTATGGGTGGAGCTGGTTAGGGAAATGAAAAAAAAGGGGATCAGTGAGAAGAAAGAGATGTAGATATGGATATGGTTGCTCATAGTGCTTATTTAACAAGTTGCTTTGTTCTTTCTGTCAGATGAATTGACAAGCTTCTGATGTTGACAAACAACAGCGTTGACAGTTCTTCTATTATGAGTTAATATGACATGTAACAGTTACCCAAAATATGAAGATCTCATTGATCTTCTATTTTATGATTATTTATATTAACTTGTTTGTTCATTCTGGTTTTGAAAATTAAGGTGCAGTGCAAACCTTATGTAAGTTGCACCATCATATGCTCGTCTATATGGTCTGTTCACTTATAAGGATGTTAGAAACAGTCTCGGCATCGAGGATGGTGCTGAAATATATCATTCGTAGTGTTTTGATGGTTGAAGGTTGATCCTCTATTGAGGTATAGACACGAGAAATAAGCCTATTGCACAATAGTAATGGAAAAGAAAGTAAAATGCCAGGTACTTATAGTTGACATTTGGAAAATATGGCCTCTATTCATATTTGATTCATTGATGTGCTAGATCATTTTCTTTCCTGCTATGGACTGCTTGAATGATTTTTAGACATAACTCTCGTGCTAAATTTTCTTCTCGTTGGAGCTCCTAAATACTTCCTACTCCAAAAAAATGATACTATAGAACAAGCTAAATAAATTCTTTGTGCTGAATGATTAATATGAGATTGTATTACATCATTGCTTTGACTTAGTTTCTACTGCTGGACTTTATTCTAGTTGTTTGTAGCAATTCCTTCATTTTGACAACTTCTATTAAGAAAATTATAAGTTTCTTTTGAAATATTACCCGATAACCAAGGTTCATTACTATTGGCCTAAAATTTCCTTGGTTGGATATAGGCAATGGAATAAAAAATTATCATCATGCAAATTTTTGTCCTAGTTTGAGCTACAAAAATTCAAGTTGTGAATCAAGATGGACTACTCAACCAACCAACATTTTATCAAGTCGTTGGCCTCATTCAAGTCTATCTAGCCCTTAGTCCATCGGATGGTCTCCCATAGATAGTTGATCTAGACATGTGGCACCTCTCTAGTTGTTGTTTTAATCAATAGATGGAAGTTGGCCACAACACACTAGACACTTCACATGTAGCAATATTCTAGTAGTCAACTTTATCCCACTAACCGACGACAACCCCTGCTTGACCAAACCAAGGTGTGCAGACCTCATCAACTTGGCAATCTTCACTGAAATCACTTAGCAGACACCATGATCATTTTGGCACTTGACACTATGACCCACTCCCCGACCTCTAGCTCTCAATTTGTTGTGCCCTTAGTTCCTAAGTTGCCAGTTCTAATCACTCGGTCAAAGAGAAGTTGGTCTGCATGACCAACGCCACTAGACTATTCAACTCTTACCCGACAACCTATACTAAGTAGCCATTTTCCCTACAAGCACAAAGAGTCATAAGGTTACTCTACACAAATGATAGGCAGCAGGATGAGTATATAACTTCTAAGTAGCTCACATGCCGCATTCTATTAGTCTGCACCATCTACCCCCTTTGATATATAAGAAGAGATTACCAACTATCATAAAATATTCTCAGGTACACTCTCGAGGGTATTCAGCTTAAGCTGCTTGCGTTCGGGGTCCAAAATGCACAATTAAGCATCAAATGAGTAAAAAATCAAATAAAAAATTATTAGGGGCCTATTTGTTTAATTTTATGAATGCTGAACTTTAAGGTAGATGACTTGTTCGACACCTTGCCCATGATTACTAGCACAAGTGGAATGCTTGCTTGAAGCATAGCACCACTTATATTGTCACATATTGGCTGCTTGATCTAACTACGATTTCTCACAAAAAGCTTCAACTAGTGATTAGCTATATGGTAGTCCATCATGCGTTATTTGCTGAAAAATTAGAATCAATACACTAAGAAGCTGAATGAAATAAAGAACTAGCATATCATGGAGGGCAACCATATGGTTTGTGAGGAATTATCTAAAAAAATGTTTATTTAGTCTTTATCATGCATAGGTTTACTTGGCACAAGAAAGGAAACTGTAATTCTTAATGATTTAGGCAAACTTATCTGTGATTTTTTTTTGTTATACTGACGTGCCATAAATAATTTTAAATTTCTAATTTGATCACCCCTTAGTCAGAATGTCAATCTATGTCAGCTGATGGTCAAACAGCTTTTATTAGATTATATCTGACATCAGTATATGTGTGATCATTTGCTATTTTCAGGACATTATATATTTTGTACTCTAATAATAGCAGCTGACATTGAGATGCCTTTATTATTATTATTATTGTTGAAGTTCAGAGCTATTTCAATTATATTTTTGATATGACAGATTTTCTCTAGTATCTTATTACTGGTCAAACTTTCTGTTGCATGATTCCTATGGTATTATATATTTAGGACTGATGAGAGATGGACAATGCGGCCTCACGTGCTTCGTCATGTTGGATTTTGTAAAAATGCATAATATCTGTGGTTGCCTCTGTTTCTGAAATATATCAGGAGTTTTCAAAACCTAGATCAATTTTTCTTTGCCATTTCAATATTCTTTTAGTTTGATAATATTATTGACTTCTTCCTGGAGGCAAATGACTTTCCTGTGCTTCTTAAAAGCCATTTTGCTTTGCTGTGTTGAGTGTATTTTGGCATCTCATGATGCTTCCAAAAGCTCAAGTATCACCATGGTGAGTTTGTTGACTATGTTAGCTAACAAGCATAGTTATGTTGTCCTATTGAAATATCCTTACAATTTTATCCTTACAAAGCTCATCTTGACATTTACAGCATGGCTAAATGTTCTGAACATTGTGATATTTATTTAACTTTCCTTTTCCAATTCGTCTTCCTTTCTATTTATTTTGCTCTTGGATTTTTTATTCGACATTGTTAATCACTTGGCATTTCTTCCTATTATTAGGCTTTGGTCCCATTGTTTGCTCAGCATGATTTTTCTTCCCATTGTTTGGCCCTGAAGCAAAATTTTTATGCATCGAGACATTTTTCGTGTAATGATTAGAGAGTTTTCTAAGGTGTTTCAGACTTTGACATCCTCTGTTGTGATCTTCCTATTGCACCAAGAAGATAAATTTATGAGGCTTGTGATCTCAGTAGTTGAGAACTTAGATTATTACTCAGTATGAGTAATACATCAATCATAATATATAATGAAGTGTTATGTCATTAGTGACAGTACACGAGCATGTTTGAGGCAAAAGTACTATAGCCATCACCTAGATTTTAAGTAGAGCATCTCTAGAATTTTCTGTCAGGTGAATGATTTTAGGCCATTTGTTTGACAATGAAGAGGATGTTAGTTCATTAAGTGGAGGATATTATAAGATCCCCACCCTTCAAATATAGTGAAAGGAAACTCTTAAACGTTTAGGACTCTTTTGGTATAATGATTGGTGTTTGTTTAGGAACTCTAAATTTAATTAATTTGCTCGAGCTGATGCACTCATAAGATGGATGATTTCAGAGAATTTATATTAAGAGAATAAAATTATAAGACTTTTGAGGTTAAAAGAAGTGTGTCAGTGATTGATAATTTGAGGTGTGATAAAACGCCTCTTGAGATATCTCTAATCATTTCCTGTTTCCTTGATCATTAATACAGCTTGACTTTGTTTTAAGGGGCTGTTTGATTTGCTTAAAAAAATGCAGAGTAAAATGAATATAACACGAAGAAATGTAGTGTAATAGAAAAAAAAAATTAAAAATAAAAAAAATAAAAAAAAGTAGTCTAATTGAAATGTTTTTAAGTTTGGAAGAGTATAAAAGGAATGTATGCGCGGTTTTGTTTTGGGCTTGAAGCAAAATAAATGCAATGTGAAGTAAAATGATGATGGTGATCGATGGCGACGGTCAGCGATGATCGGTGGTAGTTACCGACGATCAGTTGCCAATTGTCAGACGATAGTGGTCGGAGATTGTTGGTGGTACTTGATAGTGGATGATAGTCGATGACTCGATGGTCAATGGTCGGATGACAAAGGTGGCCGATGAGTCAGTAGTGGTAGGCGGGTTAGCCATAGTGGTGGGCAATGACAATGCAGTTGGCTTGTGATGAAAAATGAAATCGATTAAAATTGAGTGAATTTAGAATATATAAAAAATGAGACTTGATGGTCAACGGTCGGATGACAAAGGTGGCCGGCGAGTTAGTAGTGGTAGGCAGGTCAGCCACAATATAGTTGATTTGTGGTGAAAAATGAATTTGATTAAAATTGAGTGAATTTAAAATATATAAAAAATGAACTAGGGAGTTAAAAAAAATCATTTGAATTTTACTCATGCATTTATTTTTTAAATAAATAAATCACTTAAATTTTAACTTTTTTTTTTAAAAGGAATACTTTGAATTTCTTTTTCAGCTGTCCTACGGCCTATTTGCTGTCAACTGTTTTTTTTTTTTTTTTTTTTTTTCTGGCGTGCAATTCTATGATATCTCAATTCCAAACTTGCGTGTTTTTCATGGAATCCATCTTATCGCACACACAAGAGAAGAAAAAGATTACAATTCAAACTTGAAACTCGATCATTATTTTAATAATAATATTCAAAAAAATTATAATCAGATTTATTATTTTAGTGATTATATTCATAATAATAATAATAACCAATTTTACAATTTCAAAAATTGTTAGACAATGGATTAACGAAAGTAATTTATACGATTTCAATGCAATCTTTATTTTATTTTTTGTTTTATTTTTAAAAAAGTGCATAAGTGACCAAGCATGGAACATAAATGTTTGGTTATAAGTTTTTAAAATAATTGTGTATTATAAATATAGTGTGAATTAAATACATTGTATTTTGATTTTTTTTTAGTTGTTTATCTGGTTGTAAAATAAACTCATAAAATTATTTTTATATTTATTTTGTTGAAAAAGAAATATATTACTCTTTCAATGTTGGGAACAGTGACTCAACGATATCTATGATATCATAGATGATGTCATATTCAACAAAATGGTGCACTAGTGTGGGGTTGACATTAGAGTTGGTGGTAACATGGGCTACATTGCTTCGGGGATGGCGAAGTCAGGATCGATGACGAGATGGTTGCAGGGTTGGGCATGTGGTCATGTGGGAATAATACGATTATACGAGATTATGGACGATGTGGTTCTACGGCGATAGTAAGATTAGAATTGAGGGTGGTGTGGGGATGTGGATGATGACATCATGACATTGATGGGGAAGTTGGGGATGTTGAGGGCATGCAAAGTCTACATATTTGAAATTTATTTGATTTTGACAAAATGTGAACTTATAAAAAGTATGGATATTAAAAATTCTCATATAGAAATACTTCTTAATTGCTTCACTTAAAAAAAAAAAAATCAATACTCATTTTTATCTTACTCTCTATCCCTAAGGCATCAAAACAAAAAACGCTACTCCTATTAATGCCAAGGGATCATACAAAAAAAAAAAAAGACAGCACGCTCCAATGCTGTATGCCATTAACAGTAGTTGAGTCTTAGAGTTATGTGATAGTCCCACATA
Organism: Dendrobium chrysotoxum; assembly: GCA_019925795.1. Lineage (NCBI taxonomy): Eukaryota > Viridiplantae > Streptophyta > Magnoliopsida > Asparagales > Orchidaceae > Dendrobium > Dendrobium chrysotoxum. The sequence goes on from CM034301.1 coordinate 46,252,753, forward strand.
TATACATATGAGTTAAAATAATTGCATTGAAGACACAAGATTTCTACATAAGCAAATCTAAAAACCAAAAAAATACAAGGCCTACTCCAATTAAAATAATTTCAGTAGTATAAGCTAAATGAAAAATTATCACTCTTTTCAACAACTAGGGAAAGTGCTATGTAATGCAATAAACTTACAAAAATGTAAAACTTTTCCTATGGCGGTTGGAGTCTAGTGGCATTAAAGTTGATATTGTACGGTGAACCTTAGGTGACAGTGTCAAATGATAGTAAGCAAGAGATATCGTAAGTCCAACAATGATAATTGATCAATTCGATTACTAGATAAGAGGGGTATAATAAAGAACCTAAAAGGCTAGTGTTAGATGTCGATGTTAGAGAATGTTAGATATCAATAATTACTAGATATTGAACAAATTGAACAACAAATGACGAGAAACGTTGAAAGTTAGGAGATAGAGAGAGGACAGTCGATTTGATCGTTCTCATAATAGAATGGATATTAGGTGAAATGAAAGGTGGGTTTCAAAGCAATTGCTATATGACATATGATGCGAGATTTTGAATAGGAGGCTAACATCAATCAACTAATTGTTTTCGTAAAATTACAGGAAACCAAGTGATCTGAAAGGCACATGTTAAACATCATATAATTATCAATATGAGATGCCAAAAATTGGGCGATGAATAGTGATTAGCTTTACAATTATGAATCATAACATAGTAGGAAGATTGAGCGATTTGGAAGGCAAGGATTTGACATCAATAATTGACAAAGATCAGTTATCAACATGCATCCGATAACGAGGGGCGTCAAAATTTTAAATTATTAAGAATGGTCGACTCATTTATTCTCCCAATATGAAAGAAGATCAACCGAAAAAATTAAGTTCGGACAATAATGATTAGCAATCATTAGATGTCAATTATTAAAAGGAGGATGATACAATCATTCTTTTGATACGGTCAGATTTTGCAGAGATGTCCAAGCATAAATTATAGACCATTTATTGATATTTCAAATAGCGATCAAATTCTAGAATGATCTATGAGCTTTTAAATTTATCTGCCAAAATATCTCTAAAAATATGAATTATTTAAAAATATTAGAAGATGGATTTTTTCACTGTTAAAATACATCAACTCTTGAATAGAATGACCCAAATCACCCCCTCATTTCAAAATATGAGGGATGAATTCCATCACCTACCCAATGTAGTCAGCAGGTGTTCCGCAAGGATCAAGCGGCATTCGAGCACACAACATCTACCAAGGCATACTAGTTTTTCGTAATCATAATTTTGAAAAAACCACATTAAGGTTTGATAACCTCAACATGAAGCACAATGTGATTTTGTTTTTGTAGCATTCTATAGTAAACAAAGAGTTCATTTTGGCAAAAGAGCACCACTACATGTCTTAACATGTGACAATAAGTTGAAATTTAGATTCATATATATATATAAATATATTAGAGGAACGGGGGTATCTATCCGCTGTCATTTCAAAGGGAGCATATTGCAGCGTAAATAATCCCTCGGCAGAACCTAACGAGACCATCCACCGGCATCAGACCCACACTTGCTTTGCCCCACTTAAGAGGCGATGCCGTAATAGACGGGATTCGAACCGGAGATTGGAGGTTTCCAACCGTGCATCTAGATTCATATTCAAAAAGCATTTCTTGCAACACTGAATTTGATACAAAGTACAAACCAAGACAGCATTCCTCCTGATCACACTCTTAGTCTGATTCTAGAAATAAAACACAGACTATAAACAGTAAAAGGTTATCACAAGCTATAACCGGTTAAGATAGAAGCATAACTCCCACTGTAAACAGAACTTACCACAAACACACTCATTCTGAAAGATTACTCTATATGGAGCAAACTTACAATAGGCTACTAAGTTAAAAAAACAGACTAATATGCACTCAAAGGAGCATTATCACCTGCTTTCTCCCATGTCATCTGCTTCCTCTTTCAAGATACTGGAGGAACGCATCCTCTGAACAATCGACTTTGGCGTTGATTGGTTGATGAGCCATCCACTGCCAAGCCCTGCGCTCCGAAGCAGAAGTACTGGTTCATGAGCTTTGCATTCTTGAAACTTGATCTCTGGGATGAACTCCCTGTATAATTTGAACAGGCGGTGTCGCCGATTGCCTCCTCGTCTTCAGAAACACCCTTCTGCTTCTCTAACGTGGGTGAGGGTGATGACAAAAGAGAACTAGATAAGGAGCTTACTGGAATCCGTGTTTGTGAAGGAGCTAGGTGTGGCATGGCCTGAATTACACCGTGCATAAGCCCAGCAGCAAATTTTTTCTTCGTTGTGGGGCTCGGCATGGAGGTCCTCACTGCGAGTGTTCGCTTGTTGTTTATAAGAGATGATTGCGGCTTCAAAAATCGCTGACGCAGAGGTGTTGGTGTTTCCTCACGCTCGCTCCATTTCTTCAATAAGCTCATGGAATCATCATCAGTTTTCTTCTCCTTGCGACGAGGCCATCTGAGCAGTATCTTGAGCCGCCTCGCTGCACTATTGACAGAACTTGAAGCTTTCTTTTTATCGGAATGCTCATTATTCTCTTCAATAGGTTCAAAGTGAGGTAGCGGGAGCTCACTCTTTCCTATACTGGAGCTTGAGCTTGGCCTCCCACTGGCTTCCGATGCCTCAATGCCAGTATATAGGAATATTTCACCATCAGAGATCCTGAAGGAGGTACCTGGGCTGTTTCCAATGCCAGATTGCATCTTCAACTGAGAAACAATCGCTGCTTTAGCCTTCAAATCCTTTAAATGAGATATCCCACCAGCTGAGACCAACAGTTTGACAAGTATATCTGAAGATGCAGAATGAGGACGTCGGCTGAGCAGATCAAGTGGTGTCATGCCATCGATGTCTTGAATGTTCAGTTTAATCGATGGGATGGTCAAAAGGACCTCAACGAGGTTACACTGTAAGTTGCCAATCACTGCAACGTGGAGTGCGGTTCTGCCATCATTATTTTGAATGTTGATGATTTCCCGGATGTTAACAATGTTTCCATAGATCAGATGCTTCATTAGCTCCATTTGACGATCTAGCCTTCGGAAACCAGGAGTTCTAAAGCCTGCTATTGCCATGTGAAGGAAAGTATCGCCAGCATTGTTTTTGAAACAAGATAATGAGGGAGATGCAGATATCAAGGCTTCAACAATTGGTAGATGCCCTCGAAATGCAGCAACATGTAGTGATGTGTTCCCTTGATTGTCTTTGGATTCAATGATGTTAAAGGCTGTGATAAGGTCATTAACCACCTGCAATTATGATAAGATAAAATGGTTCTTTTAACTTAGTATATGTAATTGCTTACAAAAACTTGTTAACAGTTCAATGTTCCATACACTGAAGTGTGAATGTTTTTATAATCTAGTTTTAGCGTAAGTCACAGCTCAGCTGTAAATCTAAGCTTCCACTGCACAGCTGTAAATCAAAGCTTTGTCCGAAACAATAAGCATCTAATAAATTAACAATATGAAGTATATAACAGACATTAACCAATGTGAAAATATTTCCCATTAAGATGCACTAATACTCCTAATCCTTCAAATGCTTCGCACCAAGGAAGGTGTAGAATCATAAATTTGGCGATAGAATAAGAAAGGATTGGAGGGGAATGGGCTAAGTCAACTAGACCGAATAAAAAATAACTAATCATCATCATTAGCCATAGCCCTATTTAGATTTTGCATTATGAATCCTCACTTTTCATTCAATCGCTTTGCGTATACCTTGAGTTGTTAAATATATTCTTCACAAATCATTTTGAAAACTTTCAATACATGTAACCTTAGGACTACCCACTTTTACTTCCTAATCCTCTAGTAACAATATTACTTACTTGCCGAAGGAATCATTTTCTATCCTTCTTTGTATAGCTTTAAACTGGCTAAGTTTATTTTCAATCACCTTATCTTCAATAGACGTTGCTCCAACTATACATCTAATAGAATTATTAGTTAATTATTCCTCCTAATTTTGCCACACATTAATCATAATATTCTTAATTTTACCACAAAACTTGGATATAAATGATTTTTTATTTACAATCCAAGATTTGGATCCATATAACATCGTTGTCTAATTATGATTCGATAAATTTATCTTGAAGTTTATATGATATCCTCTTATCATATAAAACTCCCAAAGCATTTCTTCATTTGAACAATCTGAACTTAACTCTAGAAGTAATATCTTCGTATACGTCTTCATTCTTCTATACAATAAATACAAGATACTTAAATGTAACACATGTAGGTATCATTTTATCTTCTAATAATATTGAATAATAATTGTTAACATCATACCCAATAAAATTACATATCATATGCTCAATTTTTCATCTACTAATACTATGCCTTTATTTTTTGAACATCTCAATAATTGTTCTTATTTTTTTACTTTTTAGTGGATGTCTCACAAATTAGAGATACATCATCAACAAAAGATATGCACCAAGATGCCTCAATTCCAATATAAACATCTTCTCAATCAATACAAAAAAAAAAATGAAATCAATGTTGATTATTGATGTAACCTACTGTAATTGAAAAATTTTTGAACACTTCACAACTACTACTAATACTGTAATACAGTAATACTAGTTAGCACCTATCAAACATATCTTTGATAATATCAACTTAGATTTCACAAATACTTTTATAACTTAATGTGCATAAAATTAATTCTCATGGTACTCAATCACATACCTTCTCAAGGTCAATAAAACTCATATAAAGATTCTTTCTTTGTTCTCTATATTTCTCTTTTAATTGCCTTAATATTACAATAAGTTTTATAGCCGATCTTTCTAGCATTAAATTAAATTAGTACTTCGAAATTGATGTAATTTTTAAGCACATATTTCTACTCTCATATAACTTCATTATATCACTCATAAGTTTGTATAAAATACTTCTCCAATCATCAAAATTCTATTGAAAAGATTTGGAAAGATTTGTTAATAAGATCACTGCAATATTCCTCTTGACTATCCAAATCTGAATAGGTATCTTATATGTTGGCTGAAAGCTTAATATTTATAAATCTTTTCAGAGCCACCTCATGTTTTTGGATTAATTTATAATACATATTTTTATATTGTTTATTATATTCACCTGCAAAATATTTTTTTCCTTAAGATTATTATTTCATAATTAATTTCAAATAATATTTTCATTTTTCCTTACTGTCTTCACCTTTAACAAAAACTATGTTATCTTCCTTTTCAATACATCTAACATCATCAAAATCTCTAAATAATGTTTAAAACTTCGTGTGATCAAAGAGAAAATGAGAAGACATCTGCAAATGCTGCACATAAAATTCTAGCTAAGCACACACCTAGCTTCATTTATGTCTAGTGCTTTGTGCTAAGGATGTTACTTTCCCCATTTATTTAGTTTGAAGTCCATGTTTATATCAAGCAAAAAAACTTTTATGCTATTTTATCATCTCCTAAACTTATCCATCATGCATGTGTGAGTGTATCAAAAGATACATTGCACATGTATGTGAGTAGGAGTATGGTGACATCTACATTCATAAACAGGTGTATGCTTGTGACATATCCCTAAGCATTTCTTGTATTTGGCTTGATTTCGATCAGAAACCTAACATTATTATCAAGACAGGACACTTAATACCAGAAATAACAGATGGATTAATAAAAACCTAGATACTCCATTGATGACTATAAAGATATTGCACTATATCAGGGGAGCTCCAAAAAGAAACATCCAACAAATAACCTTACTTTCAACCAAGCAGGGAAAAAGAATGAATGAAAAGTTTTATCACTTATTTCAGATAATGAATTATAGTTATCCATCATAAATTCATTAGCTTTATTTGATTGGAAAAAAGTACCTATAGATTATTTTCGCAGAACTCCAAAAATAGGAAAATTTTGATAATAGAGCTAGGTCTAATGATCATGATCTAAAGATAACAAAATATCAGTTTCTTTTCCATCAAGTGAAAACCAAAATGTATTCAGTAAAAATTGTTGAAAGAACTGAAAGCAGTCTTTTTTCCTATCTTGGGTTTTTTCTTTATATGTTTTGTATCCAACCTAGCTTAAATTACTTGATCTACTTTCTAACAAGATCATCTGAAACACTTGGGAGGGATAGCCAGTAAAATATTTCTAGCCATATAAGGGCTTGTTTGAGCTCACAAAGTGAAGGTAAGCTAGAACTGACTATTCTATTTGTTGCAAAAGCGGAGTTGGTCATTCTGTAGGGGTCAATAGAATTTAGGCTTCATTTGGAACATCTTTTTAATTATTTTTATGGCAAGAAAAAAAATTAGTAAAAAAATAACGTAAATTTGAACAACAGCTTTTGCACTATTTTATCAAAATTATGCATTTAAAAAATCTGATTTTGAAAAAATAGTTTTGAAACTATGACCGAAAAAAAATCTTAAAAAAAACAAAAAGAGAAAAACTTAAGCTACCCCAAATAAAACCTTAGTTATCTGGCTCGCCTTTAGTGAGATTTGCTTCAATTATTACATGCAAGTGAAGTGTCGCTTTTCTTCTAACAAACTCCCACTGAACTAAAAATAAGTAGCCAACCAAACATTTTTTTTAGAAGTTAGTTTTCCACCTCCCATTTCCACAACGGAAACTCTTCCCTTCCCTTGACCTACAAGAAGCTAAAAAAAGGGGAAGTGTTGTGAACGTGCATATGATTATACATGTTCCTAGCATCTTGCTACCAATCAAGAAGTTTTTGATTTGAAACTTGCATATGCGATGTGCTTATGAGTTTGCCTTAATTGACTCATAAAAAAAAAGTATCTTTGCATGGACAAAGCTATCAATATTATTAAATATGCTTCAACAAAATTCAAGAGGCTCCTTTTGAAGCATATAGTGCTTTCATGTATTGAAAAGCATGGAAATTCTAATGGTGGTGGGACCATACAATCTAAAGCACCCCTCCATTAATTGCATTTAGCTTCATATTATTAAGAAAACAGTACAAATTTGAACCTTTCATGTATGATGCAAACAAAAGAATAAGCAGCAAAATGTCAGACCTTGTGAAATCGGATCAAGCAAAAGTATATTGCAACAGTTCATACGGACTCTCAACTAACGATATAGCATTTTTGTGACACATGAACCAAAATAGAGAGTTGATTAGCTTCAAAACAAAAGAATAGAATAAGTCTTGGCTAAATTTTTATGAAATCAACTAACAGGTCAACAAACCATTTTTTAACTGTTCAAACATACCAAAAAAAGCAGATTAAAATTGAGGCAAAAAAATAATGATGGTTACTTTTTTTATGGTTTTTCTAGGGTAGCTTTCGCATAATTTTACTTTTTCAAACACTAAGGTTTCGTTTGGGGCGGCTTTTTAACTGCTGCTTATAGCAACTTTTTAGTACTAAATTTTTAATTTTTGTACTAAAAAGCTGCTATAAGAAGCATTAGAAAAGCCGTCCCAAACGAAGCCTAAGAGTCCTATTTGATTGCAACTTTCTTACTAATTCTTATAGTGAGAAACAACCTTTTATAATCAAATTTATTAAAATGTGATAGCTATAAGGAAGTTGTTTGATTTTTTTAAAAGATAAAAAACATATAATACTTAGATTAACCTTCAAAAAATCTGTCTTTCCCACACTAATTTAATAACAATTTTCACAGAAAACTGCAGCAACCCAAATTAGACCCTTAGTTGAAATCAAGAAGGCTAGTAATTAGGCTTAAATTTAACAAGGCATGCACTAGTCTAGCTAATTCTACCTTAATAGAAAAAGAGAAGAAGACGGCTTTCTCATATTAGTAGCAAGCATATCAACCATAAACTTAAACGATACTCACCTCAACCTGCCCTCTTCCTGATGCAGCATGCAAAATGGTAGATCCCTGACTATCCCTATAAGCCAAGACATCAGAGCACTCCCCAATAAGTTCCTTCAACATCTCCAAGTTTCCACCCCTAGCCGCAGCAAGAACAGCCCTGTTCACAATCTCCCACCTGAAAAACGAAACATTCCCGCTCCCTCTCCTCGACCCGCCATCAGTCTCTCCTGCACCATCAACGAAACCCCTCGGAGACACAGCATTCGCAAAGATAAGCCTGAACACCTCAGTGCTCTTTCCCCTTGCAGCTGCATAGAGTATGTCTGTGACACCATACTCCCCCTCTCCAAACACAAGAAGTGGGTCTCTCTCAAGCAGCTCATGAACAAAACCAATGTCCCCAGCAGAAGCAGCAGTATATAGAAGCCAACCACCATAGCCTGCTCTTATCAGACTGTTCTTATTGTTCTTTGTTTCACATTCATGGAGGAGATTCCGGGCTACAAAAGACCGGCATTTAGCAGCATCAATGAACTGGGCATCATCATCCCATACAGTCTCAAGCCGCCGGATCCGGCGAAGGGAAGTTAGCTTAATGAGAAGATTGGTGTCAAGATGAAGGAGCTCTCGGACAAGTTCATAGTGGCCGTTGGCTGCCGCCCAATCAATAGGGGAAGCGTACCACCACTGGTCGCCAGTGCTTTCCCAACGAAGAGGAAAGTATGATTGAGCCATTGGGAAAAGTAATAAGAGGGAGAGGAAAGCAGCAAGAGAATAAATCAATAAAGGACCCAACTTGCTGAGAAAGTACTTTTTTTTTTCTTTTTCACAATTGAAGGTGGAGGAAAAGGGATTTCAAGGTAGAGTAGCAAGGGGCTGCAAGGTGAGAACTTTCCACTTGAGCTAATATGAAGAAAACATAAAGCACACGGAAGAAAAACATTGAAACAGAAATGGATGATGTCACTGAGGAGCAAAATAAGAGCTTGAAGTTAGAGTAATATTTTAAAAATTAGGGGCCGGCTAGCTAATTGCTTGAACAAAGACATTGGGAAGGAAGAACCAAAAAAATCTGTAAGAAATTTCTTCAAATGCAAGCTAATGAAGCACAGAGGCACCATAAAACTGGAACCGAGTAGTCATTAGAGAAGATGACGAGTCATTAAAACACTCTTTTTGAGAAGCAGATCCGTCATCCATGAGACAATGGGGTAGCTGTAGCTTCTTCTTCGAGAAAGCAGGAGTGGCGGAGCTCTGGGAGGGAGGGAGGTAGGGAGGTGTGAGGTGGGGCTGCCAGCTATTTTAAAGGAAGTGGTGATTCCTTCAAGAGGCTTTTAAAAGGCCTGATGGAAATGAGAAATCTCAGTGGGATAGTGGAAACATGAAGTCATGAAGATAATGATGGAGACCTATGTGTATAAAATTTTTAAATAAAATGAATAGCACTTTGGCTTAAAGTGATGAGCTTGAGAATGGACATAGGTAGGTGGCTGTGCAGCGAGGATTTTTTTTTTCTCATTCTGGCTGGATGACCGCTGGTCGGTCTATTATGATTTTTCAAATTATTTTCAACTAATTCCTTACGAATTCGATCGCTGCGGGTTCATGAATGGGTGCAGGCGTTGGTGCCTAAATTAGGTGCATGTGGGGAATGGGACTGTTAACTCTCTATCACAAACCTTAATTGGTTAGAAAGCATGAAAATATTTTGATGTTGCTTAGGTCATATAGAATTCATTTTGAATGATTAAAGTTAATTTTGTCTACATAAGAATAAAAATTTAAGAATAAAATTAAAATTAACCTTAAAATGAATGATTAGATATGTGCGCTAATCTATGTCATATTCAAATTTGGTTTAGAAGCTAGCTGCATAAATTGCTGAAATTTAAAAATACTTAAATTTAATTAGATTTATATTTAGAAATCAATATTGATATTAAACTTCACAAAGATTGTATTTTTATATAATAATTCTATTTTCATATATATAATAAATATAATTGAATTATTATTAAAATATTTGTATTTTTTTTATAAGCAGCCAAATAAATCCTAAATTGGCTAACAGGCTTTGAATTTGAGCTCCAATAATTTTTTAATATTTTGCTAGGAATTTTTGAAAATTTAAACATTCACCCTGAGAGAGAGAGAGAGAGAGAGAGAGAGAGAGAGAGAGAGAGAGAGAGAGAGAGATTTCTTTGTGCTATGCAAGCCATTTGGCTTAAAGAAATAAAGAGGAGGCGTTGAGATGTGAAAGTTTATTCAAGAGTATAATGAATCCATGCTTTGCCATCTGTTTGCTTTCTCTTTTGCTTATGAGAAAAGGAATGGTTTTGAGTTTTTTGAGAAAGTCTTAATCATATTATTCTTGATCTAATCAAGAGGCAACTAGTAGCTTAATTACAAAAATTTTGATTTAACCTTGTTCATTTATTGGGCAACCCCTAATCTCAGTAATAAATAAGGTTATAAGAGCTTAAATAGAGATCATTGAGACTTTCTGTATCAAGCCGTAGATGCCATGCCCTAATTAGTGTGTGAAGGCAATCATCTTCATGACATGGCTAAGGTTTTTTCTCTGCGCTTCCTCTTCCGCGTTGCATCTGTCTGCTCTGTCTGGGTAATTTTCTTCATTTCTCCTTAATCTCCATGGTTTTTTCTTGCGATTTTTCTTCCTTCAGCCGTTTTTCGGTTGGAATGGCAGTTAATCGTTTGATTGACCTCAGATTTTTGGATGGGAAGTAGAAATCGCGTTCATTTAGAGATGTTCTGTCCAGGGCTTCCTTTTAGCCGGATTTTCCTATCCTTAAAATCACCTCATGCCATGGTTTACCATCGTTTATGGATTTCAGATGACGAAATGCTGGCCCTAGCGACTCCATTTGAGTTTTCATTGGTTGGGAAGTTTCCCAGTTGTCGTCTTCCTCTGGATGTTATTCGTAAATTTTTTTTTCAACTAAAGTTTATAGGAGAGTTCTCTATCACTGTGCTCAACTCCAAGAATGTCTTGATTAAGTTAATGAATTATTTAGGTTATTATAGGGTGTTTTCACATCGCTCATATTTTGTTAGCAATTGTTTCATGAAGTTGTTTAAGTGGACTTCTCATTTGACATAAATATGGAATCCCCTACCATTCCGATTTGGGTCTCCTTTCCCAACCTTCATCCGAACTTATTTTCTCCCCGTATCCTTCATGGTTTGGGGTCCTTGTTTGGCAGACCCTTACGAACGGATAATGCTACCTCTAATGGCACAAGTCCCTCGGTCGCTCGTGTTCTTGTTGAGTTAGATGTTACCAAGCGTTACCTTGATCAAGTTTGTCTTAGTTTTGAATTTTTGGGTTATATTCAGTTGGTGGAAATGAAATAATTTCCCTCTTATTGTGCTCATTGTAAAGTTTTGAGTCATTCGAACTTAGAATGTCGTGTTTTTCATCCTCATTTAGCTGATGCTCCTGCCCCTATCGCTGCGAATGTGGGGAGTTTGGTTGGGCCTCCTGAATAGGAAAATGTTAGAAATTTGGAGCTTGTTCTTGCGGGCGAGTATGTTCCTATTGATGTGAATAGCAATGCTCAGTGTGTTGAATCTTTGCATGAAACTAATGCCCCCATTGGTGACGTGGGGTTGTTGGTTGGGCCTGATTTTTCGCATTCTAATGTGGTGTTTGTTGCTATTGTTCCGGCTCAGGAAAATTTTGGTTTTACTTCTCCTATGGCAGATATTGTTGGCATTAAAGACACTTCTCATTTAGTGGAATTAGCTGGTTCTAGTGCTGAGGGTGCTTGTGGTAATGACTTGCTTCAAACACCTTTGGGTGAGATAGCTCCTTTGGTTGTTGCCTCTAGTGAGGTGGATAAGGGTTTATGTGATGTTAATATGGTGGTGGTGAATGAAATTTCTAGCGATTTGATTCCTTCTGTTGGATCACCTATGGCTTCTATTGAGCTGCCTATGTCGCCTTCTCCTATGGGGCCGATTGGGAGTGAGCCTCTTATTAATGTGGCAATTGCTATCATATCTTCTAATGCCTTGAAAGCTCATTTGGTTTCTAGATTAGGGGAAACTTCTGTGGAGCAATCTGGCTGGCTCGATGGGTCACCTTCCTCGCCTTGTGGGGATGATGAGGAGGGTATGGATGAGCAGGACGATTCGTTTCATGATTTGTATGGCTTAAACGTGAGTCGTGTTGTGATGAATGCTTTCTCTCGTGTTGGTAAACGTCGAAAGCGTAAATCATAAAAAATAGCGTGCATTGCTTTGTTCTTTTCTTCTTTGTTGGATGTGTTGGTGGGCTGTCTTCTATTGTCTGGTGTTCTTGCTGGGGTGGGGCTCCTTCTGCCTGTTGTTTTTGTGGTTGTCGTGTGTTGGCTCTTTGGTGTTGGCTTTATGGTTTGGTAGGTTCTTAGGATTTCTTGTTTTTGCGTATCTCTGTTTTACTTTTTTTTCGCAAGTGGCGTCAGTGGTTGCTGTGGTTGCTTTGTTGATGTGTGGCTGCTACTGCTTCAGTTTCCTGGATTATTTTTTTCTTTAGCTCCCTTTGCTATTTCCTTTTATTATACTCAATCTATTATATTAGATAGAATCATTAGCTCATAGGTTTTACTTTAAAGATTGTATTTTAGAGAGCTTTTGGTTCTTTAAGGTCCTGTAATTTTATTATTTATAGAACGCATAATCCCCTTTGAGGGTTTTATCAAAAAAAAAAAAAAAAGAGCTTGAATAGAGATACAAACATACAACACAATGTTTATTTCAATACATATTATGGATATTATAAAGATTAAATAAAATTTATAAAGTTTATTGTATTAATCCCAAATGCTCATCTCAACTCTATTTATGGGACAACACGATTTAATTCAACCCAATATAGACCCTTAGATCGAGAAATAATATAGACGTCAAAATTCACTTCAGTTGCTGCTCCAAATGTCTAGGGTTTCTTGGCTCTGTGCGAGGCGTCCGGTGTGCGGTATTTCTTCTTCCCTAATCCTTTGATCTCCTGCAATTTTCTTCCGTATGGATGCAAATTGGTTAGGGGATCCTGGGTTATTGGATGGCAAGGCTAAATCCAAATCATTTCGTGATGCTTTATCCGAAGATTCGCCAGTTTTTCCTCCGCTCAAAGTTTCTTCTCATAGTGGCTTGCCTGCTTTACTCGTTTCGGATGGGGAATTATTCTCTCTTGCCACGCCTTTTGAGTTTACGTTGGTATGGAAATTTTCGGGTCATCGCCCGCCTCTAGATTTGATTCAGAAATTTTTTTTCAATCTCAAGCTTGGCGATGCATTTTTGGTTACTGTCTTGAATCCTAAAAATGTGTTGATCAAGCTTGCTAATGACCTAGATTATTGTAGGATTTTCTCTCACCGATCGTATTTCATAGCCAACTGTTTCATGAAGCTGTTTAAGTGGTCACCCCTCTTTGACGTTAATGTAGAGTCACATATTGTACCCATTTGGGTCTCTTTTCCCAGCTTGCGTCCTCATCTCTTTTCATGTCGTATTCTTCATGGTTTGGGCTCTATGTTTGGTAGACATTTGCGTATAGACAATGCCACTTCGAAGGGCACTAGGCTATCTGTTGCTCAAATCCTTGTGGAACTTGATGTCACGAAACGTTATGCATCTCAGGTGTGGCTTGGCTCTGAATCTATGGGATACATCCAAAATATTGAAATTGAAGTTTTTCCATTGTATTGCTCTCATTGTAAAATACTGGGTCATTCTAAGGAGGTTTGTCCTATTTTGTTCCCTAAGATGGATGTGCATCCATCTGTTCCTAAGGTGCCCGTCGTGGAGGTGGCTGAGAATCCTGTTAATGGTTTGGTTGAGGTGGCGCTTAATGAGGAGGTAGCTGTTAATGATATAACTCATGATAATGGTACTATGACTGTTGTTTCTCCTTTGCTTAATGTGGTTGGACCTGTATTGCGAATGTTGTTGAGTTAGGTGATGTTGTTTTAGTTTTGCCTACTGTGGTCTTTAAGCCGAGCGAGTGCGGTGTGTTGAATGCTCCTGGTGAGTATGGTGATGGTTTGAATGACTTGGCTGTATCAAATGCTGAGGAGGTGGAGGCGGATGATTTTGGTGATGGTGTGGGTCAGTTGGACGGGTGCCTTGGTTCACCTGGGGTTGTGGCTGCCCCTAGTGTTGTGGTTGTTGTTCCTCCCCTACTGGGATCTACGATGGTTGCTTGCAATGTTTCTGTTAATCATTTGGCTAACGATGCTTTGGTCAGACTTCCCTCTGTTGGGGGGAGTGTTGATTGTGATGCTTTGGTTGATGTTCCTGTGGGGCTTATTTCGCCTAATATTTTTAAGTCAAGGATTTTGTCGCGAGCAGGGGAGTCCTGCTTGAGGCAAATTGATTGGTTGGATGATTCAATGGACTCTTCGTGCGATCTGGAGGATGAATTGGAGGATGATGTTGGGGCCATACAAGACTCGTATGGGTTGGACGTCTCTAGGGCTTTGGGTCCCCCCTTTCTCGTGGTGGAAAACAGCGTCATTGCAAATCTAGGAGATAGGCTTTCTCCTTATTCTTTGGTTTCGGTTGCAGGGGCTGAATTTTGTTTATCCCTTGCTGCTCTTGGGTCTTGTGCTTTGGGATGGTTTGGAGTTCGTTTGCTTGGCTCCCTTACCTGTCACTTTTTGATTTTGGTTTGGACTATGATGAGGCAGTTCTCCTACATGCCCCGTGGATGGCCAGGCTTGGTTGCAACCTTGATGGTTTTTTTTTTCTTATCAATTTATTTGGTCTTTGATTTTGGTGATCCTATTGTCCTTGGAATCTTTGTGTTTGGCTCTTTTTACTTCTTGGATGGCCCAAGCCTGGCAACCAGGTGACGGTCTAAGTCTAGTTGCTTCTGGATTGTCTCTTTTCAATGCTGTGGTCAGGTGGTCTGGCCTATCATTAATTGGTCTTTCTTTTCTCTGTAAAAAAAAGACCGAGAAATAATTTATCTAATCATTATTCTTTTTTTCCTTTTAGTACTATTCACTATCTAATTATGTTGCTGTCTTTGCCTTATGAATTTGTGATTTTCATTATTCTATCCAATTTGCATTTGTTCTTAATGTATATTCTGCATGTTAATTAGGTTGAAGAAGCGATTAATTAGAAATCAATTTAGTTTCTTTTTAAACACCACTTTGATATTTTAGTGGAGTAAAACATCAAAGTTAAATATCACGTTCTAATAAGCACAGGAAGGGAGTTATGTTCGCTTCAATGATTTCTGATCAATACAGATTTTATTTATGATAATCCCTCTATTATTCATTATCGCAAAGCGTAATTGTCATTATTCACTAAATAATTTGGGATTGATTTTCACTTCGTTCATATTTAAATTTGATTTAATTTCAGATGAAACTAAAAAATTCAGTTAGTAAATTCATGTATTATATTTGTATAATATTTGTACATATAAATTATTTAAAAATTATATTTTTTATCGTTTTAAAATAAAAAATACACAAATTCTAATCATAACAAAATTATAATAAACATATTTAATGAATTATGTACTCACATATTTAAGTGAAATACTATTTTATTTACCCCATTTTGTCATGTCATAATGGATTTTAATTAAAAACAAATTTACTAAAAATATTATAATTAAAAAACACCCAATCTATTTGAATGAGAACCATTTTCATCCAACTTATTATCAACAAATCTACTGTAGTTAGGCACCCAAAATAATTTAGTTATTATTCACGAAGTTCACCATCTTCATAAGATAATCTAATAGTAATTTCCTAGCAAGGGAGATATTAGCAACATAAATATCAGAGAGGAATATAAATTTTTTTATTTATTTGAGAAGTCAACTAGCCCATAAATGAATTGAAGAGAGAATATGATAAAATTAAACTCAAGAAAACTCAACAATATATATATATATATATATATATATATATATATATATATATATAGGGACACACAAAAGGGCGTACGCGTTAATATAACAGGAAAATTACAAGCCCTTAAAGAACCATAAGCTCTCTAAAAATATAGCCTTTGAAATAAAACCTACGAGCCGACGATTCTACCTATTACAATAAATAAGCAACAAAAAAAGAGGTAGTAGGAAGAACGTCAGCCACTGGAATTAAACTTGCACGAACCATCAAACAGCCACCTGCAGGAAATAACACAAAAGAAATAGGCAAGGGGAAAAGGAAAGACCAAAAACCCACCAACCAACCAACAGAACCAGCACAAACTAACGAGCCACCAGAAAACCACCCTCAAATAGTAACATCATAAAAACGAGCAAAAAATAGACCAAAAACACACACCCAACCAAAACAAACTCAACAGGAAACCAAAAACAATAACCCAAGTGCCACCAACGATCAAAGGCCCAACATATTCAAGACAAACCCAACAACATCAAAAGGAGCAAAGAGTAAACCAGACAACAGGCAAAGGCAAACAGGACCCAACAACATAATAAGGAAAAAAGGGGTCTAATAGAAAGATAATTTCTTTTTGGATTTTCTACGTCTCCATTTACCAACATTTAAAAAAAAATCTCCTCAGCTATTTGAATAACATTTAAGTCATAAATTTCCCAGGAGTCCACCCCTTGCATCTCAATTTCCTCCACAACATCCTAATTAGGAGATAATCACAATTTGCTAACCAATCACCTAGAGCCATATCATTATCCTTCGTTTTGCAAGCTAATTGAGCTAATAAAGCATCATTAGATACAAGAGAGATTGGGACATCAATAAGAGGCTCAAGAACACATTCGAAGCAAGACCATCACAATCGGAAAGAAGAACAACATTAGGAATCGTATCAGCCAAACCAATACCAACATCCCCAATTTCATCAGCCACAGTAGAAACCAAATCCCCCATAAGGGTAAAAGCTTGACACTCCCCAGGTTCCAAGTCGGCAGGAATAGAATTAACACCATAATCATCAGCATCAACACCATTACCAACATTAGAAGTAAGGGATGCGATGGGACTAGCTATTAGGTTAACTGTACAAGTGTTGACACCCCTATCATCACTACACTCTCTTTATTAACATAAGTAATAGCCATAGGCAAAACAATAGTCAACGAAGCAGCATCCTCATCAGTGTGACTGACAACATCCCCAGTGTCAACAGCTCTAGGACCAACATCAACAGCATTAACAGTTTATGCAAATATCCCCATTAACCACCACATTAGTAACCGACGTAACAGGCATCAAAGTAGTTATATTATCCAAAGCTTCCAAAACATCGATTGCATTCCCATTAGAACAAACATTAGCATTAACAAGATTAGTAGCATTAGCATTAGTAGTTACCAGGACAGTGACAACAGGACAGAGGAAGGGGGCAACATTCACCCTTCAAATGCCCAATACATTTACATTGAGCACAAAAGGGAGGAAAATCCTCCATCACGACGTGTTGGATGTATCCAAATTTTTCAGGACCTAGTCACACTATCAGGAAACTTTTTGGTAATGTCAAGCTCAACCAAAACATGCGCAATAGAGGTAGCATTATCAACTTTTAACGGACGACCAAACAACAATCCCAGACCGTGCTGCAAGTTTGGGAATGATATCCAAATGGGGATGACTAGAGACTCCACACCAATATCAAATAAAGGAGACCATTTGGTAAATTTCATATAACAGTTATTAACAAAGTAAAATATGTGGCAAAAAACTTTGCTATAGTCCAGATCATTAACCAACTTAATCAAAACATGTGAAGGATCCAACAAAGTAACCGAGAATTCTCAATTGAGCTTGAGATTGAAAAAAAAAAACTTCCAAATAGAGTCAAGGCGAGGTTGGCGAGAAGAAAAATAGCCAACTAACGCATATTGAAGAGGGGCCGCAAGCGCCAGAATCTCCTCCTCCGAGATCCACAGTGAAGGCAATCCACGGTAGGTAGCAGATTTCAGGTCGGGAAAACACGCAACGGGTGAAATTCCAGAGAGGATATCAAGGAAAGAATGAGATTTGATCGACCCATCTAAAAAACCAGGATCGATCAGCCGATTCATCGCCATTCCGGTTGCGAAGGGTGGAGGTGGACGAATCGAGACAAACGAAAAACCACAAAACAACGCAAAAGAACAGGAGAAAAATAAGAAACTTCATAGAGATCGGCACCGGCAATGATATCGGCGACCAACACCGACGGAAGAAAGCTAGGGGAAAGCCCTAGCAGAGCGGAGAGCGAAGTGAGCTAGGAGGTACCGTAAAATGACATAGTACACTTACAACCAAGTGAATTTAATCCATATTATTTCCAACAAGGATGTCAAATTATAAGAGGTGTCTTCATCTTAAAATTGAAATCTTCAATGACATAATGGATCTACCATAAATTAAACAATAACCATAGTTTACTTGAGACGAGTAATCTCAATATGATGAGTTCATCAAATTCATGGAACCAATGATTCAAATCTCACCATCGAGACCCCTCCCATTTCAAGCTACAATATAGGAGAGGGTGAGATGGATTCGGAGAAGTATTGTGGGGATCATGCAATTGAGAGCTAAAGACGCTTAGATGATATTGTTCAAGTAATGAAATAAAAGGGTGCCTTCATTCCATTGAGGAAGGGATTGTATACATAATGTTGTGCAAAATTTATGAAAAGTTGGACTGACAGAAGGTTGAAGATTTATTCTCGAAGGCATAAGGAAGTGTCAACTAAACAAGTATTGAGTTGAGAAAGTTCAGTATCTTGATTTAAAGAATTAGGAGATTGGTGATATCATTTTTTGGAAGCTTAAACAACAATAAAAACTCTGTGATATTACATGTTGTATGCCTGACCTCTCTTAAATAAAGTATTTTTGCTAGACATCTAGTAAGAGGCTTAGTGCAAATGATTAAGGCAGTAGAAAGTGGCACAAATGTCACATGATTCTTTGTCATGTGCAATCACAAATAATAGATTCTCAATCAGAGACCATTACCTAAGAGATATTTAATATCAATGAAACTAAAACCTCATTTGAGACGGATTAATTTCACCTTTTCTGTTTCGAAACGGCATAATTATTTTTTGGTTGCCGTTTGTATGCGATGCTTATGTAGAAATGCTTTTTATGGAACATCATTTTTCTACTGTCTTGAAAAACTTTTTGAAACTAACTTTTACAAAAGATACCGGACAACCAAATGAAGCCTCTCATATGTGCAGAGTAAGATTTGACGGCAGTAAGATCATCAACAACTTCAGAGACACCCATCTGGAAATCCATCTTCATTCCAATAATTTAATAACGTAAAAATTCCAGAGAAGCCTTTAGATTCGAAATCTAAAAGCCAATAACGTTTTACCAAAGCAACGATTCATAAGAAGAGATGGGAAGAAGCTAATGAAATCCAGAGATAGCAAAAAAGAGATGAGCTAACTCTTTGTTAATAGTTATTAAACTCAAATTATTTAAAAATCTGATGTGACATTAAGTAAATGCTCAGCTAATAACGTGACATGATAATTTAATGAAATATTCACAGGACTGCAAAAAAGGCATAATGATAAAGCTAATCGTGCAAATTAGAACGAAAAAAACTCTGTAAACTGCCGTCCTATTTGCGCATTAGGTAAGGATATATTTTTAAAAAAAAAGGTAAGGATATATTAATCACCTATTTGTGCTTTCTTTTAAATAACTATGACGTTAAATCTCCCTTTTTTTTTTTTTTTCTGATTTACGCCTTCTGAAATGTTTGTGACAGGTGTTTTGTTTGTGGGTAGGTTCAGTCAAATAAAATTCGATTGGATGAAGGGTTCTGGTCGAATTTAATTTTATTTAATTTAATTAAACTAAAATTGAGCATTTTATATGAAGATTAAATTACAATCTGGGAGCCCGAACATCTACTTTGATGAATGCAAACATTATTGGAGTTTACTTGGTTTCTCCTACTTGTATTATTACATATCGTTTTTGTGTGGACTAACATTTCAGGTACAACATTCGTCAAATACTACCACAGGATCAGGACTCAAGATTAGATAGTCTAGGACTGATGTTTGTAAGAGTCTGTAATTTTATCTTTCTTAAGTCTATGAATTATAAAAGGTGTATGTTTAGCTTAGCAACCACACACACAGATGGAGTAAAATTAAATATGTTAATTAGCCTGAACTGATCGTACTATACGATCTAAATCATACTATACGATCTGGATAAAATAGAAATTAATTAAACCATTTAATTAAAAAAATTAATTTTGAACTAATCTTACTGTGCGATTCTAATCGTACAGGACAATGAGTTATAATCAGGAAATCCTGTCGCCAATCATATATTAGGCAATAATTAAAATTTTGAAAAATGAACTATTCGTATTGTATGATTACAATCGTACTGTATGATGTAATTAAATCTTGTTTAATCTAATCACGTAATTAAGTAATCAAATCTAGATTAATTGAGATTTCAGATTGTATTGTATGATGTCCATCTTCATACAATACGGCCCGATTAGCTTCCAATGTGATATTTAATCCCTAGTGATCCTACAAGATGAAAATCCTATTCAATTAAACTAATCGTATGGTACAACCTATGATATCGTACTGGATAATAAGTTCAAATCCTTGAACTAATTGTATAGATCATTGTTCATCGTAAAGCACTCACAAGATATATTAAACAAATCGTACTGTACATTACGATAAAAAACAACTAATTTAGAAATTTAGATTTTTTTGTAAGCCTTGTATTAAACTCACTTATTAGACGTTGTAAAAGTCTTTGGATGTTTGGAGAATTCAAAGAGAGGTCTTTGTGAGGGCATGTCTTCTTGAGAGAGCTTGAAGAGAAAGAAATTAGATCTTGTGAGAAAAGGAGGAGAAGTTGTGTGTGAGGGGATTTCACATGATTGCTCTAAGCAAACTTCTACCTTGGGCCCTCCACGTTTATTCGTTGATCTTGAGGGAGGCTTTGTTGAAGAAAGTTTTCAAAGTCAAAGATCACCGGCACCTGTCGCACCAAGAGAAGGTGAAAGGGATTCTGGTTCTCAGCCTCACTAGGAGGATAAAAAGGATTCTGACTCTCAATCACACCATGGAAGGGTAAAAGTGATTGTGTAAAGACTTCTCCGCCTTATTATGAGGGCAAAAGAAGAGCCACTAAAGGTTTTGAGCAATACCGTTAGAGGATTCCGAGGAGTGGACATAGGTCAAGTTTTTTATTGCATTATAAAATTTATGGTGTACTCATTTCTTTTTCTTCTTGCATTTTATTTCTCGTACTTTTAATTTCCTGCACGTTATATTCGTGCAAATCTGTGTTGAAAGCATTGCGATTGTTTTGGATTAAATTTTTTGTGAGAAAAACAAAAAAGGGTACAAATGAAAATAATTTAAAAATTTTTCATATTTGTATTTTTTACAAAATTAAAACAAAAGAAAAATTACATTTGAGTTTTTATATCATTAGCTTCTGTAGCTTCTACAGTATTAGATCAATCTCTGAACGTATTTTTGAATTTGATGTTAAGTTATTTTTAAAGAAGTCATTTTGAAAAAAAAAATTAAATCTCATGGGAAGCAAATGATAATTACCCCAGCCAAATTATGCCAAAATGATAAAATGCCACCACAGACTTAGAGCAACTAAACAAAAATGAAGCAGTAAAAATGCTCAATAGCAAATTAAATAGTTCATAAAATATGCTCAATAGCTGAGGTTCAATAAAATCTCCCGAAAATGTCAATTATATAAGGACACTGGAAGTACCTGCAAATAGAAAATGGTGGGTTGCAACAAAAAGGAAGAAGCACGCAAGATTAACAAGATATCTGCGACAACTCACCTTAATAAAGTTATGGTGCAAAACTTTATGATGGAACCATGCATGGGTCTGCCACAATATAATTAGATGTCTACTTCCCTTTAACCTTTCTTCCTTTTTAGGCCCGCATTTCCTCAGCCTTTCCAACTCAGATGCAATGCATGTGCCTGCACAAGCTAATGGGGATAATATAAACAGAGAAAACACACATGAAAGGACATACCACCCAATCTTTAAATATATTAAACAAAATCACTGGTCTAAATAATCGAAGAAAAATCCAAAAGGTTTATGACCGAGAAAAAAATTTGTGGAGGCTACAGGAAACTAAGATCATTGCTTACAGTTTAAGGGAAGACCCAGTTACCAGCTGGAGAATAGATGGAAGAGTCACTAAAAAAGACCCAAGGTACTAGATAATTGATGTTTGCTATATTGGAGGCAATAACTTTGATTGTCTTAAAATACGATGAATATTTACTTTCAAAAAAATGACAGGTGAAGAATTGGTGAACCCAAGTGTGAGAGGTTCATGACTATAGGAGAAAGGTCCGATGAGAAACTTTTATTAAGATGATAGGGCCTGTGATTCGACGAATTGAGAACTTTTATTAAGATGAAAGCCATATGGTCTGACAAGAAAACGAAAGGACCAAGACCATAGGAGATAGTTGATACAACTAAATTTAATGGTAGCACTGATGATGGATGATGATTTTGCTTTAGTAAAAGCAGGGATAGAAGCCAAAATATGGAGGAGATATACAAAGAATTTTAGAGATACTCAAATCATGCCGAAAAATCAAGTCTAGCTAAAGCAGAAGCAGTCAGCATGTTGCATATGGGAGCAAGATAAGAGGCCTCATCTAATGCATGTGCGGAGGACCGCAAGTGCTGCTAGAGTTGGCCAGTGATGTACAAAAATGTGTATGTGGATTCATGTTGAGATTGGTGGCACGTTAGTCTAATGAAGGTGAGTGTAGCATGGGGAGAGCAGCATAGCATGCAAGCGATTGTAAAACGCACATGAGTGTATGCAACAATCGAGCGCAAGGCACAGATGCAGCAAGCGCAACATGTGGGTGAGTGCAATGCCTCAAAAAAGCAGGCAAGCACTGATAGAACCACAAAACAGAACAGAGAAAAATGAAATAAAAGGTCTGTTCGCAAGAAGAGACTTCACAGGGCAAAGAAAACCGAGAGCAAGAAAAAAAAAACAGCCTTTTTTTTTTTCTCGGGATACAAACAGAGAGCCAAAACAGTTTTTTAAAACTGTCAAAGTATTAATAATAATAAAATAAAACTAAAAACGAAATGACGCGTTGCTTGGTTTGAAAAAAAAAAAATCCAACAATCTCCCCCTCAAACCAAGACTTTCTTCATCCCAAGCATCTTCAGTAGCTTTACGAACCTCGGTGTCGGCAATGCTTTGGTGAACAAATCAGCTACCTGATCTTCTGTACTACAGTGCTCCATGCTAATGTGACTCATCTTTACTGCATCTCTGATAAAGTGATAATGCACATCAATGTGCTTACTCCTACCATGTTGTACTGGATTTTTGGCCAACTCAATCGTCGACTTATTGTCCACATAAATTGTTGTAGCTTCATCAATCTCTCCATAAAATTCCTTCAACAAAATTTTCAACCACATTGCTTCACAAGTTGCTGCCGCCGCTGCTATGTACTCTGCCTCACATGTAGATAAGGCTACAACTTTCTGCTTCTGTGTGCTCCAAGTGAAGGCTGTATCACCAACATAAAACACATATCCACTTGTGCTCTTTCTTTCTTCATGATCATTTGCCCAGTCACTGTCACAATATCCAAGTAATCTCATGTCTCCACTGCACTGATAATGAAGGCCAAACTCAACTGTCCCACTGATATATCTAAGAATCCTCTTCGCTGCAAGCCAATGAGACTCCCTTGGATTCTCCATGAATCTGCTCAAGATGCCCACACTATACACAATGTCAGGTCTTGTCACTGTCAAGTATCTGAGTCTCCCAATCAAGCTTTTGTAAAACGTTGGATCAATAAATTTTCCTTCTTCTTTTGTGAAATGAACTCCAGTTTGCATTGGTGTTGACACACTATTGCAATGATTCATCCTGAACTTCTCAAGCAACTCTTTGGCATACCTCTTTTGACATATCCAAATGCCATCATCTTTCTGATGCACTTCTATACCCAAAAATAATGACATGAGGCCAACATCTGTCATATCAAATCTTTTGAACATAGCTGATTTAAAGTCTGCAATCATCTGCTCATCATCACCTGTTATAAGCAAATCATCTACATATAAGCATATAATTAATTTGTTGCCATTTGAGTCAATCTTCATGTACACACCATGTTCATAAGGGCATTTAACCCTTCTTCTCCAAAATGCCTATCAATGCATAAATTCCAAGCCCTCGGGGCTTGCTTCAAGCCATACAAAGCCTTCTTTAAGCGATACACCATATGCTATTTTCTCTTCACAATAAAACCTTAAGGCTGATCTACATATACTTCTTCCTCCAAAACACCATTCAAGAAAGCCGACTTCACATCTAATTGATGAATCTGCCATTTATGCATAGCTGCAATAGAGAAAATTAATCTGACTGTATCAAATCTAGCAACTGGTGCAAATACCTCTTCATAATCTATCCCATGCTTCTGCTTGTACCCTTTAACTACAAGTCTTGCCTTGAATTTGTTTACACCTCCATCAACATTCTTTTTCACTTTGTACACCCACTTGACACCAATGGATTTTTGACCTTTAGGAAGAGAGGTCAAATTCCATGTGTCATTTCTCTCAATAGCATCAATCTCCTGTTTCATGGCATCCATCCATCTCTGACCTGAAACTGCCTCACTGAAAGTTAAGGGCTCATCATCTACATATAAAGCAAATTGAGATAACTCCTCATCATAATTTGTGGTGCCATATATCTCCTGCAAGCTTCTTGTCTTCACCTTTTCCATAGCATTACTAGATAATTCTCTCAATCTCACTGTAGTGTGTGGTGGTGTTTGTTGCTCTACATCATCAACAATTTTTTCTGAATTTTTTACAACTGTGACATCCTCCTTGTTGCTTTTTTCAAGCCAATCCCAAGCTAAGTTCTCCTCAAATCTCACATCCCTACTCACTACCACTTTTCTTGTTGTAGGATTATACAGTTTATAGGCTTTGGACCTTTCACTGTATCCTATAAACACACACTTCTCAGATTTTTCATCCAACTTCCTTCTCTTTTGATCAGGTACATGAACATAAGAAATACTCCCAAAAACTCTCAAGTGATCAACAGTAGGCTTATGACCACTCCAAATTTCAAAAGGGGTTTGAGATGGATTGCTTTTTGATGTCACTCTATTCAACAAATACATAGCACATGACACAGCTTCAACCCAAAGCAGATTGGGCACTTACCTCTCCTTCAACATACTCCTAGCCAATCCCATAATGGTTCTATTCAACCTCTCAGCTACCCTATTTTGTTGTGGTGTGTATCTAGTTGTTAACTGATGGCGTATCCCATTCTCCTTCAAATAAGTTTGCAGCTCATGACTAACATATTCTCCATCTCTATCACTCCTCAACACCTTAATGAAATGGCCACTCTCCTTCTCCACAAGTGCTTTGAATATTTTTAAGTATTCAAATACTTGTGACTTCTCTTTTAAAAAATACACCCAAACTTTTCTGCTATAATCATCAACAAATGTGAGAAAATAAGAATTACCTCCAATGGAAGTAGTGTGCATCGGTCCACATAAATCTGAATGAATAAGCTCCAATGGCTTCAAGGCTCTCCATGATTTTCCAACTGGAAATGGTGCTCTGCTCTGCTTTCCTGCAACACATGCTTCACAGATCTTATCTTGAACTTCAATATGTGGAAGTCCATCAACTATATTCTTCTGGCTCATGTAAGAAAGTGTCTTGGAACTCAAGTGACCAAATCTGCAATGCCATAATCTTAAATGATTCTCTATGGCAGTTTTCAAACAACCATTCAGACTGCAAATCATCTTCATGGGATACATCTTATTTGGAGTCACCTTCACCTTGGCTATCATAAATCCATGCTTGTCTTTAATGGTACAAGTGTCATGAGAAAACATCAATACATATCACTTTTGATTTAGTTGCCCAACACTAAGCAGATTATGCTTAAGATTTGGAACATAGAAGACATCTGATATCTTCTTTTCTCCTTTCATTGTTTGCACCAATATATCACCTTTTCCTTCCACAAATAACCTATTATCATCTCCTGTGCGTACTTCACTTTGGATTGAGTTATCCAAAGTAACAAATAAGCTTCTATTGCCAGTCATGTGATTACTGCAACCACTATCAATAAATCATACATCTCCTGAATCACCAAACTCCTTACTATGTGTAAGAAACATTGTGTCTTCACCTTTCTTCACTTCTTTTTCTTGCATCATATCTACATTTGCCTCTTCAGCCTCCTGTCTCTTCCAACAATATCGATAAGTGTGTCCGTACCTTTTGCAAAAGTGGCATTTGATATTGGCAAGGTTGTTTCTTCCTCTACCTCTGAAGCCATGTCCACGACCACGTGCACCTTCTCCATCACCATGAGCTCCACCTTGAACTTCTCCTCCATCACTTTGTGTAGGTTCTCCTCTACCAACACGACCTCTTCCTCTAGCACCAAAAGAGCCTCTTCCTCTACCAAAACCTCTTCCACGGCCACCTCTGAAATTCCCACGCAATGCCACTTGAGTTTGGAAGGCTTCCTCAAGTGGTGTCGAATCATATTGCTTCAACCTTAATTCATGAGATTGAAGAGATCCAAGTAACCCTTCAATGGACATTTTCTCTATGTTCTTTGCCTCTTCTATGGCTACCACCGTGGCTTCAAATTTTCTAGTCAAGCTTCGTAGGATCTTCTCAATAACCCTTTTATCTTCTACAAGTTCTCCATTCAACTTCAATTGGTTAACAATGGAAATTACCCGATTGAAGTATTCTTCCACACTTTCCGACTCCTTCATCTTCAACATATCAAATTGGCTTCGTAGAGTTTGTAAACGTACCATCTTCACTTTCTCATCTCCTTTGTAAGAAGCATGTAGTGTATCCCAAGCCTCCTTCGCAGTCTTCGCCGTAGAGATCCGCTCAAAAATAATTTCATCTACCGCTTGATAGATGAAGAAAAGGGCCTTCCGATCCTTCTTCCGATTTTCTTTCAATTCTTGAAGAAGTCTTTGATTCAAATCTCTCTCAACTTCGGGCTCCTGAAAATCGCTCTCTACAATCTCCCACAACTCTTGAGATTGATACAACACCCTCATTTGAATACTCCATTGATTGTAGTTCTTCCCCGTGAACTTGGGCAACTGAGGTTGCAAATTATTGCTGCTTGAACTCGCCGCCATTCTCCAACCGGGCTTTGATAACAATGATAGAACCACAAAACAGAACAGAGAAAAACGAAATAAAAGGTCTGTTCGCAAGAAGAGACTTCAAAGGGCAAAGAAAACCGAGAGCAAGAAAAAAAAACAGCCTTTTTTTTTCTCGGGATACAAACAGAGAGCCAAAACAGTTTTTTAAAACTGTCAAAGTATTAATAATAATAAAATAAAACTAAAAACGAAATGACGCGTTGCTTGGTTTGAAAAAAAAAAATCCAACAAGCACAACATGTAAGCAGATTGAGCGGACGTAGGCCCGCATGAGTAACAGGAGATAGATGATGTTGCAGGGTTTGGCATATAGATGGGAAGTCGGCTAGGTTAAGGGCCATATAGCTTTGGGCTCAGATAGTGTGCTAAGAGAATAAAATTTGATGATTTATTCAAAGGAACAATGATTTTATTTATAAGCATACAAGATAAATAAAAAAATATGAAAAAAATAATGGTGATACTGCATGTAATATAGGGAGAATCCACGTAAATCATTCTAAAATATAGTCTCCCTAGTCCCTATATAAGAATTTCCTAAAATTAATATTATATTGTTGCTCCTCCAGATAGCCATGACACCCCCAAGCACTCAAATTGCAAGCTTCCAATTATGCTGTTATTACTTGGCTACTCAACAATATTGAACCATCCATTTCTTCTTTTATCATATTTCAAGATTAGATTTCCATTTCTCTGGAATCTACACTATATTTCAAAACTTTTTTCATGCCAATAAAACAAGCACAATCAAGAGTATGAGTAAATTGAGAGGAAAATGGATGAATTACTTAGTATTATCCCTTTCACTAGTAATCTTATTTTCTGACAAAAAATGAAAATTTTTTGTTGCAAAATTCCTCTCTTGACTTTATCCCATTCTTCACGATATACAATCCCAACTAATTATCCACTCTATTATACCAAACCTTGCTATTGCTCTATCCTAAGTTCTTCGCATCACCAAGTTATCAAATTCTCCCTTTCAACCCATATCACTCTCCCCTTGCACCTATTTCGTGACAGGAGAGGAAAAAGCGGTCGGACATGCAAACTAGTAGTGGTTGTGACTATAAAAATCTCTTCACATTATGTTTATATTGCATCCACACTAATCTTCACATTATGTTTATATTGCATCCACACTAATCATCCTCATGAATGGTGTTGGAGAAGTATGATAATCCTTCTACCGCTCAACATGTATCCACAAATAACTCAGGGTTATAATCTTCGTCAAGTTCTAGCTTTGTTACATTCCTTCATAATGAATACAATCAATTGTTTCAATAAACGACCCTATTTCTCAGTCCATCTCTTACTCATGCTCTGTTGCTACTCCCGCTACTAGTACGTCATAGATTTTAGATTTAGAAACACATTTGCATATGACTTGTGGGCAATTCGATTAATAATTTAGCATTTAGTACTCATCAAGTAAATCAGGGCATATATAAGCTTCCTACAAAGTAATCCATGGATCAATACAGGCAAATTTATCTTACCAATAAACATCATATCTTTAAAATCCAATGTTAACGGTGGACACAATCTCATTACCTAGAATAACCTTAAAATAAGTTGTATAGAAATATTTGATAGAGGATTGGATGTGGACTCGTAAGGAAGAGGTGGAAAGAGATTATAAACCTAAGAATTGATAATTGGCTAATAAATAAAATCAAATCATATACATTCAATATAAAATTTAAAATCTTATTATCTAGAACAACCTAAAATTTCTTGGAATTTTCAATTTGTAGTTATTAGTTATAATGCATTACAAAATTTTAAATAGTTATACATTTTACGCGTTCAATTTTAGAGATCCTAATAGAAGCCTTTCTAGAGTTGAATGCACCATGATCTTATCACCAGGCTTAAATTTTTTATATCAACAAAGAGATTAAATTATTATAATTAAAAATTATTTTTTTAATAACCTTATACAAATCATGCATATATTATAAGAGTGATCGTGCAAATGTGCTAAACCTAGATTATATCTCAATAAGATTTATAGGCTTTCTAAGTTTATACCCTATGACAATCTCAAATGGACAAATTAGCATATTAGCATATGAATTGTATGAAAGTTAAGTCATAAGCAATGTCAAATCCCATCAAAATGCATTGTTTTTTAACAAAAAATGTAACATATCTCTCAAGTTCCATTTACTACAATTTATCAATTATTTTGTAGATGGTAAGCAATTGAAATTTAAAATATGTTTCATTTTCAGCCAAAGCGATCTCTAAAATAACTCATGAATTTTACATTTTGATCATAAATAATATTTTAAGCATGGTTGAAATGTGACATTTTTTAAAAGAAAACTACCACTATAAAATTAAAATTGAGCATCCTCAACTAGTACTAAACCTAATAAAAAATCCATACCAGCATACTCCTAAGGTTTATATAGAATGGATAGAGGTTTGTACAAACATGTATTTTGTTTTCTTCATAGTGACAAGTCCAATATTGTGAAAGAGCACATGCTACATCTCTTTTCAAGGTTGGTTAAGAATACATATCCTCAATCATTGCAATGATCTTATCTCTATCAAAACATCCAATAATATCCCATCATGTAATTATAAAATAAAATAAAAAAACCCATCAATGATCAATTAGGAATACAAAAAACATATGCCCTTAAATAAATAATCATCCTTAATCAGGTCGTCTTTCTTAAGCAGAAATAAGTCATTATTTAATTCTTCATAAACCATACCAAAATCTTTACAACTGGCATAGTCCTTTTTTATATGATCTTAAACATTCACCTTAAATTGTCCGTAAAAGAACAAAAATTTTACTCAAAGCATCAACATTTTTATTTTCAATTTCAATGCAATGTTTCAAGGTCAAAAGAATATTCTTGTAGAAATTCTACTAGGTATTTATAAGTCTTAGCTTTTTTTTTTTTAAACTCAAATATTTTAAAGCCCGGTGAACAAAGTATAATACAAGCTCTTTAAATAATAGGTAATGTCTCAAATATTGAAGAGTTTGTACAATAGTAAAGAATTCCTTATTCTAATTTGAATAATTTTATTTTAATTCATTTAATTCCTTATTAAAGAATGTAATGGAATGACTTTTATGTCTTAATACTTCACCAATAAGAATGTCATATGCATAAAAAAACCTCAAACACCTTATTCAAATCAAGCAAATTAAGCATAGGTGAATTTGTAAAGCTCTCTTTGATTTTAGTAAAAGCACAATCAATACATTTAGTCCATTTGGACTCCCATTGTTTAAAATCACCTAAAAGAAGGGGTTAAATTTATGTTATAGATTATAGGTTGGACAATCCTAGTTTTCTATATCATAGAAAGATATTTCCTTCATTGTTTGGTAATAAAGAAATTTTTTCAATACAAATATATCAACATGCTAAACACCAAAGAGCTAATTTAAACACATCAAGCCTACCCTTATGGCTAGTGATGTATTTATGGACCTTCAAATTTCTAAATCTTAATTCCAAGAGGTGATTTGTCACCTTTATTAATGTATCCATGTGTGTGTTGGCTATACTTAAAAAGATAAATATGATTCTAAACAAACCTTAAAATCTTCCAAAATATGATTAAAGTTCAATATTCCACTAAGATTCGAATCCTTCATTTTGATAGATGTACATAATAGTATAACAACATTCTTCGAAGTCACCTTAATTATCATGATATTTTTCCTCAAAGCTTTTGCCTCAATACACTCAATAAAATATTATAGTAAAAAGAAAAAAATAAACTTCTATTATAAGTGCTTAGATCCATTATGCTCACCTCAAATATTTCAAAACATAATTGGAGTGGATGATGATATCCTCACTTTGACAATCGCTTTTAAGTGAAAAATTCTCCAATTGAATATGTAAATGCTTTTTTTATATGGTAAACTAGATGACAATTACTCAGCCTCCGGGGTTTCAAGTTTCACAACATCCAAATTATATTTGCCTTCTAAGGAAATCGATGCATGGACTCAAACAATCTTCAAAATAATGATTTTATACTTATTCCACTCATTTACTAAAATTTGATTTTAAAATAAGCTCGGTCTCATTTACTGAAATTTGGTTTTAAAATAA
Source organism: Dendrobium chrysotoxum (assembly GCA_019925795.1). Classification (NCBI taxonomy): domain Eukaryota; kingdom Viridiplantae; phylum Streptophyta; class Magnoliopsida; order Asparagales; family Orchidaceae; genus Dendrobium; species Dendrobium chrysotoxum. The sequence continues at coordinate 46,283,978 of CM034301.1, forward strand.
GCTCTATCGATCCTTCTTGTTTCATCATCAAGGCATCACCCTGCTATATATCTTAATATAGGTGGATGGTTTTGCTAATTGGAAATGATGATAAGAGTTAAGCATCAATTGTTAATAGATTTACATATACTTTCAAACTTCAAAACCTTGGCAAAATCTATTTTCTCTTGGACTTCAGGTGACCAAAACTCCTTGGGACTACAACTTGCTCAATCAAAATATGTAGCTAAGTTGTTAAACCGAGCAAGTATGGGCGATTGTAAAACATTCTCTACTCTAATTGCAACAAAGATTCTTGTGTCTAGTGACAGCAGTGAGCTATATTCAAATGCTAAACATTATAGACATATAGTTGGCTTCTTGCAGTACTTAACCATCACACGACTGTATATAGCCTATACCATAAATAAACCTTGTCAATATATGCATAAACCAATGAACACCCACTATTAGCTACTCAAAAGGCATCTTTAATACATTAAATGTACCCTATCATTTAGTTTACCTATAACCTTAAGCAATCTTATCCTTCATGCCTTTTCAGACTAAAATTGAGTTGGTGAACCTATGGATCATAAATCCACCACTCGATATTGCGCTTATCTTGAAAATACATTAATTTATTGCATGTTAAAAAGCAAAAGATTGTAGGTCAATCATTCATAAAGGCTAAATATAGAGTCTAAGTGACGGCGGCCACAAATCTTATTGGGTTGTGATGATTACTGTAAGAATTTTGCCTACACATCTCTCAACCTACTCAACTCTATTGTGACAATGTGTTAACGATTGCACTTGCTAAAATTGATTTTCATTTTTTTTCAAGATTGCATTAAAAACAACACTCTCATTGCCCATCATATCAATACAAAGAATCAAATATTTGATATGTTTAACAAAGCCTTAGCAATTATATACTTTCTACCATTGTGTACCAAGTAAATGATTAGTAAGAACACTGTTAACTTGAAGGTGCATGATAATAAGACCTTGATTAGCAGCCGTGCAAGTCATTCTTAGCATTAATTATAATTTCATAATGGCTACTTGCTCTGTTTTCTCAAGCAACCTTATTGTACTACTTATTCCTCAACGTAGATGGATAACCGTAGTATCCAAATTGTTCCTTTGTAATAGCATATGCTACCCCTGCTAAAACCTTACTTTATTTATATATGCATTGAACTACTATGATAGATGATTTACTCTATTCCTCTAACTTCACTCTCGACTTCATTGCCTTCTTCATTGTTCCTGAAACGTGTTAGTGCAAGTTCTTTGTTACGATTCCTAGCATGTCATGAGAAGCTTTGTCCTACACATGTCAATATATTCTGTAGCAGATTGATCAGTTTAATAGCCCTTAAAATATGCATTAGCAGAAATCTTAAATCCAAATAAAGCTATAGTTAATTTCCCTCAATGTTTTTCTTAATTGTAGTGTTAATAGCATTACTAATCTTGGACAAGGCGGATGCCACAGATTGAACTTAATTTCTTTGATTAAAAAAAATGCACTGCTATAGTATATAGTAACCTCTTTAAAATAGAAAATTTTAGCATTTGTTCAAAGTCTAATGCAACTTAAAAAATATGCTTGAGTGATGGAATGTGGTGAGACGTCATCTCTCTCTTGATATTAGATTACAAAGCAGACTTAAATTTAGAAAGTGTAGTCTAATGAGCTTCAATGATCTCATATTGCAACGAATTTGATTATATATTTAGTAATAGTTTTATCCCCTACTTAATCAAATCATCAAACAAATGCTCCCGATATGACGAATACAAAAAATTTTATTCTAAAAATTTCTTTCATGTCAGCCAAGATTATCATTTTTGCATGTCACACTTGACATTCATCAAACATGAAGTGCATTCAAAAAAACATATCTAGATCTAGTAATCACTTTGTAAAAGGTTTAGAATAAATTTTACCACCATAAATTGACATTTTAACTTTAAATTTTCTCGCTATACCATCATCTAAGTCATAACTTTAACATCAATGCTTTCCATATGCATCTTTATTAAAGATTGTTAGCCATTTATTAATTTTTTTTTTTATATCTTCTACCATAATTAAAAATCAATGAATGTGTTCATCATCATGACTGAAATCTACTTATAATGCCAAAATTCATAAAACTGGAACATCCAATCATAAAAACTGCAAAAAAAACGCTTATGAATTTCCAGACATCCAAACAAAAGAAATGTGCATATAGGTCAATCTGCTGAATTGATTAAGCTGAAGTTTATGAGCAGGGGTACTTGTCAACAACAAAGGAGAAGCTGAATGCAAGAAGATCAGGGTTTTCTCCCAAATAAACCCATGAAGGACAACAAAGTGTCATGCTTCCTAAAAAAATAATACACTGGCTCAAGTTCCATGGCCTTTAAGGGGCCCCCCCTCCCCAGATAAACTGAACAAAATGCCTTCACCTCTCATTCTTAAAAAAAAAAAATTCAGATTCACTTATGACCTCAAGGGAACTCTTTCTGTCACTGAATAAAATATAGCACGGTGTGCAAATTAACATTTACAAGGAAGATATTAACATCAGAAAAAATGGGTTTTCCAGTTGACAAAATTAAGTCCAGTTTAGAAGGAAATTAGATGTGGCTAAAAATTGTATATTAACCGAAAAGACAATTAGCTGTCAAAGCTATTGAGCATTCATGAACAAAGCAAAGGGTTTTGCAACATGGGAATCATATAAATGAAGATATAACATAAAACATGTCTTATGAATATATGCATCTACGATTACAATCTATCCTACAATAATACAAATCATCATACAATTCTACCGTCCACTAGATCAACTAAGAAATTCGCATCATCAAACTTTTTATCCTCTCCACAGCTACATCCATGTTCTTTTGTATAGCTAGATCCATGAGTAGCCGACATGTACGAATCCTAGGAACAATTTCCTGACCTAGCATCTCATTAAAAAGAAAATAAGCCCATTCAACATGTCCTGTACCACATAGGCCATGAATTAAAAGAGTATATGTATCAAGATCAAAACTCAAGTGATGCTTTGTTGTTATGTCACTCAACAAGCTGTTAAGTTGATCATCTATTTTTCCCATTCTAAGACATAGTTTGAGCAGTGGATTGTATGTTTGTAGAACAGGTTTGCAAGGAGAGTATTCCATCTCCTTCAAGACATGTAAAGCATTTTGTTCTTGGTCGTGCTGACAAAATATAGAGATCATAATATTGTAGGTCGATATATCAGGGTTGACACCATTCATACCCATCTCAATTTCAAAGATACGGAAGGCATCATCCAATCGCCCTGCTTTTCCAAGAATGTTGATCAAGGTATTATAAAAACGAGTATCAGGTTTGCATCCAGATGACTTCATCCTGTTAACTACATCCAGCACTTCTTGAACATCTTGAGTTCTAGCAAGCGAATTAATAATGATGGTGTAAGTGACAACATTTGGTGGGCAATCATCAGCAACCATCTCATCAAGCACCTCATAGACCTTGCAAAACTTGGACTGTTTACAATGTGCCATAAGGATAGTTGAATATGTGATCACTGATGGTTGAAAACCGTAGCCTCTCATCTCTTGAATTGTCCAGATTGCCTCTTCAATCCTGCGTGCAATACACCAGCCATGGACAAAAATATTAAAAGTGTAAGCATCTGCAGGGATGTGTGCCTTAAGTTCCATAAATACTTCACGGGCTACTTCAACCTTTCTCTCTTTGCAAAGGGTGTCAAGCAAAAAATTCATTGTTTCGGTATCTTTTGCTAACCCTATGCGCCCCAAATCATCAAAAAAACTAACAGCGTCTTTCCATCTTCCTGCACCTACAAGCCTTCGCATGATCTTAGCAACTGTTTCAAGGGTAATCAAGCCTTCAATCCTCATCTTCTCCACCAAATCCCACATATGATCAATTTGCTTCATCTTTCCTAGTAAGTCCACTATCTTATTATATGCATATGTGGTATGTTTATAGCCTGGCCGAGAACCAGCCCATTGGAAGAAACCCATAGCAGACTGCCAATCATCGCCAAAATTTTGGAGCAGACTATCAACAGTATTTGTTGTAAGTTGCATTTGATGGCAATTATGGTTGCTCTGTAGAGCCTGCATGACAACATTAACATTCCTACTTTGAAGATTTAAAATAGTGCATCTTATCTTATGGGCACACTCATGTTCTTCCGGCCCAAGAACAAAGTCATGTATCCTTGCAAACTGATCTAATACTTCATGATCAGATGTGGATTTGATGGGTTTGTTCTCCTTGCCTATCAGAGGTAATGAAGTACAATACATGCAGTGGTTGGCCTCAAAGTTTCTGAAAACCGTTGGAAGACAAGCTGAAGAAGCAAAAACAAGAACTTTACAAAAACAAAGATCCCTCCTTGCGATGCTGACATAAAGCGAACTGCGCGAAGAGACATCAAGCAAACCCTGCATCCCCCAACAAACTTCACTGTCAGCTTTCCCATGGAGATGGACGACAGATTATTTCGGCAAAGAAAAGAAAAGTACCAAAACCTTCTTCTTCCACTGAGTCATTCAAACAAACATTTTCCCTCTATCAGATACCAATAATACTACATGAACAAACTGACAGCTTGAATCAACCTAAAACACGACACTCGGCTATTAATGCTTTACGCGAAAATTCTGGAGTAATTTCGAAGGACAGCAGCAGACTTCTGAGCTAATTATCCATCAAAATATAGAGCAGAAACTTACAAACTATTTAATAAACAACGAATGAATTCCATAGATAGCAGAAATAACCATAGATTCAGAGAGCTTCATGGTTCACGCGAGGTAAAAGGAATAATATGATAGATTTTTTATCGTACCTTTCGACGCAGTATCATAAGCTGCGATAGCAAATCGGGGAAACTGCCGGAGGCCTAAAGAATCCCTAGACAAACGAACTTCTAAAAAGCTTGGGATGTGATTTTTCAGCGCATGGGTGGGCGGGAGGCGGGAGCCGGGAGGGCGAAAAAATAACTTGCCCGGTCACATTAGTTGTCAAGCGGCCTATGTAGGGCTGAAGCTGGATGTCATCTGTAATTTAAGTTCGTTCAATTTAATTATTGTATAAATTTGATTTTTTTTTTTATTTGGAATGATAGATGAAAGTAGTTTTAATAAAATTTAATTCATAAATAAATTGATTTGTTGTTCAATAAATAATTTGTTGAAAGTTTGATATAATATTGAATGTTAGCTCGTCTATTATTTTTGATACGTCATCAAAAAATTATCTTGATCAGGCACGAATCTCGAGGCAAAATCAAGTTGGAAACTTCCGAAATTAATCTTGGGATCATCCGAACTCCGATTCCAGCAAACTTACAGTCGAACTGAGCTTCTCGGAAATACGAACCCAACGACACCAAATTCAACCCAATTCGAGCCCAAATGGGTCCAAATCAAGGGTCTGAAGCGCTGTTGGAAAGTTCAAACCATAATTTGGATTACCAAACGGATTCCAAATATGATATTCTTATAGTCAAATCGAGCGTCTCCACGAGACAAATCCAACGAGCCCAAGATCGCCAAATTCTGATATCATTAAGACCTTCAAATGTCCAGCGAACGGTCTATGATCAAGGGATTCAAGATCGGCCATCCATTCAAACCACTCCCTAACAACCCCTGATCTTCCACCTATTTACGGGTCATGCCACTCACGAAAATCTATAAATAGAGACCCCATTTCTCATGAAAAGGGACACCTATTCCTAAGGGGAAAAAGAGAGAGCTCTTGCCCCCTCGCTCCTCCTCGACCACCGCCGGAGTTCCGCCGAACCACCACATGAGGCCCTGCTCTTCGCCGGACCACCATCTGAGGCCCTGCACTTTTTCGGACCACCACCTGAGGCCCTGCACTTCGCCGAGCGACCACCTGAGGCCCTGCTCTTCGCCGGACCACCACCTGAGGCCCTGCACTTCGCCGGACCACCACCTATGGCTCTGCACTTCGCCGGACCACCACCTGAGGCCCTGCACTTCGCCGGACCACCACCTGAGGCCTTGTACTTCGCCGGACCACCATCTGAGGCCCTGCTCTTCGCCGGACCACCACCTGAGGCCCTGCACTTCGCCGAGCGACCACCTGAGGCCCTGCTCTTCGCCGGACCAACACCTGAGGCCCTGCACTTTGCCGGACCACCACCTGAGGCCCTGCACTTCGCCGAACCACCACCTGAGGCCCTGCTCTTAGCCGGACCACCGCTTGAGGCCCTACTCTTCTCCGGACCACCACCTGATGTCCTGAGTTCTGCCGGACCTCCACTCGAGGTCCGAACTTCCACCGAAGCATCGCCTGATGTTCAAAGTTATATCGGAACACCAACTAAGGTCCTCCTAACCTCTAACATCATATTAAGGTCCTTCTGACCTCCAACGCCAGCCGACCACGGTCCTTCTAACCTCCGTCGCCATACCAATTCAGGTCCTCCTGACCTCTGACATCAGATTAAGGTCCTTCTGACCTCCAACGCCAGCCGACCACGGTCCTTCGGACCTCCGTCGCCCTACCAATTCAGGTCCTCCTGACCTCTGACATCAGATTAAGATCCTTCTGACCTCCAACGCCAGCCGACCACGATCCTTCGGACCTCCGTCGCCCTACCAATTCAGGTCCTCCTGACCTCTGACATCAGATTAAGGTCCTTCTGATCTCCAATGCCAGCTGACTACGGTCCTTCTGACCTCCGTCGCCCCACCAAATAAGGTCCTTCCGACCTTTGTCATCTGATTACGGTCTTTATGACCAGCAACATCAGCCAACTATGGTCCTTCCGACCTCTGTCACCTGACCAACAAAGGTCCTCCCGACCTCTATCCTCAGACTACGGTCTCCCTGACCTACAACATCTGTCAACTACGGTCTTTCTGACTTCCATCACCAAACAACGGTCTTTCTGACCCCTGTCTCCAGCCAAGTACGATCCTTCTGACCTCCGTCGTCTGCCAACTATGGTCAGCCGACCTAGCAAATGTGTATATATTAATTCTCACCATGAAATGCACTCTATATGATGTATATTGGCTATATCAAGCCAAGTCCTTCCCCAAAACGGAGGACCTCGTTTGTAAACAACTACAAATACTAGTGGATTCATTCAAACTGGGCCAGGCCCGTGGTTTTTCCCCCTTTCAGGGGTTTCCACGTAAAAACTCTGGTGTCTTATATGAATATTACACCCTCTCTCTTTCATCTGACTGTGTGCTGGATTTTCGTACAATGCTAAGACGCTAAGCTTTATATTTCTCTACCGCCGCGAATACTCCAGGACGCAACAGTTTGGCGCCGTCTGTGGGAACATGGTTCCCGACTGGGGGGCAATTTTTGCTCCAACTTCAAAAGATCATTCTTGCCAACTTCCTTACATCAGCTATCGCTGCATCAATTTCATGGAAATCAGATACGGGCTGAGGGGCAACCTTGACTCCAACTATGGTCAAGAAAATTCCTCCAATACTTTCAATCAATATCAAGATAATATTTCAGGCAAGAAACTCCCAGCAAATGCAAAGATGCTTCCAATAAAATTTCAAGCCTCATACAGTCCCTAGTTGGACTTCTACTCCTTGGGCAGGGTCTAAATTTTGATCTCAAAAAGGCAGTAACGGTCTAAAGATATACCATTCTTCACTCTTTATTCGGGATACACGCGGCATTCGCCCCCTCCCAATCAAGGCAAAATCAATCCCAAGGGGATTCGATTCGACCTCTTCCACACAGGTTAACATCATCGAGCAAAGGCTCTGACATACAACCTCGGATAGGTCATACATCCTTGGTGGATCCTCTCGACCTCTTCCGCACAGGTTAACGTCATCGAGCAAAGGCTCTGACATACAACCTCGGATAGGTCTTCACATCCTTAGTGGATTCTCTCGACCTCTTCCACACAGGTTAACGTCATCGAACAGTGTTCTAACATACAACCTCGGATAGGTCATACATCCTTAGTGGATTCTCTCGACCTCTTCCACACAGGTTAATGTCATCGAGCAAAGGCTCTGACATACAACCTTGGATAGGTCTTACATCCTTGGTGGATTCTCTCAACCACTTCCACACAGGTTAACATCATCGAACAGTATTCTAACATACAACCTCGGATAGGTCATACATCCTTAGTGGATTCTCTCGACCTCTTTCACACAGGTTAATGTCATCGAGCAAAGGCTCTGACATACAACCTCGGATAGGTCTTACATCCTTGGTGGATTCTCTTGACCTCTTCCACACAGGTTAACGTCATCAAACAGTGTTCTAACATACAACCTCGGATAGGTCATACATCCTTAGTGGATTCTCTCGACCTTTGCCACACAGGTTAATGTCATCGAGCAAAGGCTCTGACATACAACCTTGGATAGGTCTTACATCCTTGGTGGATTCTCTCGACCACTTCCACACAGGTTAACGTCATCGAACAGTGTTCTGACATACAACCTCGGATAGGTCATACATCCTTATTGGATTCTCTCAACCCCTTCCACACAGGTTAAACGTCATCGAGCAAGGCTTTGACATACAACCTCAGATAGATCTTACATCCTTGGTGGATCATCTCGACCTCTTCTACACCGGTTAACATCATCGAGCAAAGGCTCTGACACACAACCTCAGAAAGGTCACACATCTTTGGTAGGTGCTATTGACCTACGCTCTTCTGCCCGACGTCGAGCTTCCTCCCATTGAAGGACTTCTGCCCATCGCGGGACATTCGTCGGACTTCTGCCCGACACCGAGCTTCCTCCCATTGAACGACTTCTGCCCGTCGCGGGACATTTGTCGGACTTCTGCTCGATGCTGAGCTTCCTCCAGTTAAAGGGCTTCTGCCCGTTGCAGGACATTTGTCGAACTTCTGTCCGACGCCGAGCTTCCTCCCGTTGAAGGACTTCTACCCGTCGCGGGACATTCGTCGGACTCCTGCCGGACGCCGAGCTTCCTCCTGTTGAAGGACTTCTGCCCGTCGCGGGACATTCGTCGGACTCCTGCCCGACGCCGAGCTTCCTCCCGTTGAAGGACTTCTGCCCGTCGCGGGACATTCGTCAGACTTCTGCCTGACACCGAGCTTCCTCCCGTTGAAGGACTTCTGCCCGTCGCGGGACATTCGTCGGACTCATGCCCGACGCCGAGCTTCCTCCCGTTGAAGGGCTTCTGCCCGTTGTAGGACATTCGTCGAACTCCTGCCCGACGCTGAGCTTTCCTTCCGTTGAAGGACTTCTGCCCGTCGCGGGACATTCGTCGGACTCCTGCCCGACGCCGAGCTTCCTCCCGTTGAAGGACTTCTGCCCGTCGCGGGACATTCGTCGGACTCCTGCCCGACGCCAAGCTTCCTCCCGTTGAAGGACTTCTGCCCGTCGCGGGACATTCGTCAGACTTCTGCCCGACACCGAGCTTCCTCCCGTTGAAGGACTTCTGCCCGTCGCGGGACATTCATCGGACTACTGCCCGACACCGAGCTTCCTCCCGTTAAAGGACTTCTGCCCGTCGCGGGACATTCGTCGGACTCCTGCCCGACACCGAGCTTCCTCCCGTTGAAGGACTTCTGCCCGTCGCGGGACATTCGTCGGACTCCTGCCCGACGCCGAGCTTCCTCCCATTGAAGGACTTCTGCCCGTCGCGGGACATTCGTCGGACTCCTGCCCGACGCCGAGCTTCCTCCCGTTGAAGGACTTCTGCCCGTCGCGGGACATTCGTCGGACTTCTGCCCGACACCGAGCTTCCTCCCGTTGAAGGACTTCTGCCCGTCGCGGGACATTCGTCGGACTTCTGCCCGACACCGAGCTTCCTCCCGTTGAAGGACTTCTGCCCATCGCGGGACATTCATCGGACTCCTGCCCGACGCTAAGCTTCCTTCCGTTGAAGGACTTCTACCCGACGCCGGACTTCTGCCCATCGCCAGACCCTCATCGTACTTCGACTCGACGCTGAACTTCTACCTGACGTCGGACTTATGCTCGTCGCCGGACCCTCGTCAGATTTCTACCCGACGTTGTACTTCTACTCGACGTCGGACCTCTGCCCGTCATCGGACTCTTGTCGGACTTCTACACGACGCCAATTTTTCACCCGTCACCAGACTTCTTCCATTTGTTACAGGGCTTCCACCGACTAACGTCGGACTTCCACGAGATCCCTCAGAAAAGGAGGAAACTCCTACTCAGTGAGGGGCCCTAAACCTGGACATCGGATACCGTCTGAATAGGACCAGGGGAATGCCTCAACATGAGGGTGAGACGAATAGGAGGGAGGATTTTCCCTTCTTGCAAAGAGGGGCCCTGGACCCGGACAGGGGATGCCGCCTGTGCCGGGCCAGGGGAAGGCCTCAATTGAAAGAAAGGAGGAGAAGACTCCTACTCAGTGAGGGGCCCTAGCCCTGAACAGGCCTAGGGGAATGCCTCAGCGTGAGGGAGAAATGAAGAGAGGGAGGAATTTTCTTCTTGCAGAGAGGGGCCCTGGGCCCGGACAGGGGATGCCGCTTATGCCGGGCCAGGGGAAGGCCTCAATTGAAAGAGAGGAAAAAGAGGAGGAGGGGAGGTGCAAAGAGCCTAAGACCCCTAGGGGTCTATTTATAGCAAAGGGGCCCAAGGAAGTTGCTGAAAAAAAAAAAAAAAAAAAAAACCTGGCGGTTAGCTAATAGTTAGCCACGACCGGACCGAGCCGATCAGCCAGGCCAGAGCCGCGTGGCTCGCGGGCAGGAGCCGCGGGCGCGCGAAAGCCAGGGCAGCGCGGGCAGGCGCCCGCTTGCGCGCGAGCAGGTGCGGGCGCGCGGCAGCGGCGGCGCAAGGCGAGTCCGGCAGTGGCGGCTGGGCCACCCCAGCCCATTTCCGGGCCCAATTTTGGGCCCGGAAAGGTCAAATTGGACATTTTTGGGGTCCCCCGAACCGTTTTTCGACGTTCCGAACTCAATTTTGGCACTTTTAAGGCCATTCGAGACCTCTACACTCAATATCAGATTTTTGCAAATTTCAAGTCGCGACAAAAAATTCCCCAAAAACTGAAACGCATATTTTTGGACTTCTGGAGCTTCGATGTCCGAAAATAGGGGGGCAACTGATACGTCATCAAAAAATTATCTTGATCAGGCACGAATCTCGAGGCAAAATCAAGTTGGAAACTTCCAAAATTAATTTTGGGATCATCCGAACTCCGATTCCAGCAAACTTATAGTCGAACTGAGCGTCTCGGAAATACAAACCCAACGACACCAAATTCAACCCAATCCGAGCCCAAATGGGTCCAAATCAAGGGTCTAAAGCACTGTTTGAAAGTTCAAACCATAATTTGGATTACCAAACGGATTCCAAATATGACATTCTTTTAGTCAAATCGAGCATCTCGACCAGACGAATCCAACGAGCCCAAGATCACCAAATTCCAATATCATTAAGACCTTCAAATGTCCAGCGAACGGTCTATGATCAAGGGATTCAAGATCAGCCATCCATTTAAATCACTCCCTAACTACCCCTGATCTTCCACCTATTTACGGGTCATGCCACTCATGAAAATCTATAAATAGAGACCCCATTTCTCATGAAAAGGGACACCTATTCCTAAGGGGAAAAAGAGAGAGCTCTTGCCCCCTCGACCACCGCCGGAGTTCCGCCGAACCACCACATGAGGCCCTGCTCTTCGCCGGACCACCACCTGAGGCCCTGTACTTCACCGGGCGACCACCTGAGGCCCTGCACTTCGCCGGACCACCACATGAGGCCCTGCACTTCGCCGGACCATCACCTGAGGCCTTGCACTTCGCCGGACCACCACCTGAGGCCCTGCACTTCACCGGACCACCACCTGAGGCCCTGCTCTTTGCCGGACCACCGCCTGAGGCCCTACTCTTCTCCGGACCACCACCTGACGTCCTGAGTTCTGCCGGACCTCCACCCGAGGTCCGAACTTCCACCGAAGCATCGCCTGATGTTCAAAGTTATATCGGAACACCAACTAAGGTCCTCCTAACCTCTGACATCAGATTAAGGTCCTTCTGACCTCCAACGCCAGCCGACCACGATTCTTCTGACCTCCGTCGCCCTACCAATTCAGGTCCTCCTGACCTCTGACATCAGATTAAGGTCCTTTTGACCTCCAACGCCAGCCGACCACAGTCGTTCGGACCTCCGTCGCCCTACCAATTTAGGTCCTCCTGACCTCTGACATCAGATTAAGGTCCTTCTGACCTCCAACGCCAGCTGACCACGGTCCTTCGGACCTCCGTCGTCCTACCAATTCAGGTCCTCCTGACCTCTGACATCAGATTAAGGTCCTTCTAACCTCCAACGCCAGTCAACCACGGTCCTTCCGACCTCCGTCGCCCTACCAATTCAGGTCCTCATGACCTCTGACATCAGATTAAGGTTCTTCTGACCTCCAACGCCAGCCAACCACGGTCCTTCCGACCTCCGTCGCCCTACCAATTCAAGTCCTCCTGACCTCTGACATCAGATTAAGGTCCTTCTGATCTCCAATGCCAGCCGACTACGGTCCTTCTGACCTCCGTCGCCCCACCAAATAAGGTCCTTCCGACCTCTGTTATCTGATTACGGTCTTTATGACCAGCAACATCAGCCAACTATGGTCCTTCCGACCTCCGTCACCTGACCAACAAAGGTCCTCCCGACCTCTATCCTCAGACTACGGTCTCCCTGACCTACAACATCTATCAACTACGGTCTTTCTGACTTCCATCACCAAACAACGATCTTTCTGACCCCTGTCTCCCGCCAAGTACGATCCTTCTGACCTCCGTCGTCTGCCAACTATGGTCAGCCGACCTAGCAAATGTGTATATATTAATTCTCACCATGAAATGCACTCTATATGATGTATATTGGCTATATCAAGCCAAGTCCTTCCCCAAAATGGAGGACCTCGTTTGTAAACAACTGCAAATACTAGTGGATTCATTCAAACTGGGCCAGGCCCCGTGGTTTTTCCCCCTGTCAGGGGTTTCCACGTAAAAACTCTGGTGTCTTATATGAATATTACACCCTCTCTCTTTCATCTGACTGTGTGCTGGATTTTCGTACAATGCTAAGACGCTAAGGTTTATATTTCTCTACCGCCGCGAATACTCGAGGACGCAACAATTTTATTCAATTTTAATTGAAACCAACTTATTTAATTACTAATTTAATAGTAACATATTATATATTTATTAAAAAGTATATAATTATTTTTATATTCTAATCTCTTATGTTAGAATTCCCCTTCCAACATCTGTTCTATTAAAAAATTTTAGCTTATTTATTAGCACTTTGAAGTATATGCTTGATTAATTTAGGCAAGTCAAGTGCAAGTCAAATTTGATTAGGAAAAACTTTAAATAAGTCAAGCAAAAACATATATGTGAGAACACTGCTTAAGCTCATGTTGAAATGAACAACTTTTAGTATGACAAATCAATTTTAATCCACAGTTTGTTCGGTTCAGCTTGATTACAACCCTCAGTGCATACATATCTCACAAATTTCGGCCTCATGTATACTCTTAGGTATTGTTTGCTTGAGGTGTCATTTGGTTGCAGAAGTTAATCAAAGTTTAGCTATTACTTAAAAATCTTGCTTTTTTTTAAATCTAAATCTACATATAGAGCTAAATCTTTCATATAATAAATTATGGGACAAGTTGGATTTATGAGATTTATTGAGTAGAATGTGAGGAGATGGCTGAGAAGAGGGACTTGAGGTTGAGAGAGGAGGGATACACATCAAAATAGTGAATGGCAATGTAAGGGAAATGACACGAAAGCCATTATCAGTGAACGATGTCAAAACCACCAGCCAAGAATGACACTCATGCAGCCATTACAAAATACATGATTTCATCAATGGGGAAGGAAGCTGAGAATGATATAAGATGAGGAGATTAAAGGACTCGATTTCATCAATGAGGAGATGAGGTAAAGAAGTTAGGGTTTTATGGTTGTAGCTCCTCTTTGTGCCAAATGTTAAGAGAAGTCTCTAGAGATGTTTAGAGGGAGCATCTAATTTCATTCTTTGTAATTACCATCATTTGATGAGAATAAAATGACAATAAAGAACAATAAACAAATTATTATCTTAATAAATTATAATATTTGTACGTAATATATATTTGTATCAAAAAAATATGTAGCAAGTACATGGCTAGAGTTTGTGCAGAGGAGGTTCATGAAGAATTTTCTTAGCAATTATATCTATCGTAGGTTTTTAGTTCAGGGTGTCATCCCAAACTTTAATTAATGGTGGGACACGTTAAGAGAAATTCATCAAGAATTTTTTCATCTATCCAATGTTATTTATATGAGTGTAGACTTGATAAATTTATGATGTGGTGAAATAAATTAAATTGAATCCCCTTGAGAATGGTTGTATCTTAATTGCAATGTAGCAACAAATACATTATTGAAATGAAGGTGAGAGATTGACAATTTTTATATTGTTATTACTCTTTTGAGGCCATGGTAATGACCTTACCTATGAAAGTGAATATTTGGATGTATTGCATATGAATATGGGATTCACTTGAAAATTTTTATTAAATTTTTCTAATATAAAAGAAGTCCTAGAAAAATAATTATTTAGTTATATTAATTGATAATCGAGGAAATGACTTGTCCAACTACAACCATCCTTAGAAGTTAATTTGTACATAATTATAAGAATGTAGATAGAGTTTCTCTCTAATTTTTACATCTCATGGAATTGATGCATCAACAAATGATAGATAAGAGAAGTTTCCTAACTACAACCGTGTCTAGGAAATTATCTTTTCAAAATCACTATAGTCCAAGAAAGTAAACATCAATCCTAGTGTTCGTGGTGCTAGCAGATATGATGAGAGTGATGATTGAAAATAATTATGGATGATTATCTTAGGATGAGGATGGGTGACCTAGAGTTTTTGATGGAATGATAAGGGATTATAAAGGGTATGGTGGAGAGTTTGGGCTTATTTAACTTAACACTTTAAGGTATCAGTTTAATGAAAGATATTTAAAGAGAAATTGATTATGAAAGTTATTTTATGATATGAAGTTTTGGTAGAGTTTTATAAGATTTAAGTGTTTATATATTGGGTCGAGGGCTTCCAAATTGGGTTTGGGTTTATTCTTATGGGATCGATGGTTTTGAGAAATTTCTTAAGTGTAGAAGAATATATTAGAGATGATTTAAAGAAGCTTTAAAAAGAATTAACAAAATATATAAAATGTAACTAACCAATCCCATCAATAATGGCCAATATAGGCCACCAATCTCTAATAATGACAAAATAACTTTCTTCAATGTTTTTTTTATCATTCAAAAGCTGAAATTTTTATTATGTACCAATAGTATTTATATAATTATAATTACTATCATCCTTCAAGTAAAAAGAGAAAAAATTTGGAGGAAAATGAGGATAGTGATTGATGAAGGAATGTGTTAACCACCTAATTAATTTCTTTTATCTTCCAATATTCATTAAGTATCAACTTGTAAATGTTCCCTAAAAATGAAGTCAAATTTCTCAACCTATATTTAAAATTTAAATATTAAAACTCAATATTTAATTATTTCTCCTTGAATGGGCTCTTATGATGGGCCTCAATTAGGCACCATAGCACTTTCTTTAACTCTTACTTATGCTCATATAATTGGACCTTTATCTTCGTTATCTTAATCCAATTGATGTGTTATATCAACACACTTGGGATCCTTTGAACTCAACTCTATGGAGTTGAAATTCACGTAGTCATCGATCAACTAGGGGCAAGCTTTTCCAAATTTGCTCAGATTATCAAATTATCTTCTTTAGGGAGGGAGTTTATCATTCCATCTAATCAAAAATATATAAATGTTACCTAATATGTGTTGACCTCATTTTTTTTCATGAGATTGATCAAACTCAAATTCAATCAATCAAATCCAAAACCACATTCAAATCTAAAATTCGAAACCAAAATTCAAGGTCAAAGGCCTATGTCCTATGACCCTTTTTGGGTGATTTTTCAATCACCCCAAAACCCAATCAAATAACCCATAATTCATGATATATACGTTGCATATTGGTTATGCATGTCCCTAGGGTCAACCCTTCAAAATTGAGGCCAATCTGAGGCCTCTAACCCTAAAAACTCAATTGAAATCCAAAAGGCTATAAAACCTTAAAAAATTTACATCATATGCCACTAAACTTAGCATCTTGTGAAATTTGACCTTGAGACATTCCCCAAAACCCTTGAACATGTCCATAATCATCATTATGACATGTTAAACCCAAAATTGAATCTTTGATGGACCCTTGTTGACCCAATTTTGACCAGGGGGCCCCACTTGACCAAAGTGCCGCTTAAGGGCAAAATTAAAGTTTTCTCCAAACTTCAACATGGCCAATCCACATCAGGTAATGCTTGGCTGATCAAGTCAACCCAAGTTGACCAAAGTGCACCTTAAGGGCAAAATTGAAGTTTTCTCCAAACTTTAACATGGCCAATCCACATCAGGCCATGAAACCTATTCTAGTGCACCCTAAACATCATTAGGAGTGCATTGGACTCAAATTCCAGCCTTGGTCATGCTTGGTTGACCAAGTCAACCCATATTGACCAAATTTCCCCTTAAGGGCTTGATTGGGTATTTCAAGCCAAATGGCAATTCCATTGCATATGATCACCTCCATTGGTCTTAAATCACTTATTTGAACTTGTTGAACTCAAACTCAACCCTTGGGGTGACCAAGTCAACCATGATCAACCATATATCTGACTAGAATCAAATTCATTGACTCAATCCTTTTTAAGCCAAATTGGCCACCTCAAATCTTCAATTAGACATTCTGATCATGTCCAGTACTTTCCTAAGTCAAATCCCTACTAATTTGACTTGGTTAACCCAATTAGAGAGGTCAAAACCTATTACATTTCCATGTATTTGACCAAGACTCCAATCTCATGGCTCCAAATATTTGGTCACTCACCCAAGCAGCCAAATACACCCCCTTGGATGCTACCTCAGCTCCATTAACTAGTTTGACCTATCAAATGGTCAACTAAGCTCTCAAATGAGACTAGGTGGCCAAGCCACCTTAACAATCCTAACCCTCCAATAAACCTACTTAGACCTGCTATAGATCAACCCAAATCCTTTTTAAAGGAAACCCTAACATACCCCTTTAAACCAACCCATGCCTTTGTTTAGCTAAATGGGGAAAAAAGTAAGTGGTCCCCTCATCACATGAGCCAAGGGGTCTCACTCAACCTCCTACCCTCTCCCTGGAATTCTAACAGCCTTGGACATGTAGTAAGCATCCAATGGAGAGCACAAATCAATATAGGCCCTCCATTTCAAAAGCAATGGGTTAAGAAGGGGGAAAACCTAAAACCTAAGGCTCATTCTATTCCAAACATTCTCTCAGCACCCTCCACTCCAGAGAACTCATCCTCTAGCTTCTCCAACATCTTCTCTATCTCCTCTCATTATTTCTCTACCATTTCCAAGCCCCAAACCCTATTTTGGTGAAGAGAGACGGATCTAGAGAGAAAGGAGACTTTTCAACACAACTTTCAATCCAGCCACAACTAGATCCTGCGGTCTTCGACAAAGTTGGAGAGGACATCACCAAGAGTAAAAGGAGTTCAAAATCATCAAAATTCATTGGTTGGTAAGAAAACTCAATATTTAGCTAAGATTTCAATTTAAAGTTGCTCAAAATTTTTAGTGCAGGGAGCCTCCAAATTCTAGGTAGTGAAAATTTATGTGCCATGAGCTTATATTTCAAATTTTATAGAATTTTGACAAGTATTTTTGATGTTATGGGCAAATGAAAATTTCAGTTCATTTTGAACTGAATCAGCTCGGTTTGATCAGAGCCATTCGATCGCGCGTTCAGCGTGATTGAAAGGCCCAGAAGAGGCCATGTCATCCAACCCGAAACCGTGCATCTTCGGTTGGATTCGAACCTAATCTGATTTGTGGACCGCACATCGATGTGGCTCTTCCTCCTCCATCCGATTGAACTGCGACGAATTAGACGGTTGATTCCACCGTCCGACATGGTTAAGTGGTATGGGGTTACGCACGACATGTTGAAACGCTGTGGCGGCGGCACAATCATTGCTGCCACCATTTCAATGATTGAATTGAATTTAAAAACATCTAATTTAATTTTCTAGAACTTTAAAATTAATAGAAAATCTTATTTTTCACCAAATTGAGTGATTTTGATGTAATTAGAAAGGCCTTGAGACCTAGAATTTTATAAATTTAATTTGAATGAATTTTGATTAATGAATTGTGATGAATTTATGATTATTTGAATTTCAATTTTAGCAATTTTCTTATAATCCAGTGGTCAAATTGGACCCATGTGAAAATTTGTTAAGCATCTTAGGCATACCCTACATTTTTTATAGGTCAGAATCTCTCAGGATTGTTGCGATATAAATTTTCAAAGTGATGGGTCTATTTTGGACCCAAAACTTAAAAAATTCATAAATCCTCAAATTGATATGATTTGGCTGTGATTTTTTTATGTTGTGATTGTATGTATGTTAGGGTTAGATGAACTAAAATTTGGACCCATTGGAACACTAGTGACACCTGGGAAAAATAATTAAGGGCAATGTCTAGATGACTTAAAAAAGTTCTAGAAAATTCTACACACGCCCAATAGGGTTGAAACTATGGGACATTGAATTTAGAGATATTATAAACCTTAAGTTTTAATTTCATTAAATTTTGAGATCATTATGTCAAAAAATTAATCAAATAAAAAATCAGCCTCTCTAAGGGGCCTGAAACGTCTAAAAATTGCAATGAATCTAAATTAAATCCAAAAAGTACAAATAATATCTCAAATTATTCATAATTAAATCCTCTATCCAAGAAAATTAAAAGCACTTTCACTAAGTTTCAAAATTAGTCTTAATTTAATAATTAATTAAAATGAATAATTAAAAATTATTAAATTTTCAAATAAATTCCAAACATGTGAAAACACTCTTACAAGTCATCCCTAATATTTGGGAGTAATTTTAAGGAGTTTGGAGTTGGGGTGCAAACGAGTCATGTCGAGCTCGAGTGAGGGGGTGTTCGAGTCGAGCTCAACTGTTAAATACTGAGCTCGAGCTTGTCCCATTATAAATGAGCTCGAGTCGGCTCGTGAGCCTCAGTGGGATTTGTTAAATATTATTAATTATTTTAAATATTTAAATTTTTATTAAATATTTTAACATTTATTATTAATTTTAAACATTAAATATTAATTTATTTTTTATTTTATTAAATATTTCAAACATTTATTATTATCTTTTTAACATTTTAATTTAATAAATAAAATAAAATTATATAAAAAAATATTATAACTATTCGAGCTAGCTCGCAAGCTCACAAGCTGAACCTCATTAAGCTCGAACTCGAGCTTAACTCGTAAGCTCGATAAGCTCAGCTTGTGAGCCCGTAAATGAGTCGAGCTTGGCTCACTTACATCACTAGTTTGGTGCAAAAATAACAAAACATCCTTAATTAAGTAATTAAATAATTTAAATATCAAAACTTTAAAAATTCATAATTAATTTTAGAAAACTCCAAATTGAGCAAACTCAACGGCATTAGACTCCTTTAAGGGTCTAATATTTATTAAAAATATCAAAATTTTAAAATTGCTACAAATCAAAAAGTCAACTCTTTAGTCAACCTTAATTCAAAATTATATCAAAATTTTAAAAAATCATAACTAATTGTAGAAAAATCCAAATCCAACAAACTTAATATCATTTTACTCATCTTAGGATCTAATATTTATAGAAAATACCAAAAGCTCCATAATATAATCTAAATCTAAAAGTAAAAAAATGGACCCTTTATTTAGAAAATTAAAATAATTCATAAATTCAAAAAATTTGAGTAAATGATTAAAACCTCAACAAATCATCAATCCAATCAATTTAATCAGATAACCAACCCCAAAATACATAACAAATACTCTATTGATAAAGTTTTTATGATGGACTACCTCGAGCTGTAGGACTATGTGTCCTAAGGAAGCCTAGTACCTCGAGCTCATTGTGACAATTCCACGAACAAATTTAATAGAGTGCAAAATCATAAAATTAATTAATCATTAATTAGTTAACCAAATTTAAAGCCTTAATATAACTACATCAACCAGATTTTTAGGATGTACTACCTCGAGTTGTGGGGCTACGTGTCCTAATGAGGCCTGGTTCTTCGAGCTTATTATAATAACGCTATGAACCGGTTGATGAAAAACAAAAAAATATTAATCTAATGAGTCAAATTATCAACTAATTAACTTAAAAATCATCAACCATTAATTTTAACACATTAAATTAATTAAATAACCTTGGTCACAACTAAGTAACCCAAGCCCATGGGGCTATAAAATTAGTCTTAAGGAGGGTGAAATAAACTTCATAGCCCATGTGTAAATAAAGGTAGTAATCACTCAACAATTAAAATTCATTCTAAAATAAACATTAAGGCACTAATATTTTAACTTGAATTAAATCCCCTTTAACCCACAATAAATAAAAACCACTATAAAATTTCAACAACTATCTATCATAGGACATATCCAAGTCACACAGCCTAATGTACACACTTTAGATGGTTTGTTAGGACAACTACTTCTAATTTTAGGCTAGGCCGATATTCTTTCTTCTTTTACTACTTGTGTGTCGAGGTTTTCCATGAATTTCACTACATGCTGGTTATAATGAATTGATTAATGTGGTGCTTATTAATATGTTAATTTCTATCATGCTATCTATGATCTGGATTGATGGGCGATAGATTTTCTTAGGTTAGGATGACCTGGATGCTAACAAAGTCGTATGTAGGTGGTTAAGCTTAAGTAGGGCTAAAAAGGGGGCTAATTAAATATGATTAATGAATTTTATGCAGATGCTTTAAATGTTAAGCCCACTAAAAATTATAAAAGCATGGCCAAGTATGTTTTATACTCACATGAGAGCAATTGAGTAATTTGATATATATAAATGTTTGGGATGCTTATGGTTTTATATATGAATTGTCTAGGATAACGATGCAGATTATATTAGAGTCTTTTTATTTTTTATATGTAATTTGAATTTCATGAGTTATGAAAGTTAATTTTAAATGAGATATTATCTATCCAATTTGAATTCCAAAGAGAAGGAAAACATCCCTTAGGGGAGAGTTCTTTTCATTTAGAAACTCAAATTTGGATCACTTGAAAATCCAAAGAAAAAAGAAACACCCTTTCGAGGAGTTCTTTTCATTTGGATACTTGGACTTGACAAATCTAAGGAGCCCGAAGGAAGGAGATGGAGAAATGAAGAACGAGATAAAAATTAACCCATTTTAGAAACTTGTGTCCTTATTAGGATTAAAATTTAGATTTATTGTCAGTGGTGCCCGACCACTTTTAATTTCTACAGACCCTGGGTTGTAATTAACTGACATTTGTCACATGGCCTTTCTTACATTCCTTTGATATATTTTGATGGTTTGATATGATTAACTTGTTTATTTTTTATGCATTAGGAGTTTCATAAATTTTTATAGGTTTCTTACTCTGTATGCCACTTTTATTTTAGCCTGGATATAATTAGGCTCTCTAAAGACTAATTTTTTTTTACTCATAGCTAGATAAAAAAATTAGTAGATAAAAAAAATTAGGCCAACATAAAAAAGATAAACAAATATAAGAAGTGAGCTCGGACATGCTAAGAGTCCCACGCATACATATTTACCTTCCCTTTCTTGCTAGGCAATTCCCCGCCTGTGAGTCGTGGAAGACCACCATATCTATAAGGGTGCAGCTCTGCCTAAGGGATGTTGTGCATCTCTAGGAAAAAATCTATTTTCTAAGCCTAAGTTTTTTTAAAGTTCAACAATATGATTTTTGCATATAAAGGTCAATTAGCATGCATTGCATTAAAAATCAATTATATTAATAAAATTTTAATTGCATTCAAGCATAATTACCCTATATAAATGACATTCTCTAAACATCATCCCCAATTTCTCAAAAAAATAAATAACAGCTTACCCATCTTTCATAAAGACTGGATACATAATTTAGAAGCATCGAGGTGGTTTAGCTAGCTCTCAAATCCAGGCTGATATAAGCCCAAATTTGTATAACATTAGTTAGGTTCAGGTCACTATTATTTAGCACCCAATTTAGATTTAGGATTCGGGGCGGGCTTAAAATGATAAGTCCCCAACATCGAAAATCTAATCCTAACATTCTAATGAAATAACAACTTAAATTAAAATCTTCTCTAAATCAAAATGTAAAGCCTAACATATAGGATAGATTGGGGTATTTTTGAATTGTTTCATAATTCCAAAATACCTCCTACTTTTCATTCTTTAACCTCCAAAATAACTATTAAAATTTGATCCAATTCCTATTGAAATTTGCACCTCATACCTTTCATATCACCCCTTAAAAATTCTAAATGAAATTTCTATTATTATTTTAATTAAGAGTATTTGTAGGAAACTCAAAACCCGTATGATGTAATTAACTACGAAGACTTGCCTTCATAAGACATTTAAGATCACAGAAAAAGTAAATATCTCATTCTATTTAAAAAAATCATGTAACCCAAAGCCAGGCACATAAACAATTAAAATCTTCATTTGATTTATGACTTCTTGTGCAAAAGGGACCAAACAAAAATTATCTAATTTTAATGGATGAACGATTGGGATAATAATAGTATTGAAGTCCTTGATGTATCTCCTATAAAAAATAGGTAGACTTTAGAAGTTTATAACCTCAATAAAATTCTTAGGTGATGTCCATTCTAAGATTTTTTTTTTTAACTTTAGAATGGTCAAAATTTGTTCAATAAATCCTAATAAATCACCTTAATTTGTAGAAAGAAATATTTTTTAAAATTGATTAATATTTTTTCTTGTATAACTATTTCAATGACTTTTTACGAGTGTTGTAATACACTTTCACTAAAACTAAACCTTAGGATATCATCAAAATACACTATCAAATATTTTCATATGTGACGTTTAAGGCCGGTAGCCATCAATCACATAAATATAATAGATGCATTTGAGAGTCTAAAAGGCATGCAAGCCATTCAAAAAGTCCATCAAGGATTCTAAGATGTTAATTTCACTCATCTCAGATTTAATTTTAATTTGGTGATAATTTGTGATTCTAAATATTTATATTAGAGGTCTAAATGAATCAATCTGATCTTGAGTCACAACTTGTTTGAGGTTGAGCTTGAATAATTTTGAGTTCGAGTCGACTCACGAGCTACCTCATTTATTATAAAATAAAAAATTTATTATGAAACAGGATAAAATGAATGAGATTAAAATGTTTATTAGAATAAATTAACTAATATATAAAATGATATATAAATTGTAAATATTTTAATAATTTCATAATTAAAATTTTAAATTATAATATATTTTAAATATATTTTTAATTAATATTTGTTAAACTAGATGAATGATGTGCTAATGAATTAAGTCAAAAATAGCACAAAATTGACTCATAAACCAAAATATTTAGGGCTCTGTATCTCCATTATCAAAAAAAAAAAAAAACCCCAAAAAGAATGGCAGGCTCAGGCTCAGGCTCAGGCTGCCCTTCCATATTTAGAAAGCCACCCCATTCTCACCCTACAAACATGCTGTCCGTTTCATAATTACAAACACTCCGACCACAAATTCAGATCATATCCGGTCCCCGAAACAGGAGAATAGCAAAGAAAACGAGTACGACTAGCGGTTCAGGGGAAGCCAGCCTAATTCGAAAGGGCTCTCATACTAAAATTGACCTCTTTCTTTCCCTTAAATGCAAGCTTGCAAGATTTATTTCTCGTCTTTTGCAAGTGTTTGTTTCATATTTTTCTATTCTTCTTATCTTCCTCTCTTCTCTGCAGCTATTCGCTTCTCTTACATGCCCAATGGCTCCATTCAATCGATGGTTGAGGCCTGAGGTATCCAGCTATTATTATGATTCGTCTCTTTTTTCTTTTTTGTTGAAGTTGGTTTTATGTTATGGGTATTTGATTAGATTATGATGATGCTTTTTTGGTATTTATAATCCTTGGGGAAGAAATTTTATAGGTTTTATTTGGGACGGCTTCCTTACTGTTATTAAAGTAGCTTTTTTTAGTTAAAAAATTGTCTTACGAAACAGTAAGAAAACCGTCCCAAACAAAACTTAAATCTTATTAATCTAATTTTCTTGTTGAATGGTTAGGTCTATCCGCTGTTTGCAGCGGTTGGAACTGTTGTGGGTGTTTGTGTGATGCAATTAGTGAGGAACATAACGTCCAATCCTGATGTCAGGTATGATCTTGATTTAAAGGGCTGTTTTGTTCATTGTTATTTAGATGATAGTATTTTTCATATAATAATGATATATATCAACTGATTCAAGATAAATGGCCATAATGATTCACTCACTTTTTATAAATGATCAAAATATTTTTTGATTAATTAAAAATTTTATTTTAGGCTTTTTTGGGGACAATTTTTTTTATTGTTTTTTAAAGCAGTTTTTTAATTAAAAAATTATTAGATTAAAAAAATTTTATGCTATAAAGCTACTTAAAAAAATAGTAAAAAAGCTATCTCAAATGCAGCCTTATGCTTCGTTTGGGCAGCTTTCTTATTGCTTCTTAAAGTAACATTTTATTACAAAAAATTAAATTTTTTGTACTAAAAAACAGCTTTAACAAGCATAAGAAAGTCATCCCAAACGAAACCTTAGTCTCTTACTTTTTTTGAGTTGGGATCTAAATTATCTTAAAAATATGAGTTGTTTGCTGGTAAATTGTATCAATCATTGCTTCAAGTAAATTAATATTTAACATCTCATTGAAACTCTACGGCTATATTTTCAAACAATACTAATTATATATAAATTAATTTTAATAAACCATTTAAAACCTTGCTCAATTGGTGTTTTACATTATATTTGGCATTCAATTAACCAGGGTGCTCAAGGAAAAAAGAACAGCCGGAGTGCTCGACAATCGCGCCGAAGGAGAGAAATATAGAGAACACGGCCTTAGAAAATATGTGCGCAATAAACCCCCCCAGATCATGCCATCTGTGAACGGGTTCTTCTCGAAGCCAGATTAAAAGGGAGATTTTCTAAATTAAAAGGCTGCTGGGTTCTTATGTTCTCAACTGGTTTGATAGTTCTGAATTCTATTTCGTGTGGGGAATATTGTCTGTTAATTGTAATTTGGACATAATTGTTGTTTGTTGCGACGGTGCTCTGAATCAAAACTGACATTACTCTTTTCGTATTCTATCATAAGAAATTATTGTGCTGGATTTATTTCTAAATGCTTTGAGATTGCCAAAAAAATCCTGATCGTACTTTTTTGTTATGTAAATTTTTCTGTTTAGTTTGGAAGCGCAAATTTGAATGTGATCTATTTGTGTTTTGGTAATCTTGTTTACTTTAGTGAAATGAATTACGTATTTAGAAATTAGGAGAACTGTTTAATCGGTGAGATAGAAGTGATCATAAGGTTCTTAATGATACAAATTTCTGTGTTCTAAAAGTGATTTTCGAACAGTAAATTTTGATCATTCAAAATGATATTTTGGATGGTCACAATTTTGTAAGCAAATATAGTGAGTGTTTTCGACCTATAAAATAATTTTTTGAGCTACTAAACGACTCGGTTCATGAACATATTCAGCGAGTGTTTTCGAGATGCCAAACAAGCCCTTTTTGGGACAAATTACGAGTTCAAAAAATGATTCTTCTTATAAACAAGCTTGTTTGTTAAAACTTTAAATAAACAATCTAGCAAACATCTTTTGTGGATGAATAATTTCATTCTAATGAAATATTATAATATAAAAGCTAAAAATAAATTTTTTTTATAAAATAAGAATAATTTATTATAATACAACTAAAAATTATGTGAATATATACCAAATAAAGATTCAAGCCAATCTTAAGAAAAGTATTTTAAAAAAAATAAATCAAACTTCGTATCAGACTTGTTCATGAGCTTTAAACAATGTTATTCATAACTATAAATAAGTCAAACACATAGATGTTCAAGCTTGTTCATCAAGTATTTAAAAAATGTTCATGCTTGTTTGATTATTTAATCAAATGATCATGAACGAGCTATAATTTAGCTGACTCACAAGTAATTTGTCAAACAATCAGTTCATTTGTAGCACTGGTGAAAAATAATGTGAAAATTAAATTGATCTCTTCTCCAAGCCAACTTATGGCCAATATAACACAATTATATTTAAAATTTGTAATGTTAAATTTGTCATCTTCACTTAACATCTTTTTTCCTAGAACTTGCAATAGAAGTCAAACTCCACGGGTTCTAGAAATTTCAATCCGTAGAGTTTGGGGCCTTGTATCTCCATTAATTAACAAGAAAAAAAAGCCCAAAAAGCATGCCAGGCTGTCCTTCCATATTGTCTAGTCCACCCACTTCTCACCCATCCCTAATTACAACACCCGACCACAAATTCAGATCAAGTCCTTATTTCGGCTCTGATATCCGGTCCCCGAAAGAGGAGAATAACAAAGAAAACGTGTACAGCTAGCGGTTCAGGGGAAGCCAGCCTAATTCGAAACGGCTCTCACACTAAAATTGACCTCTTTCTTTTTCTCTCCCTTAAATGCAAGCTTGCAAGATTTATTTCTCGTCTTTTGCAAGCGTTTGTTTCATATATCTGTCTCTCTTCTTCTCTTCCCCTCTTCTCCTCTGCTATTCGCTTCTCTTGCATGCCCAATGGCTTCATCAACAGTCAACAGATGGTTGAGGCCCGAGGTATCCAGCTATTACTATGATTTCTCTCTTTTATTTTTTTTGTGGAAGTTCGTTTTATGTTATGAATATTTGATTAGATTATGATGGTTGTGGAAGAAAATTTTTAGTCTTATTAATCTAATTTTTCTAATTAAATGGTTAGGTCTATCCGCTGTTTGCAGCAGTTGGAACTGCTGTAGGTATTTGTGTGATGCAATTAATGAGGAACATAACGACCAATCCTGATGTCAGGTATGATTTTGATTTAAAGGGTTGTTTTGTTCATTGTTATTTAGATAATATTATTTTTAAGATAATAATCATATATATCAAATTTGATGCGTCTGATTCAATGTTTTTTTTTTTTTATAAAACCCACTAGAAGAGGTCTATGCCTTAAATAAAATAGGAGATTACAAGTCCTTAGTGAATCAACAACCCTCTAAAAATATATCTTTTGAAACAAAACTTACGAGCTTTTAATCCATTCTATACAATTCAAAAGCAAAGGAAAGGAAACCAAAAATAAAGGAAAAAAAAACAACAACCAGCAATAGAAACAAGAAAAGGCCATCTGAAAACAAAGAAAGCCAAGGAGATATGCAAAGAGAGTAGCCACCCAAGCAAGACAGCCAGGCACTCAACACCTGTTCCACGATCAAGAAGACCAGCAACAAAGAACCCTGCAAGATAAAGACAACCCAACTACCCAAAATAAGAGAAAAGTTACAAAATACGAAGAAGAGAAGGGATAAGAGAAGGAAAAGACACACCAACTGACCCCTAACCCAACACCCCAACCAAGTAAAACCCAAACAACAAATGACAGCAACCAGCAACTTAACAACACCGCCCAACCAAATAGCACAAATAACAAGCAACTGGAAGAGCCCACAACCAAAAGAGAACCAACCAATAAACAGGCCAACAACAGAAGAAACAAACACAAACTACTTCTTTTAGACTTCCTTCCACGACGTTTGCCACCCCTCGGGCAAAAGCCTTTTCAAAAATACGATAAACATTCAAATTGAACATTGCCTGAACAACATCTTCAAGCCCTTGGGAATCCTCCCCATCACCCCGCAAGAAGGTGTTGTCTGATTGAATGTTATTGTGGTAACAATATAATGGAGATAAGGGCCATAAATTATTTAACATCCTATTGAAACTCTACGGCTATATTTTCAAACAATATTAATTATATCTAAATTAATTTCAATAAACCATTTAAAATATTGCTTAATTGGTATTTTACATTATATTTGGTATTCAATTAACCAGGGTGCTCAAGGAAAATAGAACAGCTGGAGTGCTCGACAATCACGCCGAAGGGGAGAAATATGCAGAACACGGCCTTAGAAAATATGTACGCAATAAAGCCCCTCAGATCATGCCATCTGTGAACGGGTTCTTCTCGAAGCCAAATTAAAAGAGAGATTTTTAAAATTATAAAAGCTGCTGAGTTCTTATGTTCTCATCTGGTTTGATAGTTCTGAATTTTAGTTCGTGTGGGGGATATTGTCTGCTAATTGTAATTTGGAAATAATTATTGTTTGTTGCGACGATACTCTGAATCAAATTTGGCATTACTGATTTCGTATTCTGTCATGAGAAATTATTGTGCTGGATTTATTTCTAAATGCCTTGAGATTGCCATAAAAGTCCTGATTGTACTTTTGTGTTTTGGTAATCGTATTTATTTTAGTGAAATGAATATGAATTAAGTATTTAGAAATTAGGATATCTGTTTAATCGGTGAGATATAAGTGATCATAATAAGGCTTTAATGATACAAATTTCTTCGTTTTTAAAGTGATTTTCGAATAATAAACTTTGATCATTCAAAGTGAGGAAAAATAATGGACACATATGATTAGGGTAGTCAAGCAGAGCAAGTGCTTGTTTTTGCTTGAGCTCATTTATTATTAACTTGTTTAAGCTCTATTCGAGCTCAATTGGAGCTTTTTTATCCGTGTTCAAATTTGGTTTGTTTAAAATAATAAATGATCACGTTGCTTTGTGTTCTACGCATGTTTGATTCGTTTAGTGCTTATTAAGCTTTAAGCAAACAAATCTTATCGAGCTATTAACTCACTTTACTTTTTTACATGTTTATTAACTTAATATACGAGTCTTATAGATTCTACTAACAAACAATTATTGTAGAGCCTATTCGCAAACATATGTAGTGAGTATTTTTCGAGCTACTAAACAAGCCGGTTTACGAACATATCCGCTGAGTGTTTTCGAGCTACCAAACTAGCCCTTTTGCGAAAAAATAACGAGTTCAGAAAATGATTCTTCTTATAAACAAATTTGTTCATGAAAACTTTAAATAAACAATATAGCAAACATCTTTTGTATATGAATAGTTCATTCTAATGAAATATTATAATATAAAAACTTAAATTATTTTTTTATAAAATAAGAATAATTTATTATAATACAACTAAAAATTATCTAAAAATATATCAAATAAAGATTTAAGCCAACCTTAAGAAATGTATTTAAAAAATAAATCAATTTTTTTTATCAAGTTTCATATCGGACTCACTCTCAAGTTTTATACGATGTTATTTATGAACCAAGTTGAACACATAGTTATTCAAGCTTGTTCATCAAGTATTTAAAAAAATATTCATGATTGTTTGATTACTTGACCAAACGATCATGAACAAGCTATGATAGAGCTGAGCCTCAAGTAGCTTGTCGAACATTCAGTTCATTTGTATCCCTAGTGAAAATAATGTGAAAATTAAGCTGATCTCTTAGCACTTGAAAGACATTGGAAAAAGATCCAATGCGCACATCATCGAGCCAACACTAATGAAATGAAGTAGGGTAATATCGATTCTTATTTTTTTGAAGAAAAAATAGAATTTATTAACAGGAGAATTAAACAAATGTACAAGAATGGTGAAGGTAATTCTTCATTAAATCTCTAATTCTAGCTAAAAATTTTTATTAGCCTCAAATTCTTTCTAAACTTTTAGGATAAACCCTTATATTATATCAACATCTTCTCTTCGTTACAAAAAATGATTGTACGTTTGACTCATCATGAAATTGGATTTTATAACCTATAACAATAATATCAAGCCTTTATCCTACTACATGGGGTTAGCTACAAGAATCATTTTTTTTTTCTATTGTGTTCTATTAAGAGTCAAATTCTCATTTAAATCTAATAAAATAAAGTCATTTCAATACTATATAAGTTTTTTTAGATTTACCATTATCTTTCTTAATATAGAGTAGATTTATGTTAGAACTAGGAGGAAGATTCTTGAGAGCTCATCTTGAGCTCTTCTTGCAAGAGAGAGAGAGGGAGAGTGAGGAGAGGGAAAGAGACAGAATTTAGGAGGAAATAAAACTAAAGCTTTATTCAGATTTTTCCCCAAATCTTTACATCACATACAATCTCTATTTATAGAGATTTACATGGATAAGATGGACAGCGGAACAACCTAATCTAAAAGTTGACCAATACATAACAATCTCCACCTTGGTCTTTTTTTACCATCAAAGAACCATCAAACCTGACAAATCCACTCCTGCAGCACTACGTCCCACACAGCCAATACCATGCACTCCGTGCGTCTCGCTTTCCGCACCGCATCCACTGCACCCTGCGCATTGTGCCCGCGCCCTGAACTTCCAGCTCCGCTCCTGCACCTTGCACTCATGCGATCTGACTCCGACCACATCCTGTGCGTATCCACCCGCGCACTGAGCCCCGCGCCTTCACCCGCGCCATGCTCATCTCAATCCCACGCCCTGCACTGTCACGCCCGGCCAGTGCCTTACGTGTCTTCGTGCTTTCATGCGACCTCCTCGCGCACCACACGCCCGCGCTCCTCCGCGCGTCACTCTGAATTCGTGGCTCTTGATCAAATGTTGTTTTCTCTGCAGCTCCATCATACGACCGCTAGCCAAACAACCCTGAAGCTCCACCTTAAAGATCATGACTGATCTTTAGTCATGCTTCTAATGGTCCCATGCCAAATCTTGATGTTGTCTCCGATCCGCATGGCATCAGGTCTTCCCTAAGCCGGCCTCCTCTCTGAAATCTTGATCCTCTGCTCTGACCCACAGTAGCTCTTACACCGATTTGCACCCCAGTTTGCACTGGACCCGTCGCTCGCGTCCAGTACTCGACTCCGGCCCGCCTTCCGCGCGGTTCCAACAACGACGTCCGGCCGGCCCTATTTGGCCTTCTCCCCCGTGCGAACAACTCCGTGTGAGCAAGAACATCAGCAGCACCGGCAACCACCACCTCCTCTCTTCTTTCTTGGATAGAACACCTTCCTCCTTCCTCAATCGTTATCACCATGGCTCTGATACTATTTGTTAGAACTAGGAGGAAGATTCTTGAGAGCTCATCTTGAGCTCTTCTTGCAAGAGAGAGAGAGTGAGGGAGAGTGAGGAGAGGGAAAGAGACAGAATTTAGGAGGAAATAAAACTAAAGCTTTATTCAGATTTTTCCCCAAATCTTTACATCACATACAATCTCTAGGGGAAATCTTTACATCACATACAATCTCTATTTATAGAGATTTACATGGATAAGATGGACAGCGGAACAATCTAATCTAAAAGTAGACCAATACATAACAATTTAGGCTTTGTTTGGGATGACTTTTTTAAACTTATGTTTAACCAATTTTTGTACTTAAATTATGTTTTAAAAAGCAATAAAAAAAGTCGTCTCAAACGAAGCTTTAACACATCCACTCTTCTAATCTGGTCTTTGGAAGGCTGATATCTTATGTGACCAAACCATTTATGATGACTCTCTCTAATCTTATCTATCATTGGAGCTACTTCAACATTTTCACGCACATACTCATTTCACATTTTATCACCTAAAGCCACTAATCCACTTAAGTATCCTCATCTTTGCAACACTTAATTTTATAACATTATAGATTCATTCACGAAGACTATATCTTTTTGTAAATATAATTTTATAACAGTTATGATTAATATATATATATATATATATATATATTTAAATTACAATGAGTATTATTGGTGTATATTTATATTTTAAGTTATATTTCATCTTTATCACACTCTACCATATGTAGTTGAATATAATATTAAAGTTTTTTCTTAAAAAAAAAATTGAAGCCAAACTAAAACATGACCCTTAACATAAACATGAATCGGATCAAGTCAAATCCACTACATCCAAATTAAAGTTCTTATCTTTTGCAGGGAGATTACAATTTCTTAAGTTCACTATTACTAATACGATTGCTTATTGGATTAGAGGCTCTATCATACCAAAAGCTTGTCGTTCTTTCATTGCTAAGCTTTGCTCTAAATTTCTGTTGCATGGGAATATTAATGACAGGAAACTGCACTTAATTGCTTGGAATAACATTACTAAACCTAAGATATATGGGGGACTTGGCATTCTCTCTTTTGATGCTTACTATTTTGCGGTGGCCTGCTCCTTCATTTGGAGACTGTATCAATTATCATCTCTTGTGGGCTCTTGGTTGAGAGCAAAATTTGAGTCTCTTTTAAATGGGACCCCTGGCTTGGCGGTAACCAGCTGATAGATATTTTCTATGATTCTCGGCTCAATTTTAAGGTGGCTGATGATTTTATTGTAAATGGTTTCTGAGTTCTACCCGATTTCTTGCCGCCTTATGTGAGCTTAGCTATTATGAATGTTGGTATTGTGGAGCAACCAGTTATTACTTGGGATGGCTCCTACTCTCTCAATTTTAAGCTATTTACTGCTAAATTTTATTCTCACTTGGAGGAGGTTTTATGGCATGGCTTCATTTGGCATAAGAAAAGCAGTCTTAAGTTTGCTTGCTTTGCCTAGATGGCTATTACTGAAAAGCTCAAATGTGCTGATGTGCTTATTCGGAGGGGTTTACTTGTCCCCCCTAGCTCTTCTTTTTGTACTAACTCTCAAGAATCCCACCATCACATCTTCTTTGATTGTGATTTCTCTTTCTCTGTTCTTACTTTGGTCTTACCTATTTTTGGGAGATTTCTATTTAGGCCTAATCTGTTTCAGGCATATGATTTTCTGGATTCTGAATACTCCAACACTACTTTAGAGAAAAACTTTTGTTTCTTTATCATGGCCTATATAGTGTATCATCTTTGGAGGGAGAGAAACAACAGGCGTTTCTCTAATACTTGGTTGTCTCCCCTTGCGGTGACTGAAGCTATTAAAATGACTATTAGAGGGAAGATTTGCAGCTGGAAATATGCGGAGTTGGTTAAAGCGAAATTCCCTGATCTCTTTTGAATTTCGGACAGCCTGCTAGATTTTCATGATGTTTTACTGGTTGATGTTTTTTGATGGGACTATGATGACCTGGGAGCACCATTTTGACTGGTGGCCGCTGGATTGTTCCCCTTGGATGGCCCTATGCCTGTTTTTGGTTGGTTTTTGTATGGCTGTGGCAACCGGGGATGTTGTTTTTGCTCGAAGACTTCTTCCTATCACTATTCTGATGTCGGATGTATTTTTTGGGTGTTCTCATTATGCCTGAGTCCCTGGTTTATAATTTTACTTCCCCCTCTCTTTGTAGTTGTTTTCTTGAGATTAACCCTATTTTTGTTTTTGGGTTTCTTCTCTCTGTTTTACACAGGTTTTTCTTATTGGTTTATACTTGTAACTGAACTTTTTGTTATTAATACATGAGCCGAGGCTCCTAATTTTCCAAAAAAAAAACAAAAAAATTTGTGATTTAGGTCAAATTCGGACCTGCCCAATCAAAAGAAGTTGACGGGCAGGAGATAAAAAACAGGTTCCCGCCGGCATATAATGCAAATAGTGCAATAAAATGACGTTGATAAAAGCGACAGGTTGCCGGCGTTTCCAAATTCCACAGAACGGGAGATGAAGTAGAGATGGTGTAGAGAGGGAGAGAGGAGGAGGAAGAGGTCTTGCCATGGCGATGGATCGAGAGAAGGAGAGAGAGTCGGAGCTGGAGAGCGCAATGTACACTAATTGCCTGTTGTTGGGATTGGATCCGGCGATCATCGGCGTCGGCGGGGATGAGTGGAACAACGGGGTCGGCCATTTCCGCCATTCGAACCCTAGATTGGGCGAGAAGCTTCTCTACTTCCTCCTCTCCTCTCTCAGGGGTCCTGTCCAATCCGCAAAGGCAAGAATTCTTCTCACCCTGAACTCGATTAATCTCTCTTCTCTGTGTTCTGTATCGGATTGTTCTTGTCTACTTCGACTTCTCATCTTTACAGATCGGGGCATCCCGATTATACAGGACTTCGATAGGGTGTGGCCGATCTCCGATTCAGCCCAGTCCCGCGACTTCCGCAAGGTAGATTCAAGTTTTAGGCCTCTCTAGTTCTTTGTTTGGTACTGCTTGACTTAATTCGGTTATTTTCTGGTGTTTATAAGATTGTGCAAGGTATTATAAGTGAACTGGAATCGAAAGGGGCTCTCCCGAGGAACAACGCGAGGCTTTCAGCGCTGGCTACTTGTTGTGGACCGAGGTCAGTTCTCTATTTCATTTTTTTTTAATTCAGTTCTCTATTTCATCCGTTTGCATTTATAGCGTCATGGTGCCGGCTTCTGATTTGAAGTACTAGAGGGGTCTGGGGAAAGCTGCTCTTTTGGAGTTGCACTAGTCGTCTATTATCGTCACTCTTCAGGAATGGATACTGAACTTCGTCCTGAGTATAGTTTTTTTCCAGTTTTGGGGAGAGCTGCTGTTTTGGACTTAAATTCGTACCCGAGTTAAGATTTATGCGATTCGTCTCTCTTGTCTGTCTCAGTCCATCGAACAGGCTTGGAAATTTGTAATCCGAATAGCACTACTCTTAGATTATAGCACGATGGTTGTAGCAAAAAAGTATTGGGTAAAGAATCTGTTGGTCTACTTTTAGATATTGTGTTTCATGGCTTATACCCTGAAATTCTGTTTGAGGGTGCTCATATTCAGGCTATATTATAGGAATTAAATACTTTATTTGAAGATTGCTGAATATGAGTGCATGTTAGCAAAGGAGCTGCTATTTCTTCATTCATAATCATGTCATCAGGACCCTTTACACTGGTGAGTGATATAGTATTAAACTTTTGTATGAACTTACATAATCTTAGAGTTGTTGCGGGCTGAGAAATTCGCGGATGTAGAGTGAAAGGATTTTACATTTTAGTGATGCACGAAAATTCAGCGCACAAACAAATAATTGAAATGATAAATAAACACAACAATTTTTTACGTGAAAATTTCTGAAAAGGGGAAAAATCACGAACCTCGCCCATTTGAAATGATTCCACTAGTGTTTGAGCAAATTACAGAGGTCAAACTGTCCCTTAATTCAAGGCTGAGGAGAATATAATGTATTGAGAATCGACCAAACTTCAGGCGGATGCTCTTGATATTGATTGAATGACATGTATTTAAAGTATGGCAGCAGTAGGCAGGAGAGTATTCGGCTAAGGTCCAACAATGGTTAGGGATCCAGAAGAGATTCGACAGCTATCAACGGACTAGCGGAAGCCCGACGACGGTCGATGGTCGGGAAGAAATTTGATAGCGCCCAACTAACAAGCGAAAGTCCGACGATGGCCAGTGGTCGGGAAGAGATCCAAAAGAGATTTGACAGCTATCAACGAATTGGAGGAAGTCTGGTGATGGTCGGTGATTGGGAAGAGATTCGGTGGCGGCCAACGAACGGACAGAAGTTTGACGACGGTCGATGGTTGGAAAGAGATCCTGCGGCTGCCAGCTGCAAGAGAGCTCCCAAATTTTCTTATTTCTCCCCCCCCCCCATGTGAAAATGAGGGCATATTTATAGTTTTTTGTGAGTGACATGATTAGTAAATATGGAGAAGATCAAGGGTAAGTTTGAAGTGTTTCATTGGACAATTGATATCAATCCACTCGATCATATAATTTTTTAATATTTATATATTGTAACGTTGTCGGAATTAGATGATCTTGGGCTCGTTGGATTCATCTTGTCGAGCCGCTCGATTTGACTATAAGCATGTCACAATTGGACATCATTTGGTCATCTAATTAATGCTCTAAAACATTCAAGTAGGCTTTGATCTTGATTTGGGCTCATTTGGGTTCGGATTGCGCAGAATTTGGTGTTGTTGGGTTCGTCTCTCTGGGATGATAATTTGACTATAAGTTTGCTGAAATCGGAGTTCGGGTGATCTTGAATTTAATTTTTGAAAGTTTCAACTTATATTTGTATTGAGATTCGTGTCCGATAAGGATGAATTTTTTGCCGACATATCAAGAGTTATGATTGTAGCATTTTATTGAGTAGTTTTCTTATTTTAAAGATCTTCTTTTATGTACTGTTACCCTGATAATTCACTAAATTATTATATGCTGGATGGCAAAAATCCTCACTGTACTTTGCAAATATATATGTCAGACCTGGATAATATGATTAGCTGATAATTCTCATATATTATAATTATGGATTGCGACTGAATAGATTATATAAGCAAAAGAATTTCTCATTCAGCTTCGTGATCTTACTCATACTATATTTGTTTCTATAAGATATTTTAATTATATTTTTTTGAAGGCAGGCTTTTTTATCAGAATGATACACAATATTTGCTTATTCCTACCTCGTAATCTTTGTGCCCCCGG
Source organism: Dendrobium chrysotoxum (assembly GCA_019925795.1). NCBI lineage: Eukaryota > Viridiplantae > Streptophyta > Magnoliopsida > Asparagales > Orchidaceae > Dendrobium > Dendrobium chrysotoxum. Next base: position 46,320,399 of record CM034301.1, read on the forward strand.
TTGAATCTAGAGTGGGGAGCAACCGGGGCATGTGCCCCTTCATGCATCTTTATTTTATGTCTCATGCTAGAGATATTTACAAAATTAAATAAAAAATTAGCCAGAATGTAAAGAGTGTAATTGCAAATGGGTAGACGCTAGAGCCTCAAAGGGGCCACCAAAGGCATTGATGACTCATTGTTATCATTTCACGTACTTACAGTTACTGCAATCTGAATAAAGTTTAAGATAATTAACTCTAATTTTTTTTTAATAGCGCCATTACACAAAAAAGTTTCTAGATTCATCTTTGTTTGTTTTTGACGTACCTTTTCCCTTTCTCGATGTTTATTAGGTTTTGTTGCTTGTATAAGCTCTGATCCATATTTTCCAAAACCAGATTTGTAGAGCTTCTGTGGCAGATTTCTGTGCATGCTCTTAGGGAGGTCCACAGGAGGACTTTCTCTTCCGATGTATACTCTAACCCACTTCCTGCTTCACTGACAGATGTTTCTTATCTGAATGCTGCTGCATTACTTCCAGTAACGAAGGTAGTTTAACTGATAGATTTCTGTTTTTTATTTCTTCGAGACTTTTTGTTTTGTATTTTACTATTTACTGTAATCAGTAGGTGCAGCCATCTTGTTTGATTTTTCACTAGTTTCATATTTTGCATATACTTGGACAATTTTTTCCTTTAACTATGATCCTTAATTGAAAGCTGCTGCACAAAAGTAAATAATTGATTCATATTGTGAATATGGATTTTCAGGGTTCTGTTTCTCTTTATTTTATTTTGTTCTAAATAATGATATGTGTAGTGCAGGTCAAGGCTAGTCAGTTTTTTTTTCCTGTCTGCCATCACCCGTTTTGCCGGATCCTTTCACTTTTATTACTTTTCTAAGTTCAAGGTTATGTGCAGTGCATGTCAAATCTTTTTGGTTATTTTCTACTATCTCCCGTTGCTTTTTCTACAGGCTAGGATTGCTCTTGAGAGGAGAAAGTTTCTAAAAAATGCAAATGTTGCTGATCAAAGGCAAGCTGCGTGGTCAAACTTGTCTAATGAAATGACTGCTGAATTTCGTGAACTTTCTGCGGAAGAGGTAGTCACCATTTCTTTCTAAAATCAGTTCATGATATGCATCATGGTGGTCCAGCCATTGGAGTTGATGCTTCAACTCATTTACTGCATTTGCTTGTCTTCTCTGGTTATGTTGCGGATAAAATTTAGTAACATCATGTTATTTATCATTCCAACTGCTATTTCAAGGCATATTTGAAGCAAGAATTAGAAGAGCTGCAAGATATCAGAAATAAAGCTAAGCTGGATGGCGAACTGTGGGATGATCGTATCTCAAGTTCTTCTGTTCAGAATTCCCTGTTGGTTTCTAAAGCAACACGCTTGTGGGAGTCTTTGTTATCTCGCAAGAGTAAGTTCTTTTTGTATGAACTCTACTTTTTTGGGGATTATGATGAGTTCATATATTGATATATAGATGCAGCAGCCAAATGCAGTGTAAACTAGCACCACTTATTATTGGATTATTTTATTATAGTGCTTTTGATTGAATATAATACTCTTAGGTTTAAAGTAATCCTGAGAACTTAAAATTTATTCTCATTGTCAGGGATTTATATGTTTGAATTTTAGCACATCAACTAGGTTCGTTGCATTTTACCACTTATATATTGACTAATTTCCTTAATATTCTTGCCATGATAGATATATTTTCATTGGTAAGGTATAAATTAGAAAATTATTATTATTCTAAAATTTAGTGCGATGATTCAGTTATATGAAGGTTTTTGATATATTTCCAGAATAATTGTTGAATCATTCAGTAATTGCATCAGATTCGGGAACCTTATACAAGCAGTTTATAGTCTTCTATGAAAAATTGGCAAAGATTCCCCTACCAAAACTAATGTTGAGGAGAGAAGGAAGGAGGTGCAGTACAATGTAAGGAAAGCAATGGCTTGCGTGATGAGAACTTAACTGTGAAAATTGCATTTTAGCCAAGCTGCTACATTAATTTTGACCGTCTTGATTATATTTAGATCTTTTCTATTAGTCATGAGAAAACATTAGTCTCCCAAGCAATAACTAATTTTAGAGAATAGAAAGAGACCAAGGAAAAAGTTGCCACCTTTTTATATGCCCTGCTTTTTTAAAGGTTTATTTTATATATGAAAACTTTCAGGATTTAGATATAACATTATTCTATCACCTAATTTGAATTTTATGTATTGCTTATTCACATCAGCTATAGACATACAATTTTCATAATTAACAATCAATTTTCCGGCAATATTGAAATGCAAATGAAGTAAATCTATAAATGACCGTATAATAGAAGACAAATAATGAAATTTATATAGTAATATGCTTCCTAATGGATGCTATTAAAAAACCCGCAATTAATCCCTAAAGGGTGTGATTCTAAAGAAAATTTAAAAAAGGTGAATCATACAAATATGATGTGTTTATATAGACTAGCATAGTTAAAGAAAATTAACTCAAATGACTTAAAAAATTAGTCATAATGAATTATAAATTTTTATATTTGTCTAGATCCATGGAGTTTTAAATTTCAAATTTGCTTTAAGGCAATTATCATTAGTAAATCATTTGAAATATTGGCGCAGTTTAACTATCCCTATAAAGTTTTTGTTCTAAATTTGTGGATCAAGGAACCAGGAACCAAAATAAAGCTAGTCCCAGTTTAATTTGTAGAGAAAATTTTGTTAGATACTTCATTCGAAATTAATTATTAGATTGTTCAGTTTTATTAGTGATAATTTGCTTGATTGTTTCAGTTTCATATTTAAGAACATACTCAATTTCTATTAGATGTTCATTTTCAAATATTATCCCATACTCAATTTTGGTTTTAAACTGAAATTCTAATTCTTTCTCCATTTTCAAATATGATCCCATGCATATTCTTATTCAACAAGATAAGATGTAAATTTCATTTTGTATTTGCGAATTATCTTCTGTATTTAATATATTGTGAAAAGCATATCCATGAGATGCAATTTTTGAATGAGATGAAATTCATCCCTAGATAATTTTTGTGTCGGTATATGTTATAGATGCTTTGTTGTTTGTAGGAGATCAATGAATTGCTTTATGATGATTAACCATATATATACTACTCTTAACATGAGAACATTTGTAATATTAACAGAGATCCATAACTCATGCGATGGAAACAGGGGGCTGAAATCATATGCAGAACCAAATTAGTACGAGCTCAAATCAAATACAATTTTAAACAAAGCCGAATAGCAAGCCAACCCTGAACCAGTCCAATTAAAGGCTCAAGTACTTGCAATACCAAACAGAAGTACATTCCATTCACAACAAGGAACATAATATTAATCAATTGGAGCAAACCAAACTAGGGATCAAATAGCTGCCCATTGATCTATAGGAGCAAACCAAACTAGGGATCAAATAACTGCCCTATCCTAATCAAAACCAGCATATGTAACCGAACTAGATTAGGGAAAGAGTTAAAAAAAATAAAGAACACAATCTATTCTCATAGAAACAATCATAGGCATGATAAAATTAAAATTGAAATTCTGCAAATCAAAGGAACTAAAGTAGTGATTTGCATTAGCTTTTCTTTGATCATGAACTCTAAATCTGTTTGATAATTTTTTTTAATTAAGAGAGTTTCAACAGGTCTATTTCATGAATGTTTGATAGCATTTAGGTTGATGATGTTCTCATCTCTGCAGCACTCATGGCATTGCCTAGCACATACCTTTTGCGTGCAGTTATGCCATTTTTATTTCATAATATTTTTTTGTCATTACAATCTCAAAAGTTTGACATCCCTGTTCATGCTGTTACTATTTTATGCTCATTATTAATAGTAGCTGCTGAAACAGAAGCATTGGAGAGAAAATGTGCTTAATTTACTCTCCTTACACATGGGTGTTAGCCGTGTAATTTCAATTTCAATCATTTTTTCTTGAATTATTTAAATGTTCTGTTTATACATACGCATTGTTATAAGCTGTAAGTTTCTGTTATGAAATCAAATAGGAGTGGCTTTACTTAATTTTTTTTTTATTTGGAATAATTATGTGTTTATACTAGTATGTTTTCTGCAGGCCAACATGAAGTTCTTGCTTCAGGTCCTATTGAAGATCTGATAGCACATCGTGAACATAGGTGAATTTTTTACTCTTTCTGAAAATCATGTATGTACTTTTCTCTGTTTTATTTCTTGGCATACACGCTTTATTATTAGGTATCGAATCTCTGGATCATCATTGGCTGCTGCCATGGATTTAAGTTGCCATGTTCCACATTCAGATTTGCTGGCTACTCGCACAAGCAAAATGCTGTCATCCATAGATACCTTTGAACAAATTGATTCACCTCAGTTCCAGGGGAACTCTCATATTCTTTCTAGAACAGATGATAGGGGTGGACGAGTTAACCATACTGTTGATATAGCTGAAATTCTTAGACGGTGGACTCATGCGTTACAACATATTCATAAGCAATCCCTGCATATGGTATTATGTTTTCTATGCATGCTAATTCATTTCCATTCTGTAAACTAGATTAGTAATTACTTTGGGTTGCATTGAAGGCAGACTTTTTTACAGTTTTGATTTTGTTTTATCATTATTTTCCTTCCAAAAAGTATGTGATCCTGTATTGATAGAAAATATCATTCTGCAGTATTTTCTTTTCTGTGCTTACTTCTTAGCGGATTTGTTTTCATAACAATTTCACTTTAACTGATTCAATTTCTTCTTTTAGTTTGCAATTTGTCATCAGTAATATATTTTTGACCCTTTCAACTAAAATTATTGCTGCTAAGGGTTGCATAAATAGTACTTTCTGTGATGTACCATTTCCCTGATTTTTTTCATGCCAAGCTAGCCTCTGTTCCAAAATGTCAGTATTAACCGTTGAGATTGAGTTCAATCTTTTTTCGATGCAATGGTTGAAGGCATCAAGATTTGATCTCGTATTGTGTGCAAATTTTTTGTTTTGAAACTTTCATCTTTCATTATATAAACAAAAAAGAACAAAAAATACCACTAAGAGTCTACAATTCTATCACTATCTTCCTTTTGCAAAATAAAAAGAGGAAGGATGGTTCTCTCTATTTGAATCATTCCAAAAAAAATTATAGTTTAAGGAAAAAGGGCGCACAAAAGTACCTCTTTGCACATGAATACAATAAAAATGAACAAACAAAATCGAAGTTAAGAGCAAAATTTGGCAATTCATCATATAAGCAAGATTGAACATAGAACTTGTTGACCTGTATATGGTATACTAAAAAAAAAAAAAAAATTGTCGTACCTGTCCGGCGCTGACTCGCACGACTACAAAATCCCTAAAATCAGGCCACCCGGACGTCCGACCATCAGCCATGTACGTCGACGTCGCCTCCTCCGCACGATCTGTCTCGGCATTAAGTCGAGAACGAACTCGTCATTCGCCATTCCCCCTCACGCGAAATCCCACATCTTTCCTCTTCCTCCTGCACACTCTATCTGATTTCCTCCTCACGTCCCTCTTCATTTTCTCTCAACCAAACGCAAGCAGAGCCCCTACCTCTCACCCGACCTTCCCTGTTCAAAGCCCCAGCCTCCCGTTTCCTTCTTGCCTCCAGCCTTCAACCTAGCCGACCGAAATCCTCGTCTATAGCTTCGATCGAAGCCGAGCCCGCGCGCCTCTTCCTTCCTCTGCCCTAGCTCCGACCTCACGCCTCCTTCGCCGTTCTTCATTTGGATCAGAAGCAACGACGACGACTGGAGCTAGCTCGTTACGAAGGTAGCCATATTTCTCCCTCTTGTGCGCTTCTTCGGCTAAATCCCGTATATCCGCCGAGCTAAAAGAGTAAAACAGAGGATTTAACTTGCTGTGAGATTAACCGTTACCTAAATCCTCTATTTAACAGGTTTTAGTGTAAATCCTACATAAATCCTCTGTTTAACGGGATTTACCGTAAATCCTGCTCAAATCCTGCATAAATCCTCTGTTTTAACAGGATTTAACATAAATCTTGCTCAAATACTGCATAAATCATCTGTTTTAATGGGATTTAACGTAAACCCTGCTCAAATTTGCATAATTCCTGTTGCCAAATAGATCGCTTAAATTGTGTTCAAATCCTATATAAATTCTCACTTTTTTCGACCTCAACCTCGAGATTGACCAAACTATGGAGGAATACGTAGAGAGGATTGCCTTCACCCTCGTCGGCGCCATCGACGAACAAATTTCTTCCGTCCAGTGGCAGATTGTTTCTGAACCTTGACAAAGGTAAACTCTTCCTCCAAATCCCTTATCTTCCTAATTGCTCTCAATTGTGGCCTTAATTGATTCATAAAGATTGTGTTACTATCCTCTGCTGAACCTAGTACTGCATAGAGAGTTGAGTGAGGGATCTATTTTTATAGTGACTAGTCTCATTGTTAACTTAGGAATTTTCGTTGAAAATTTTTCATATATGCTTTGATTGAGTAATTGATTATTTTGTGATCTTAACCTTTAGTTGTGTGATTTGGCCTAAGTTAGTTTTATCCCTTGTTTTATTTCATTGTTTAAATTACTACAAGCTTACTAATCAATATTGCCCTATAATTTAAAACGTGCAAAATTCTTATGTAACATTGCCTAATCATTTTAGTCCTGCATCATCTGGTATCAGAGCATGGTTGCATTTAGGTACATATTAGGGAAACTTTCTTACATGTTCAGCATCTAAATCGCATCCTGCACGTTTAGATTGATTTGTCTATTAGCATATTAATTTCTTTCACTTTGCATAGTCTGAGTCACCTTAGACATTAGAATGGACCCAGAACAATTACACATGACTTTAGACCTGTTGGTAGGTCAGATGAACACCATTAGTCAACAACTCAAGAAAAACCTAGCTGACATAGCTGAACTCCGTAGATATACAACTGAACGATTTGATACCCTAGATCGAGGTAGGAACCACCCTATCCCTTATACTTCATCTAGACCTCCTATATACGGGGATGATACCTTACCGGATGAGGGACATCACCGAGCCCCTTATCGAGTTCCCCAGTACGGACATGACCTTAACCACAATCTTGATATACCCCTGATGAAGAACATTAAGGTCGATGCTCCAACCTTTGACGGCACACTCGATCCCCAGCTTTTTCTGGACTGGATCAAGGGCATGGATAGCTTCTTTAAGTGATACAACATTTCTGAAGCTAGGAAGGTCCGATTTGCTGAAATGAAGCTCATTGGTAGGTCTAGTCAATTTTGGTCCAACCTAGAAAGACTTAAGGAATCCAGAAACGAATATCCTATCATTGATTGGCCGTCGATGAAGAGTGAGCTCAAGCAGAAGTACTTACCTCCCTTGTACTTCCCCAGGCTCCTAAATAGGTGGAATAGGTTGACTCAGGGCAACAAACCAGTCAAGGATTACATCGCAGTTTTTGATGATTATCTAATTCGCTGCAAGGGGGAGACCTCTACTAGCCCCGCCCAAATCCTGTCCATGTTTCATACTGGGTTGCGCGAAGACCTGCTCAATGAACTGTTTGCCCGGAACGTTACTACCTAAAAAAAATGCCTATAGCCTAGTGTTAGACCTGGAAGAAACCCGTCCCCAACACGCGAGTCGGCACCAGGACTCTAGGTCTTCCTACCGAACCTCCAGTAGTTCGACCCCTCACCACTCCACTACTCAACCAACACTTGGAAACCCTGCCCGACCACCCTCTGGTCCTTCCACATCCTGTCCCGATTTTAGAAACAATTCTTCCACCCTAGATACCCCTAAGTCCCATCCGAGAACTAAGTGCTTTCGATGCCAGGGGTATGGGCATATCTCTTCTCAATGTTTTAGCCCATATAAAGTCACTATTATTGAGGAGATCATTGAGAAAGAACTTGAACCCGAGGTCGACCAGATTCACCAAGTAGAAGACGATGGTGAATTCTTTGAGGAGGATGACAACACTGTTGTCATCCATTGCATTCAGAAAGTAGACACCTCTCTCATCTGCGTGGTGATATGCACACTGTCACAACCTGTTGCCATTGACGACTGGCGTAGGACTGCAATTTTTCACACCTACACCAAAATCAAGGATAAGAACTGTAAAATCATAGTGGATAGAGGCAGTTGCATCAATGTTGCCTCCTCTAGTATGGTGTCCAAGCTTAGGCTATCTGCCGTTCCTCACCTTAACCCCTACAAGGTAGCTTGGGTAAACTCCACTGCCTTAGATATGAAGGAACGAAGCCTCATACCAATCTCTTTTGCTGACTACAAGGAGAATGTCTGGTGTGATATTGACAATGGATGTCGGACAAATTATCCTAGGGCGTCCCTGGCTCTTTGATAATGATACCCACATCTATGAGCTTTCAAACACCTGCGTGTTTGAACATGCAGGCAAAAAGATCAAATTTTTACCATCGCATCCCCGAGTTAAGGATGATCCTAAACTCAATCCTATCAAAAACAAGAAGGGACTGAACCTTGTGATTGCCAAGGTTTTGGATTCGGAATTAGCCCAAGGTGCACCCCTGTACGCCTTAGTCAGTCGTGAGACTTCCATTGAGTCTGACGAGCCAATCCCTAAGGAGGTCCAACCCATACTGAGTGATTTTGCTGATGTCTTTCCTGATGATCTCCCTGATCAATTACCCCCGCTTAGAGATATCCAGCATGTTATAGATCTTGTCCTTGGAGCCTCCCTACCCAATCTGCCTCACTATTGTATGAACCCCACGGAACATGCTGAACTCAAGAAGCAAGTGGATGAGTTACTTCAGCGAGGATTTATCAAAGAAAGTTTTAGCCTTGCGCCGTCCCAGCCCTTCTTACACCAAAGAAGGGTGGTTCCTGACGAATGTGTGTTGATAGTCGTGCAATCAACAAGATCACCGTCAAATATCATTTTTTTATCCTGATGTTAGACGATATGCTTGATATGATGACGGGAGCCACTATATTCTCCAAGATTAACCTTAAGAGTGGGTACCACCAGATTCGGATCCGACCCTGTGATGAGTGGAAAACTGCCTTTAAGATCAAGGATGGTCTATATGAGTGGATGGTCATGTCATTCAGGTGGAGTAACACCCTGAGTACTTTCATGAGGATCATGACCCAAGTGCTGCATCCTTTTATAAAAAAGTTTGTCATTGTCTACTTTGACGACATCCTTATTTATAGCCAGTTCGTGAATCAGCACTTAGACCATTTAAGGCAAATTTGCGAGATCTTAAGGAAAGAACAACTTTATGTTAATCTTAAAGTGTACATTCCTTGTTGACCGCGTTATCTTTTTGGGTTTTATTATTTTAGCTCAAGGGGTCTCTACAGACCCCGTGAAGGTGAAAGCCATTGTAGAATGGCTTGTTCCCCAGAACATCTGGGAAGTCCGCAGCTTCTGCGGTTTAGCCACCTTCTATAGGAGATTCATTAGAAACTTTAGCACCATTGTATTTCCTATCACTGACTGTCTCAAGAAAGGTGATTTTCACTGGACCCCGGTTGCCACCAAAGCCTTTGAAGAAATTAAGAAAAGAATGGTGGAAGCCCCGGTGATGAGACTTCCTGACTTCTCCAAAGTCTTCGAAGTTACCTGCGATGCTTTGGGGGTCAGAATTGGAGGAGTCCTGTCCCAGAAAGGTCACCCTGTTGCCTATTTTAGCGAGAAACTAAATGACATCCGATAGCGATATTCCACATACGATAAAGAGTTCTACGCAGTGATCTAATCCCTATGATATTGGCGACACTACTTGCTCCCACAAGAATTCATCATCTTCTCTGATCACAAGGCTCTTCGCTATATCAACTCCCAGAAAAATTTGAATGCACGTCACGGTCGATGGGTAGAATTTCTTCAGGAGTACACCTATACCCTTAGGCACAAGGTGGGAGTTAAAAATAAAGCTGCCGAGGCTCTCAGTTATCATATGATGACCATCATTGAAATGAGAGCCGAGGTCATAAGATTTGAGCAAGTCAAAGTGGATTATCTGGAATGCCCCGACTTCAAGGAGACTTACTCTCTTTTTTTCACAGACAGCACACGCCTTGTAGATGATTTTCTCCTAGAAGATGGATACCTTTTCAAAGCTCAAAAGCTTTATATCCCTAGCACTTCTCTTCGAGAATTCCTTGTTTGGAAACTCTACGCCGGAGGCCTCACTGTACACTTCGGTCGTGATAAGACTATAGAAGCCGTAGAGTACCACTTCTTCTGGCCCAGCCTGAAGAAGGATGTTGGCAAAATGGCCAGTAGGTGCTGCACCTGCCAACTGGCCAACAACATAAGCAAAACACTGGTCTTTACACTCCCCTACCTGTTCCTAGTTGTCCGTGGCAGGATGTCAGCATGGACTTCGTCCTAGGCTTGCCCAAGACCTTTCGTAGGAATGACGCCATCTATGTTATAGTTGATCGCTTTTCCAAAATGGCCCATTTCCTATCCTGTGCGAAGACATCCGACACCTCCCATATTGCCAAATTGTATTTCAATGAGGTCGTCCGATTACATGGTTTACCCAAGACCATTGTATCTGATAGGGATGTCAAGTTCACTAGTTATTTCTGGAAAACTCTCTGGATGAACATGGGCACTAAGCTACAATTCTCCACAGCCTTTCATCCTCAAACTGATGGCCAAACTGAAGTGGTCAATACTGATGGCCAAACTGAAGTGGTCAATAAGAGTTTAGATAATTTGTTAAGGTCTCTAGTAGGTGAGCACATTAAGGATTGGGATTCCAAACTCCCCACAGCCGAATTTGCCTACAATAATTCTGTGAACCGCACCACTGGCTTAAGCCTTGCTGAAATTATTTATGGGTACAAACCTAGACAACCTTTAGATCTCATACCCATGTGTTCTAAGTATAGGATTTTTGAGTCTGCATCTTTATTTGCATCCCATTTACATGAGCTATATAAAAAAATTGCACGTAGAATTGAACAGAGCAGTATTAATTATAAACTTCATGCTGATTTTAAATGAAGATTTAAAACTTTTGAGGTTGGTGATTCAGTGATGATGCGGATTCTTTCAGAACGGTTCCCACAAGGAACTATTAAGAAGTTACATGCTAAAAGTGCGGGATCATTCAAAATAGTCAAGAGAATCAATGACAATGCTTACGTGGTGGATCTGCCTGCAGAGTTTAACATTAATCCCTCTTTTAACATAGAAGATTTAGTAGACTATGAGGGTTCAGAGTTTAACCCACCAAATCCACTTCAAACTGAGTCTTGTGTGACCCCACCCTGTGAGAAGCCAAGCCTATTTCCACTCCCAAATATTCTCAAAGTATCTATAGCAGAGAAGGTTGACATGATTCTAAGTGATGACATTATTTCCACAAAAGAGGGTGGAGGAAGAAGGTATTTGATAAGGTGGAGAGGTAAACCAGAGTCAGAGGATATGTGGTTAGAGCGCGAGGAGCTTCAGCAGATCGACCCAGATGCACTAGAGTTCTATGAGAGCACCCGGGATGCGTACTCGACGGAGTCGAGCTCTTTTCCATCTCGGGAGAATGATGAGGACATTCGACCTTAGAGAGTCTGCCAGAGACGGGGCCGACTTTCTACTGCCACGATCGCACCGATCTGCTTTTAATTATCATTGTATTAGATTTATTATTTTATTATATTTTATAAATTGTGTTGTATTTTTCCGTTTATGCCCTCACTTAAGGGCCTAGTCATATGTATGCCCTAGGGTCAATTGATTCTTTTGTATTTTCTTTATTGTATTGGCTATTTAAAGCCTCCTCCTCCTTCTTTGAGGAACTAATGAAGATTATTATGACAAATTTCAGCTTTTGTTTAGTCTCTTATGTGTTGTGAGAGAGAGCTTTAGAGAGAACCCTAGGTGAGGGCGACGGATCACTCACCAGCTGCAGGAAGCATCTGAGCTTGTGGTTCACTTTCTTTTCCCTAAGTTCCCCTCCTCCTTCTTCCTTGACCGTCGACCAAACCTCCTTAAACCGTCGGCCCTCCACCCTCATCTCCCACTACTGGCCGAACCCCCCACCACCACCTCAACCTAGGCCGGCCATCTCTCCCTCCCCCCTACAAGCTGCCACCTCCACCTTCCCCTCTTCCTTGGCCGAAATCCCTCTCCCTTGGGCCAAGTCCTAGCCGCCGGCCACTTCCCCTTAGCTCCCATCCTTTCTCTCCTAAATTCATTCTTTCCTAAATTAAATCGTTTTAATTTTGGTAAGTTTTTGAATTCAAATTCAAACGAATTTGAAATTTCAAATTATTTCCTAAATTATTTAGTTTAATTTTGGAAAGTCATCCCTCAATCAAGGATTGTTAAAATCTGAAATTGATTGTGAATCAATTCAAACTCCTACATTCATTGAACATAGTCACCTCTTTCCCCTCTCTCTTTGGCCGGCCCACCCCCTCTCTCCAATTCAATCAATCTACATTAATTCCCTCTGAACAATTCCCCATCCAATCCCAACCTAAGCTGCCGCACCCCCTTTCCTCCCTCTTACTTAATTAAATTATTCCCATAAACTCTCAAATCAACCTTCCCCAATCTTTCCCAGTCCTAGCCTCCTCCTCCCAAGCTCTCCCCTCTTTTCCTCGCTTTCCCTGAGATTCCTGCTGGCTGTCCACATATTCCAGCAAGATTGTCTTGCTGTCCTGCACCCCCGAAGGTCACAGATTGCTGTCCAAAAGCTCCCAACATCCTATAGAAGCTGTCCAAGGCTTTTCTGAACATTGTAAGTTGCTGTCCAGATTTTTTGGACGCTGTTTGGAGGCTGTCCAGAATATTTCTGTACGTCTTCTTGCTGTCCAGCCTACTGGGAGATCGTCGTTTGCTATCCGGAAGTTCCAGCACACCAAAATCTATTGTGCCCTCATGCATGGCTGATCCGGAACTTGATCACGAGTTCGTTCGTTTACGACGACCAAGGCCATGTCGATATCCTCAACTCTCCATTCTTCGACCTCAACCTCGAGATTGACCAAACTGTGGAGGAATACGTAGAGAGGATTGCATTCACCCTCGCCGCCGCCATCGACGAACAAATCTCTTCCGTCCAGTGGCAGATTGTTTCTCCTTGACGAAGGTAAACTCTTCCTCCAAATCTCTTATCTTCCTAGTTGCTCTCAGTTGTGGCCTTAATTGATTCATAAAGATTGTGTTACTATCCTCCACTAAACCTAGTACTATATAGAGAGTTGAGTGAATGATCTATTTCATAGTGACTAGTCTCATTGTTATCTTAGGGATTTTCGTTGAAAATCTTTCATATATGCTTTGATTAAGTAATTGATTATTTTGTGATCTTAACCTTTAGTTGTGTGACTTGGACTAAGCTAGTTTCATCCCTTATTGTTTTATTTCATCATTTAAATCACTACAAGCTTACTAATCAATATTGCCCTATAATTTAAAGCGTGCAAAATTCTTTTGTAACATTGCCTAATCATTTTAGTCCTGCATCACATTAGTATTAAAGTACAAGTGCATACTTTTTTATTATTTGGCATTTAAGCAGCATGTTCATTATAATTTATCTCCTTCAATTCAGGTAATTGCATAGCCTTATCATTCATGTTTGATGATCGCTGCAAGCGTTATCTGTCTGTGATTATATTCTATCTCTTCGTGGGTGTTAATAGATGTCTAATAATAATTTTTATAAACCTCAACACTTTCGTAAGGACTTTTGGCTTGTAAGAAAGCTAGGATGGCAAATTAGAGCAAATTAGTGATCCATTCGTTCTAGGCATTGCAATATTGTACCACTAATTCTTCATGCTCCTTTGCTAAAATTTTTATTTATTTAAACAAACATATACTCTTTCGTCAGTGCAAATAATTCTTGTTAAGATTATTTTGCAGTAACTTTAGCTCATTAATTATTTGCATAAAAAAGTTTATATCTGTAGGTTTGACGGACCTCATGTTTGTATTTTTTTTTGTGTTGATTTAGGCAGAGAATGTTATTTTAGCCATGTGGTTTGGCCCAACAATTATTATTATATTTGTAGCAGCTTCATTAATTATTTACATCAAGAATTTATATATGTAGGCCAAAGCTAATGATGGGGAGGACCCAGCACTACTTCACTTGATGTCTGAAAATGGTTCTGATGGTCATACGGAATATTTGGCGGCAACACTTGCTGAACATCAACAGCATTTAGTAAGCCTAGAGGTGAAGAAGTATTTCTCGTATAACTAGCACAATGCTTCTATTGTTTTTGAATATGGAATAGCATATCTAATTACTTGAGAGGCAATAATAACTCTGTTAATGCATTAATGATATTTCAGGTAGCTTTCTCACGAATAAATGGAAGCAGTGCTTAACAAATAATAGTTATTAAACGTAATTGTTTTTGTGTTTGGTTCAGTTTTTTTATTTTTAGAACCCTTTTGGGAATTAAGGTTCCCTGTCTTGTTCTTTACTGTTTCTGCTGGGATTCCAATCTTGCGGAGTTGTTTGTCTTGATTTTTTACTTTTTGTGTTTCCTCATTGGTCGTCTCTTAATGCTTCCTTGGATATTTTCGTTAATTTTAAATGTTATTGACTAAAGATGTCAATATTGTGATTCTATGCAGAGCAAGTTCTCATTATAAAATTGTTTATCAAGCTCTCCCTAGAAACCACATTTGTTGAATCCTTATGTAATTGTCACTTAATTTTATTTTTCTTACCGTGTTATGAGAATTGATCTCAGGGGTTGCTTTATTCGAGTCTAGTCTGTGCAAGAAAATTTTGTTTTTCAACCTATTATTGACATAGGAAAACGAGTTCCTAATTGTGAAATGAGAATCAGAACCAATGTACGTAAGAAGTGATGGAAGCTCCAAGGTATTTCCAAACAATTATACTAGATATGCATGGATGATGTAGCAAGAATTTGAAGGGGAGAAAAAGAAGATTATTTTTAGTGCTAGGAATAAGACAGTTACATAAGAAGATTGGAGACACACTCACCCAAACTAAGGGAACGAACTCACTCTTGACAGAGGAATCACTCTTAAGAAAACCATTCAGCTTAAATTATGCCAGTAAAAACAGTGGCTAAACTTTTACAATACAAGTGCTTATAAATCCCAAATAGGCCACCCTGTGTAGTGAATGGGAAGTGGATTTATTGCTTGGATTTTCTAGCTGTCGGGACCAGCTTCCCATGCACTAGCTGTTCATTGGAACTGTAGCCATTGGATGGTGTTAGATGCATCATCCTCCTGCCCTTCATCAAGAAGACTCGTCCTACAGTCTGGTAACTTTTTTGTAATTCTGCATAGATTAGTCTTCTTGTTATTGAGTGATATAGGATGTCAGGATCTGAGGTTCATTAATGCTAACAAATGATAAGATGAGCAAAGAAGCGCACAAAAGATCACAATCGCACTTTCTCAACTTTAAATCTATGCAAAGATTAGCATCTTTTGATGTAAAATCAAAAAGCATATTTGATTCTTTCCAAACGATAATATTAAAGTCACCAATTGGCGCACGAATATAAATTTTCAGTCATTTCACACCAAAAAAGTAAAACTAGATTGTACTAGACTTGATAATATTTCAATTCTGCTTAAAAACCAATCACAAATAATTGTCAACCTACATATGTGATTCATAATGCAATGACAAAATACATGCAGACATAATTTCGCAAAAAATGATGTGAAATGTCCTATTTATATGAAAAGAATACTTATCTTTCTTTCATTTTGCAAAATGAACCGTCATGATGCATTCAAAATGGCAAAAATCTCTTAGATAAATCTCGTTGTTGACCTGTAAGCAGCAAACCGGACCTAGCCGGTTGAACTCACCCACGACCAAAGCCCCCACGATCTCTACGGTTGCTCCCCATGACCTCTCCAACCGCCTCTCTCGACACAAAATGACGTTCCCTCCCATTTGGTCTGATACGCTCTCAGAATCGAAAAAAAATTGCAAGCAAGGAAAGGGACCAAACCTCGTCACTTCCGACCTCCAGCAACTTGTCCAAACCCGCCGCCGCCTCTGCTCCTCATCCCACCGCCGGCTTAACCTCCCGCGACCTGTCCGACGCCGACCCGAGCCGTGCGTGGCCTCCGCCTCTCACCCGATCGGGCTTCTTCCCGATTCCTCTTCCTCCCTCCCTATTCTATTATATACATATATTATAATATATTTTAAGATATTATAATATATATATATATATATATTATATGTTATATTATATAATGCATATATATTATATTATATAACGTATATATATTATATTATATATATTTATTTATATTTAAATGAAATTAAATTAAAAGAGAGAGAGAGTGAGAGATAAAGAGAAATGAGAGGATTTTTTTTAATATGTATGAAATCAAATTGAAGACTTGAAGGAAGTCCCAGGGTTGATTCGGTCCCCCGAAGCCCTCGATCGTCGAGCTAATCCGATCGAGGGATTGAAGACTTGAAGACTCAATCTCCTCGCCGTTGATTTGATCCGGTCGAGTCGAGCCTAAAGGGCAAATGCCCTCCTTACCTCCCGGCGTCGGGGAGGGGACGCCGGGAGGCTGCCGAATTTTTCTCAAATATTTGGGACTAGAAAATTTTTGGACTCATACAAATTTTGGAAAAAGTGGAGAACATTCAATCAAAAAAATAATAATTAATTTAATAATAATTTCAACCTATCATTTGATCGACTAATTAAATTGATAATCAACAAATTAAATAATCTAATTTAAACAAAATCATATTATAATTAATTGATATTCTAATTAATTTATTTATATATTAAAAAAAAAACTTTAATTTAACTCCTAATACTAAATAATAAACTTTTAAATTTTGAATTCAATAATTGGTCAATTGATTAACCTGACATTAAATAAAAATCAAAATTTCTAAACTAACTAACTAAATGAAACCGGAACTCTTAACTTATTAAATTAAAACTTAAATCCAATCAAATAATCGATCAATCAATTCAATTTAAAATGATGTAACAATTTTAAAATATAAATTAATCCCAAAATTCAACTCAAATCAAAATAAAATCTTTAAAATGGTTAATTGATTAATCTAATAACATCGAACTTTAACCAAATAAATGAACAAATTGATTTAATACATTTAAAAGTTTTAAACTAATAAATTAAGCAACCTGTGTACAAGCGGACAGGGAATTCATAGTGCTCACAACAACCAGCATACAAGCAAGGATAAGGAGCTTGTATCGAACAAATCAGTCCACCTAAGAGGGAGAATATGGGAATTTGTAGCAAGCAAAATAATTCTCATATAACTAAACACAATCTCCTAGCATCTATTGAGCAAACCTCCTCTAGGAATTGTGTCAACCGATAATAAAGAAGATAAAATTATTTGAAATGACATATATATCATTGCTGAAGCAAAATTCATCGATAATAACGCCACCGGATTCGCAACCTGTGTACAAGCGGACAGAAGGCGTTCGTAGGCCCCTAAGTAAAATCTCAGGCAATTTTCTAAATAAAATCACTGGCACTATGGATCCTATTTAAATATTTTAAAATTTTCCCTTATGTATTAAATATGATCCCTTAAACTCAAGTGCTATTACCCTGCATGTGCTCCGGTCAACATTTTAAAGTTACAAACACAAATGTTTGAGAATGCTGCGCATGGTCAAATGCTACAACCCGCATGTGCTCCAATCGTCACATCTAAGTCCCAAATCCAATGATTCGAGAATGCTGCGCAGGGTCAAATGCTACAACCCGCATGTGCTCCAATCGTCACATCTAAGTCCCAAATCCAACGATTCGAGAATGCTGCGCGGGTCTAAATTCAAGTCTCATCCTCCTCCTCGAAAGGACTGGAGTCGACACGACTTAAATCATAAAATGTATCTCAAAATCCTACGAAAACACTAGTGACTTTAACGTCACCCCGATGATGGCCGTGTTGACACGAAATCTCAACCAGAGGGGTCAAATCTCAAATTCAATAAAAGCCCGAATTCTTAACATGAAATACATCATTTAAAAACTTAAAACTAAAACCCATCCACCTCCCGCAAACATTTGTCGGGGGTGATAAATTTGAAATTAACCTCAGCTCACAAAGAGCGAATGCGTATCGGGTGTATCGCTAAGATTCATCTTCAAATAGTCTCTTGCCAGCAGGGACGTGGCACGTGCCCTCTGATCGGGTGGTTTCGCCGCGAAATGGCACTATTATATTACGATCACGGCCAAAGCCCGTATGTTCCCTAAAGGCGTCAAACCCTTGAGCGATGAATCATAGGGTATAGTCGATAGGCATAAAGCCCTCTGTCAGCTAAGGTGGATTCAGATATATCCCCTTAGATAAACACCAACCCAGGTCTACAAGGTATTCTTGGACGAAGCAACCCATGGCTGCCGACAAGGTGCTTTCTGTCAAGTTGGGTCGACTACCTCCTCTGACTAAGTAGACCAGGGATTATGACAGCCCGGGACGACGGAACCATGGGATCTTGATCGGGCTCGTCTTCTTTCCCCCCACCACTAGTTTTAAGTTTGTGATAATAATTTTTAAATCATAAAGTCAAATCTCAAATTCAAACCCTAAAATTGTTGCTATTATACGTTAGATTTATAAATTATGCTATCTCTTTAATAACTAGCCTTAATCGAAAGTTCTCTCTTGTTATCAGGAGGGGTAATTAACTATAGGGGCTTGCGTCTATAGGAAACCAGAACTCATATCAAAAAGTCCTCACAAATTGAGGGCGAAATCTCTGGGTAGTGTCTTATCTAAAACCCAATCTGCCTTCTGAAAATTCACCCGGAACCTAATTTTGTTAAAACTCTCTACCGTCATCATCAAACAAGAAAAGAAAATAGATTCGATGGCGCGGAGAGGCCGGGAATGCATCCTATGAAATTTTCGGAGCCCACACTCGTCCTACACATGAATGGGGGGCGCACAAAAAAAATCAACATGAAATGAAAATTGCAAAGAGAATGCACACAAGCGTGTATATATATATATATATAGGCTCTCCTTGACTATCTCCTTGAAATTCCTTTCTCTTTCATCCGTTCTCTCCCAAAAAAATTTTCTTTCTCATTAACATGCCACCAACATAAATGGAACATCCTTTTTTCTTTATATTCTCCGTATATATATCTTTCTTGATGTGGTAAGTGAGTTATTTTGACTCTTTTATGTGATATTGCTAGACAAGGGACCATAGGCGGAGCCATAGTGGGGGCCTTGGGGGCATGACCCCCACTAGGCCATTAACAAAAATGTATAACAGTAAAGCCCACAGCAAATGCAAAATCCCTTGGATTCGAACCCATTTCATTTTGGAATATTTTCATCCTACTTAAATGACAAAAATCCATTTCTTCTTTTCTCTTCATGTCTGATTACCTGTATCGAAATGTAGGGACTTGTGAATCAACTGAAAGCAGCAGTTCCAACAATGCAGAAGTCGATATTGGAGCTCACAGAAGAAGTGAATACTATATCTCCAATTTCCCTTGAAGAAAAGAGAGAACAATCCAGTTCACCTGTTGAGACCCAATGCAGTGGAAGAACTTCAGTATGCAGTTCTCACTTCTACTCTTGATAAACATATTTGCTGTGATCTTGCACTTTGATATTGATTTTTTACACCTTTCTCTGGCTGGCTTTGTCGTACAAAAGTTGTAAACTGATCAACTTTTGGATGTATCTTATGATAGGAGAATACCACAGGTGCAATTGTTGAGATGACTTCTAGCGTCTCCTTAAAAGCCTCTGACAAGCCTGTTTTGAAACTACCTAATTTGTTTAATATAACTCCAAATTGGTCACGGAAGACTACTCACGGGGGAAAGCAGCATTCTGTATTTTCCCATCCTGAGAAATCAAAAAAATTGCCAAAGGATAATTCAATTGCCTCACTTTTTGGGGGTGATCATGCCAATTTTACCGAAGAAGGTTGGCACCTTCCTCTGTGGTTCTTTTATTCTCAAGACCAATTTGACAGTTTATACAATTTTACATTCTTACCTATGGTGGTATTGCACCATGGCTTAGCAAGACTAGCATTTTCTTTCTTCACAATTTGCAGATAGTGATATATATGCTCAGAATCTTAGGCGTGCTGTTCGTGAGGCCGCACTGTCAGGGCCATCAAAAAATTCTGAGAACGCAGGGGATAAAACCAGCAATGCTGGTTTAGAGCATTTCTTTATTCCCCTTTCGAGTGATTTTCCTCAAAAAGAGGGTGTGGTCGGGAGTCAACGAAAACACCTACTTTTTTCTTCTCGTGACAGTGAAGAATCTCTTGAACAAATTTTCTCACCTTCATATTTGAAGGATGAGCCAGTCTTTGATGATTGCTATGAAGACTTGCTTGGTATGTCCATCAAAGTTCAATTGCTTTGCTCTCTCATTTTTACCATCTATTGATTGATGCTATCAGGCTCTCAACGATTTATGTTGAACTGCAGCGCCACTGTCAGAGACTGATGCTGCCTTAATGGAAACTTCTAGCTCGTTACAGCACAATTTATCCCCTTGTTCGTAGTTGATGGGCTAGCATCTCCTTTATTTTTTGGTCTATTCTTTGTCCTATTTAACTTTTTATTTGAATATCGTCTTCTAGTGAGATGCAAGCTCATCAAGTCTCTCGGTGATTTCTCATTGTGGTATAGATTTAGGTCATCTGCTGTGTTTACGTGCAAAAATTATTAGGTGCTGATAACGTATGTAGAGCTATGTGCATAAAGCGGGGGGTGCGTAGTTGTGTACTCATGGAGTCAATATCACAGTTGTGTATTGTATTTGAGCATGTGTGCACAGATGTATACTCCTACTTCATGCTTATAACTCAACATACTTTGTGAGAGGCTTTTAAACCCCAATGTTGGTGTGTTCTGTTTATATGTTAAAGTGTCCATGAATTGCGGAATTTTGGTGGATGAATATTGAGAAAACGTCTTCTGCATATAAAGTTGATGTCCAATGGTTTCAATTTTGCTAAAAGTACAAGCAATTTCACTCCCCGACTTGACCTGCAGAGTGCACCCAGGCAGGAAAGGTATTAAAGATGGCTTGTACAAGAAAGTCCTCCACGACCAATTTTGGAGTTAGATTAATGTGTAGTTTCAAAGGAAGGCTTGTTAGAGGCTTTCTCAGGATGAAAGGAGAGGCTAGAAGTCATCTGCATTTGTGGTATTCTCCTGCAGTTGAGTAGGTCCAAGAAGTTATCAATTTACAACTTTCTGACTGCAAAACCATTCCTGAGAAAGCTAGGAAAAAAATTAATATCTTAGATTTCATTTGACAGTTTTATTAATTTTTTTCAGATCGTAATTATAATTTTTATTTTATTATTTTTTTGCTACTTAAAAAAAGTTTGTATTAGAAACTCCTTTCTATAAAAATTTTTAAAAATTATATTCTTTACAATAGCTTTATGTTATGAGCAAAACGGTGAAGTCCATATTGTGAACAGACGTTGTTTTGGATAGTTTTGTGCATCGTCGCCTTGAAACTTATGTCAATTTGGCCTTTTTGCATTGTGCGGTGACTTGAGAAGTATATAGCTATTTTTTGGTATTCTTGACGTTTCAAATGTAATGAAGAAGTCTGTTTTGTGAACAAGTGATGTTTAGACAACATCGCACAATGTTTCATACGTAGGCAATCGATTTTGACTCTTGCTCAATTGATGTACGAGAGGTCTCCCATTAGGTAAATTTGATGTTTTGATCACATCGGCGCAATACGTTTGATGACCAAAATTCATTCATGTAGTTTTTTTGACAATGTGGCACTCACCAATGGTTACTTTCATTGTTTGATTTTTCTGATTTACGTGCGAGTCTCTTATTTGGCAAATTTGGTATTTTGAATTCATCAATGCGATCCGTTTTGTAATCGGATGAAATTTGAGTTATTCGACTATGGTCACTTGCCCGTTCGTTAGTCGCCTTCTTTGGCACACTCGAGCGGTCCATATTTGTTGCTTACTATATGACCGTGCTGATCTCTAAGTGTATGTATTGGATGTCATACTAGAGTCTTCACCTTTGCGAATTTCCAAGAACTCATTCGGATGTCTTGCTAATTGTTCTTCCTTGTAAATATCTAGTGTTATATAGACATTGATGCAATAAGCAAACTGAGCTTTAACTTGTATTGAAAGAGTTGCTGATCTCTAACGATTTCCCTCGAATAGAAGCGAGTATGACGACAATGATTAGGAGTTGAATTTGAATTGGCTTGATTGATGATAGCTTATTGAGCCAATAGGGATTGTCATTAATCCGATGCTTTGTGTTGATGGACTTGTTGATGACGAATTCTTTTGATAGAGAATGAGAGTTCCTTCTGTCCTAGCTTTACGCTTTGATAGATTTAATGAAGGAGTTTTATCTGAATTATCTTATTTGACTTGTCAGGATTTGAATATACCTTCTTCCATAGCATTCTGCTTTGACGTGCTTGACCTGATTTGTTATCTTTGACTTATCAAGAGTAGAATATGCCTTCTGTCTTAGTATTTAAGCTTTGATGGGCTTGATGAAGGGATTATGCCGCTGACTTGGCCTTTAAGGTTTGTGTTCGGTCGATGGAAGATGATCATTAGTTTAGATTTTTATAGATAACAAACTTTATTAATGACAATATTCTCTAGGTTCAGCCTCAAACTTTGTACAAACTACGGGATGACTTCTTTTGTCCTTAGTTTTGTGCTTTATTGGATATGCTGAAAAAGAGAAACTCCTTCGGTCTTCGTTCTATTCTTGATAGATTTATTAAAGTGAATAACACTTCTAATTTGATAGAGATATTGATTTTTGCTTGGTGCCTTGAGTTGAATGAGATATGTCTTCTAGACTTTGCCTTATTCCGTTTGTCAGTTGAGAAAATCTTACAAATTTTAGTTGCTCTGACTTGTCAAATTTGATATGTTCTGAACTTGCTAGTATTTGTCATTAGGTTAGATGGAAATAGAGGCTTTCCTACCACAACTAGGGGTGTCAAAATGAGTTTTCGAGTGGGGTTCGGGTCTAACAAGAAATTGACCCACTTCTGGCTGCTCCAACCGAACCCAACCCGATTGGGCAAACAAGAATATCAGACCCAAATCTAACCTGTTGAGTTTTTGGGTTGACCCGACCTGACTCGTGAACTCACAACCGTGCAAGGCTGCGAGCGCGAGCTTGGGCAAGGCAGGCGAGCGCTGGACGCAGGGGCGAGCACGGGACGTAGGGGGCTATGGAGTGAACTTTTGAATGATGTAAGAATACACGTTCTAGTAATCCTAAATAATGCTTAGATTTTTTTTTATATATAAATAACAAACCCCACTTAATATACGCAAGTATACGTGTCAAATCAAGTAATAAAGTGATAGAGTAGAGTGTCGAACCCATGAGGAAGTGTTATGCTTATTTACAATAAAATACTATAATTTACTCTAATTGCATGAATTATCCTACTGGAATAAAAATAATATTTTTAGAATTTTTATCACTGAATAGAATTGTAGAATAGTGGATACAATATGTAATAAAAATATTTTGGATTGATGAAAGCAAATTTTAGATTTTTCCTAATTAGACTCTTCATGATAATGTGATTTAGAGCATACGCATCCCTAGATCTTTGTCGAGCTTGTAGGGGTGAAAATGATATTTATTGATCTCCTACAGTTATAATATCTCCTTGAAAATTTAGAATATTTAACATCCTATGTCTAGGCATGCCAACATTTTATTTTAATATTCCTGGTTGTTCTTGCATTCCTCCGTCGAGGC
The DNA here is from genome assembly GCA_019925795.1 of Dendrobium chrysotoxum. Lineage (NCBI taxonomy): Eukaryota > Viridiplantae > Streptophyta > Magnoliopsida > Asparagales > Orchidaceae > Dendrobium > Dendrobium chrysotoxum. The sequence continues at coordinate 46,344,174 of CM034301.1, forward strand.
TATATATCTCACTATATTTTAACTACACATGTCTACTATGTGCATTAAATAAAGAATGAGATAATATTGAAAACATCATTATATATTTAAAGAACAAGGGTCTTCATTATTATTTAACTTATTTTTTGCATCATTAATTTAAAATAAGAGATTTAGTCAAACATAAAATAAATGACAGGCAAATTTATTTTCATTAAATTTGTAGAAGAATAAAAATATAAGAGATTGATATCACCAAGAACAACCAATGTATCTTATATACACTTCTTGTTTCTTTACTTACAGAGTTGCTTCAACAAACACATGCTAAATACTCCAATGAATTATATTTTGTACTTCCCTAGCATCTCTTAGATTTTACTCTAAAAGAAAACTAGAGAAGTACAATAAAAAAGTATTGAATTTTACACTAGTGACTGAATTCCTCTACAAACAAAATATAACATCTATTTATAGGAATACACAACAAGGTAACCAGCACTGCGGTGCATGAAAGATTGGCGGCGCGTCGCGCTTAAAATGAACTAGCGCCCTAGCATTGAATTTTCTGCTCCGTCGTGGCGCTTGATGATGTGGAACAGTTGCTTAGTGAGCAATCACAACCTTTCACTAGAACAACGTGGGCTTTGGAAGTTATAATTGCAATGTCGTGGTGCTGTTGACATTCGAGAGCTGCGGTGCCTGATTGAAAAAAATTGGCGCCATGGCGTGAGAAATTATGGCGCCACATTTAAATTTTTGAGAACTTGGCACTGCCAAGTTGATTTGGAAACGCTGCGGTGCTGGATGTGTCGACGTTCTAGCGCTCGAAAATAAAGAACATGGCATTGCTATGTCCAAAATGTGGCGCCTCGGTGGTGTTGAAGGTGATGCTGTGGTGGTGTTTCTTCCTAAGTTGTGGCGTTGTAGGCTCCTTAGTATTTTCTGCCATTTTTTAGTTTTTCCTGTACAAAACCAACTAAAACAACACATTTTCAATGCAAATAAAACATATTAAATAATACATAATTTATACTTATCACGAGGCGGGGTTACGGTACGAGCACGGGGCAGGGTCGCTGTGCGATCCTCGAGGCTAGGTCGCAGTAAGAATGCGGGGCTGGGTCGCAATATAAGCGTTGCGGGGGGGAGGTCGCTACACCAAAGTGACCGTGGGGAGGGGGTCGTGGTGCGAAAGCAAGGTTGGGTCGCGGTGCGAGTGCAAGGAGAGTTCGCGGCTTCAGTGCGAGCGCGGGGAGGGGGTTGCAGTGAGAATTTAAGGTGGGTCACGCTTCTATACGGGAGATGCCGGGTCAGCTCCAGGTTAAGTTTGGGTTGACTCGAACCCGACCTGGATTTACATTTGGGTGAGAATTTGACACTCGAACTTGACCAGTTTCCTAAATGGGTTGGCTCGAATTCAGAATTTTTGAGTTGGGTTCGGGTCATGTCGAATATTAACACCCCTAACCACAACCACTTTTCATAGCTTATTGAGTAGGCAAAGCTGTCAGTGACTAGGTTGCATTTGGGCTTGTTGAGTCTAACCTTATACACTTATTCAAGCAATGGACTTGTACTACAGCAGCTCAGACTTCTCCAACTTGATTTGTTGTCATTACCAAACTTGAAAGTCTCCTCACTTGAACATCAGGATATTGACAAGTTGAAGAATGAATATTACACTTTTGTAGGGATCATGCTCGTGCAAATTTAAAGGCTTCAGCTTCTTCCCTACATTTATATAATAACATTGATTATATTATTGATGATTTTAAATATTTTTTTTATCTTTATGTGAAGCACGATGTCGACCCAAATAAATATTTAAAATATCCACTTTATTAAAGGGAAATTTTGATAGTTATTAGATTTTGGGATTTTAAAGCATAAAAATATCTCGTGTCTTACAGGAGAATTGTTATGATCATCTCAAATGCATTCTTACTTGCAAGAGAATTTTGAGATATAACATATTACACCTTTAATGATATTCTAAAAATACATTTTCTTTGCAAGAGAATTTTTAGATGATCATAGTATATTTTTTATTACGTTCTTGAAATGCATTCTCAATTTGTGAGATAATTTTAAGAAAATTTTAGTAAACTTGTATAGTGAGAGTATTTTTTTTTAAAAATTTCAAGAGATCTTTTTTTTTTAAAATACAATAATCTTTAGCTTACTTTTCTAAGCATACTATTTCCTTAGATATCTCCTATTGATAGACTGCATAGGTCTTTGACCGCTCATGTTGATGAGTTAATAGGCTCCTCCTTGATATACCTCCTTAATGATGAAGGGGCCCTCTCAATTTGGTTCGAATTTATTACCAATTCTTCTATGAGAAATGATTGGTCTTCTCAGCACTATGACCAATTTTCCTTCTTAAATGTTCGAGGACGAATTAAGCGCTCAAAAGATTCGGACATCTTTGCTCGGTAAATCTTTAGATTTTGATGAGCTTGAAGTTTAATTTCATCCAATACATTGAGCTCTTCCATCCTTAAGAGAGCATTCTATTCTTGAGCGAGGTCATATTGAATAGCTACTCGAAGTGATGACAATTCGACTTTTAATGAAAATTATGCTACAATTCCAAACACCAAAGCATAATTAGTAGCTTTTGTTGGTGTATTGTATGTAGTGCGGTATACCCATAACGCTTCTACGATATTTGTATGTCATTCTCTTTTATTTTTGGCAATAATCTTCTTCAGTAGTTTTATCAGTGTTTGGTTGAAGGTTCTTGCCAAGCCATTACCATTGTATTATAAATAGATGAATATCACTAGTCAATTTTGTGATGATCGATGAATCTATTTTTCTTTGTGCTTTTGAAAGTTGGGTTATTGTTTAAAATAATGCAGCGTGACACATCGAATATGTAGACAATATTATGAGTAAAAAGTTGATTACACGCTCGACAGTAATATCTTCGAAGAGTGCCGCAGCCCACTTAGAGAAATAGTCGATTGTTGCTAAAATGAAACTATGTCCAGTTGATGATGGTGGATCAATTGAGCCAATTATATATGTTCCACAACACTCAAATGACCAAGATGTAACTATCGGGGGCAATAGATTTGGTGGTTGATGTAACATATTACCATGCAATTAACACTTGTGACATCTCTTCGCATGTTCAATTCAATCTTTCATCATCATTGGCTAGTAATAACTCATCCTTTTAATTTTAATGGTCATTTTCTTAGACATGATTTATGTGCACCTGTTGACCTCATTTTTGTATGAGGTCAGTAGGACCAATCCAGATCTTAGTATCTTTTCAACCCTTAGGATCCATCTTAACCCTAGGATCAATATGATCTTAGATCAATCCAGACTTTAATATTAATCCAGATTCAAATCAATCTTAATCCCATATTAATTTTAAACTCAATTCAATCAAACTCCAGGCTAATCTAAATCCTAGGATCCTCTTAGGCTCCATCCCTTGAGATCTATTTAGGACCTAGGATTCTTCTAGATCACAGATGTTAGGATTTCTAGACCTTAGGATCCTTCTAGTCTCTAAATCCTAGGACTTTCCTATACCCTAGGTTTCTTTTAGATTCCAAAACCTTTTGACCTTTCTATGTCTTAGGATTCTAGAAGACCCCAGACTTTAGGGTTTCTTAGATTCTAGAACCCTTCCAGAATCTAGACCTTAGGATCTATCTAGATCCCATGATCCTTCTAGGCTCCAGATCCTAGGACCTTCTTAGAACCTAGGATTCTTTTAGACTCCAGATCATATGATCTTCTTAGGCTCTAGGACCTACTCTAGATTCTAGGATCAATTTAGATTTTGTATAAATCTAGATTCAAACCAATACAGACCCCAGACTTTAATCCAAGCTTCTATCTAGACTTTAATCTATATTCTTAATTCAAACCTCAATCAAAATCTAGGATTCAATCCAGTTCAAAATCCAAACTCTAGTTCAAACCTTGATTTTATCTTTGATTAAGTTTCAACCCTATCCTATCACTTATGATCTCCAATTGATCATAAATGATTTGGGTAATTCAAATCCAGTCATTTAAATCCAAAGTCAAATTCAAATCCAGAAATCCAGACCCAAATCTAAGACTAAAGGCTTAGGTCCTGAAAGTCTTTTCCAGTGAATCTTTGAACACTTCAAAACCCTATCAAATGACCTCTGATTCAGAGTCTGTCATTTGCATACTGATGTGACATATCTCTAGAGGCAACCCTCCAAATTTGAGCTCATTCTGAGATCTCTAACCCCAGAAATGGAATTTATCTCCAAAGGCTGTAAAACCTTCAAATATTTACAGCCTATGCCACTGGACTTGCCACCCAGTGGATCCTGACCTTGGAGCTTTCTCCAAAGCTTCCAACCACATCCAGACCTTTAATCCTGACCTCTTGAATATTAAACTACATTTTGTTGGACTCATTTTGACCTCTAGTTAACCAGGGGTCAAAATGACCAAAATATCCCTTAGGGGTTCAAATGCACATTTCAAATCAAATGACCTCCAAATTATTTGGAACCACTTCCAACAATTTTCAAACATCAAACCAAACTTGTTGGACCCAAAATCAGACCTTGGGTCAACTTGGTTGACCAATTCAACCTAGGTTGACTTAAAGGCCCATTAAGGGCCCAAACATGTCATTTTAACCATATGACCTCTCCAGACCTTGAGACTACCACCAGTAGACTCAGAATGTTATTTTGAACTGATTGAACCCAGTCCCTGACCCTGGGTCAACTTGGTTGACCAAGTCAACCTAGTTGACCAATTAGGCCCATTAAGGGCATGAATATGTCATTTAATATGAATGACCATTCCAGACCCTGAAACCACCTCTATCAGACTTCATTCATCAAATCAAATCACTCCAGCTCAAATTCTAGTCCTATGTCAACCTAGTTGACCAAGTTAACCCAGGTTGACCAATTCAAACCCTTAAGCTCTTTCACTTTGAATCAAGCTTCAAATGTTTTCAAACTCCTCTGATTACTTCCCTTAGTGATGTAGATTTGATTGGACCCATTAACTCAATCATTAGTTGACTTGGTCAACTAAGTCCAAGTCTACTCAAATTCCCTTCCTTTGGTCAAATTACTTTCCATAGGTAATCAAATTCCCTTGAGCTTTAAATCTACCTCAGTTTACATTTCAAATTTATCTAGAACATTGGTGAGTCAAATCTAATTGATTTAACTAAGTCAATTTCAAAAGAACTTGGTCAAACCTCTTTGATTACTCACTAGTTGGCTTATATATTATATTTGCCTCTTTAAATACTCTTGGGCTCAATCCATCAGCACTCAAATCTTCATTCCTTGCCACATCAACAGTCAATTTGACAGTTGACCAATCAACCCATTCAAATTATCAAACAAATGGTTTAGGGTAGTCAAAGATGGTCAAGCTAGCCTTAATCATTCTCCACTTCATTCTAGACCACTCTAACAGCTTTAAACATTCTCTGGAATGTTCCTAAGCTAAAATTAAGCTCTGGATTAGAACTTAATCCAATGCACATGGTCCCAAGACGGTTAGGCAAGGACAACCCCTTTACACCCCATGTCATTGCCTTGTCCTCTCCCATGTGCTCCGAACCACTCTATGCCACATGGCAGGCATCAAGGGATGCCCCCAAAATAATCCCAGCCGTTCAAGGGGTCCAGGAACGTTTGAATAGGGCAAAAATGCCCAAATCAAGATCATTATGACTTGAACCCTCTCTCTACCTCGGCCCTCTCAAGTCCCAATCTCAGTTCATTCGAGCTTCTCAGACCTACCTCCACTTATTTCCAGCCCAAACCAGGCAGTCAAATCTCGCCAGCGGCCAGATTCTGGCGAGCTTAAGTCAAAGTACGTCCAAGCTTTGAACATATCGATTCAAGCATTTCCAGCTGGGGAAGTCTTCTAGAAGATTAAACGTGGACAATCAACAAGCTCAGAGCTCCCTTATACGGTTCAAGCCGTCCTAAAACCAAGGTGAAATTTATAACCCTAGGTAGAAGCACTTAGAGTAATTTAACTTTTTATTGAGTGCGTATTAAGCCATAAAAATTAATCCACATTAATGCTCTTCATGTTTGCTTTCTACGCTTAAAATTTTGTTAGATTTCGTCGTCTATTTTGTGAGAACGAGTTTTTTTCTTAGGTTAGGGCTTCAGTTCGGCTGGTTACTAATTGTACGCGTCCTAGACCATTGATCGCGAGATCAACGGTCCAAATCTGGCCTAACCACGGTTCTATCTAACTGCTGGATCAATCCCGCGGTATTGTTTCTGGTCCGGCTCAATCTAAGCCATTCATCCCTAAAGGCGGAAGATCAGACGGCCGCGGATTTGAGTTGACACGGATAAGTGAATGCCGCGTGGGGCCCACCGCCATTTAAATCATAGGGCAATGATTGCTGTCGCCATGTGGTTCTGAATGGACCAATGCCATGGTGCCATGTGGCATTTCCGCCGCCATAGATTAACTAAGGACATTTTAATTAATTTAAATGTATTTTAAACATTAAAAACTTCAAAAAAATGCTATAAATCAAATATAAATCCAAAATTCACATATTTTATATCAAATTGTTCAGTTTTTCAAGCTCTTTATTTTAAAATTAAAATTAAGTTAAAATATTTAACATATTTTAATTAATATCAAACATTTTAATATTTAATATTTTAATTAATATTTAATTAAAATAAATCCAAATATTCTTAGGATTTCAGATAATTGTTTTTTAAATACTCCCTAATTTTCAAAGAACATTTAGAGAATATTTTAATATTATTCTAGATTTATTTTGAATATTAATTATTCCAAATTATTTTGAATAGACTTAATTATTAAATTTCCTTAAAAATAATAATTAATAAAAATTCAATTTTAATTAGAAAAATTAATATTTTATATCCAAATTCTTGGAATACTAAATATTTTAATTTAAAATTAATTGTATAATTAAAAACTTCATTTATCTTAAATATTTCTAACTATTTAATTATTCTAATATTTAATTAACATTTAATCAATAATTAACTTGAAATAGTTTCATTTTATTTATAATTCTATCTTTAATTATCTTAAATAATCAGAGGATCTCTCATTAATATGTTAAACCTATTTTAAAAATACTTTTAATTATTTTAATCTAAAACTTATATATATATATATATATATATATATATATATATATATATATATATATATATTAAAACTTTTTTAAAAATTATATATTTTAAATTTCTAAAATTTGAGAGATCTCTTGGAATTTTAAGCATGGATTGAGCATGATTGAATAGAATTAATGGGGAATTGTTAGTGAGTAATTATATTCTAATTATTCACTAATTAAATCTTTAGTTATTTATATTGACTAGTATTTAATTCTTACATGCTTAGGAAGCACACACCACTTAGTTTAGGGCTCTCCTAGATTTAGGAATTGGTTGTGATTATGATTGTATCTTTCTCATGTATATCTAAGGGTTAGATAAACCATGATTTAAACCTACTCAAATCTAGTGTCACTAAGGACAATAATTAAGGACTTGATTAGAAAACTTAGAAAAATTCTAATAATTAGGATCTATATCATTTTAACTTGAAATTTTGAGTATTTGAACTTAGTGACACTCTCAGCCCTAGCAAATTTTGCACTGAATTTTGAAGTCATTAAGCCCCTTAATTAACTTAATCAAAATTAAATATTAATTAAGCCCTTAAAACTTTCAAAAAATATAATAAATCCAGTTTAAATCCAAAAATTATAAATAATATCTCTAACTGAGCAGAATTGAATTCTTAATCCATGAAAATTAAAATCAACCAGATTTGACAGCAATTTTAATAATAATTTAATTTTAAGTAAATTTAAACATTTATAATTTAACTAATTAAAAATAATTAAAAATTTAAAAATTCTCTCAAACACTTAGGAATCTCTTCTTAGATCATTTCTGACCTTTGGAGTTGATTCCAAGAAGTTTGGAGGTCATTTGGATTCAAATCATCAAAAGCCTTCTAATTAAATAAATTAAATAATTCAAATAATTCACCAAACTTTAAAAATTCATAACTAATTCAAATGAACTCCAAATTGAGCAAACTTAAAGGCATTCAACTCATATTAAGATCTAATATTTATTAAAACTATTAAGTTTATAGAAATCAATCAAATTTGAAAAAGTCAACTTTTGGTCAAACTTAGTTCAAAATCAAGTCAAAACTTCAAACCTTCGTAATAAAATGTAGAAAAATTCAAATCTAGCATACTTATAGTCTAATTGATCTTATTAAGGTCTAATATTTTAATAAAATATTAACATTTTAGAAATCACTTTTAATCAAAATATCAACTTTTGACCCCTTAATTAAATGATTAAAATAATCCAAAAATTCCAAAATTCAATAAATCTTCTAAAATTCTAGAAAACATCAAATTAACTTTAAAATCAATAATAAATCAATAATAATTAAAAACTAATCAACTTTCAAACCTTAACCAAAATCAAATCACTTAACTATACTGGGTACCACTGGGTAACCCAGGCTTACGAGGCTATTAAGTTAGCCCTAAGGAAGATGAAATAAACTTCACGGCCTCGATGAGCAACAAAGGTGATATCTAACAAATAATCAAAATTAATTTTAAAATCAAATTCAAATCATTAAGATTTAAACTTTAATTAAAATCTCCTTGAAGCGTTTTTAACCAATCAGAATATCAAACAACTTCAATCAAGTACCCTATTTAAGATATATCAAACCCACACAGCCTACCTCACACACTTTAGATGATTTGCTAGGACAACCAACTCTAATCTTAGACTAGGCCGGTATTTACTTTTCTGCCACTTGTGTGTGCCAAAATTTTCATGGTTTTCATTACATGCTGGTTGTTAGATTTAAGTAATTGATGTTAATGTGATTGTTTATTTAATTTCAACACTCTGTGTTGTGATTGTTTGTACGTTAGATCTACCCGTAGGTTATGGGCGATTTGTACTAATTCGATCTTATGCAGATGGCCATGCTCGTACAGGGCAATTACAAATTAAAGGGGGCAATTAAATAATTAAGCTTTAAAATTAATACTGTTTTCTGCAGGTGCTTCAGAAATTTGCTTAAGTCCCCCTTTAAGATTAAAAAGAGCATGGCCAAGCGTGACTGTGAATTTAAGCATTTAAAAATTTTAAAATATTAACTTCTTGGGATGTCAAATATAATTGTTGATTATTAGGATAACCCTATAGGATTGAGTTTAGATTTTTCAATTTTGATTAATGTAATTTAATTTGAATTGAGTTGTAAATTGTTAAGTACTTTGAGATGGGATTATAGTGATCTAAATTGGATTCCAAGGAGAAGAGTGAGATCCCTTAGGGGAGAGTACCTCTTCACTTAGAAATACAGTTTGAGATACTTTCAAGTATCCAAAGAGGAAAGATAACACCCATATTCAGAGAGAGTTTCTTTTCATTTGGATATCCAGACCCGACGATCCAAGGAGTTCCAAGAAGACGAAGAAGTGAAGAACGAGAAGAATCCAAAATCTCAAAGTCACTTGAGTCTTAGGAATAGAAATCCGAGTTGTTGTCAGTGGTACCCGACCACTTTACTTTTCCTGCAGACCCTGGGTTGTATAATTAAAAGGCACTTGCCTATAGACTTTCATTTTGAGTATTAATTTAATTGATTTGATTATTTACTTAATTTGATTGATGTTGATTACGATTAGGATTGCCTTCTCTTTGTAGTTTTTTGGAGATTATTGCATGTCGATTTTGATTTAGCCTGGAACCCGATCAGAGTGAGGGTACGATTAAATTATTTCTACTTAAATAAAATTAAAAGATTTAAGCTCACATAGCAATTCTAATGTTTTAAGAATTAAGCCCGGGACTGCTGGGGGTTTTTCATAAGCATATTTATTATACTTTCTTTCCATTTGCTAAGCACCTCCCCGTCTGCGGGTTTTGAAAGACCACTTGGTCTATGAGGGTGCAATTCTGTCCAATGGGATCTATGCATCTCTAGGATAAAACTATTTTTAAGCCTGATTTTAAAACTTCTTCATCCTGATTTAAGCATTTAATCGAGTTAATTTGCATGCACTGCATAAGATATAAACTTTAAAATGTCTAAAATTTTAATTGTATCTCAGTTTAAGCATTTCACCCAATATCAGTTAAGGGGTCAATTAAGAATTTGCTCTAGATGTCGACCTCAACTCTTTAAATCAATCTTAAATAACGTCCCTACCATTCTACATTTAAAAGATCATATACATGGTTTTGAAGCATTTAGGTGGCTTAGTTGGCTCCCCAATCCAGGCTGGGGTAAATCCAGATCCTACATTGTATTAGCTAGGTTTTAGGTCACTGATTTTTAGTACCCAATTTAGACTTAGGGTATGAGGCAGACTTTTAATCTTAAGACCTCAACCTCTAGAAATCTAATTCTCACTTTCTAATAAAATTGATTATTCAAATTAAATTTCTCTTTCAATCAAATTCAAGACCAACACTTAGGATAGGTCGGAGTGTTTCTGAAGTGATTCAGAATCCTAAGCACCTCCTACCCTTCTTCCTTGACTCTAGAAATAACTGTTCAAATTTGATCCATTCTCGATTGAAAATTCTAGTCCCTACCTCCTTTGAGATCGAACTTTGAACTCTTAAATGAAATTCGTATCACTATTTTAATTAAAAGTATTCATAGGAAATTTCTAGTTTCCTACGATGTAATTAACTACGAGGGCTTACGCTCGTAGGAGATTTAGAAACCCATATCAGATTTTTAAAATCAAAAATTTCAAAACCCTCAATTAATTACCTTTGGAAACTCAAACAAAAAAATGGCGATCGCTATTGTCATATTCAAGTAATTAACAATGAATGATATCTTATTTCTTTGGGATGATATATCATTTATTGATATAATTTTAAATATGAAATCAACGATAATTTATCCAGATTATCGTAGCCAGATATTTGATTGAACTTCATTTTGATCCTTTGGGATCGTATGTGGTTCTTTCCTGAATCTAGCTACGATATTCAGGATCAGATTTATAATTCTAAATTTGAACCCATTAGGAGATTTTATCTCTACCTTTCGAGGTAGTATATCATCACTAGTGGATGTTCAATTTCAGAGTTAAAATTTGAATATCAATCTTAGATTATTCCCAAAGATAATTAACATTTTCAAAACTATACATTTTCAATCAAAACAGCACCGCAAAGTCTTTCATGAACTTCAATCACAACCTTATTAACTTTCTTTCCTAAGCATTGCAACCACATTTGATCGAATGATCTACGATATAGTGTGTCATTAAGGAACGCATATCGCAATTTTTTCTATCTATGTAGTTAACGATTTATTTGTCGGGAGTTTACCTTCTTTGAAATTGTTTAAAATCGTCGATGAAAGATTGCCTCCAATCATCTTATTCTTTAACTTCTAAATAATTCCATCATGATTCTGAGGCCCTACTAGGTCTGTGCCTTCTAACAATCATTTGAGATTTCTTTGTTGATCTTGAGGAAGGATTTGTGGTAGAGAGTTAGGATCAGCCGCAATCGTATCATGATGGCTTGAGTTTGACAACCCTCTTCCTGTGGGGTTTGTGAGAAGATTGGTTGTAGCACTCGATGAGTGTGGACTCAAATCAACATGCACTCATCGTTCATGTTCGTCATTTCTTTTGCTAATTTTACTATATACTCTGCCTTGTCATTTAGGGCTTTATAGATCTGAGTCAAGTTAACATTTGGGATCTTCTTCATCAGTTCGAGAACCAATTTGTGATAGTGAAATAGCTCAGACTTGCTTGACACCTAAGACTTAAGTTATGATGAGCTAAGAATCATCAAAGATGTGAATTGTCTAGATTCCTGTTGAAATAGATATCTCGAGACCCATCATTAAAGCTTCATATTCAACTTTATTATTGGTTCGGGGATCAGTCAACCCGTATGAGTATCTCATTATTCCTCCTTCTGGTGTTATAAAGATAAGGCCAATAGCAGCTCGCACCCTTAGGAGATTTGGAGATTAGGCAGACTTGATAGATGAAGCTCCATCAAAGTAGATCTATCAGATTTGTAGCCTCTCATTTTCACGAATAAGGAGAATATGTTCATCAGTCAAGTTATCGTTGAGGTGTCAATCTACAGGTATTGGATGCACGATAAGAAAATTCGCTAGGATTTTCCATTTTATCGCTTTCCGGGGAATATATATGATTTCAAACGATAGAAGTATTACTGCCCATCTGGCTAAACAACTTGTCAATATTGATCTCGTCATTAAGAACTTCAGTGGATCGTTCTTTGATATCAAAGTGATTTTGTGAGATAGTATATAATGGTGGAGCTTTTAAGCTGCATAGATAAGAGCTAAACAATACTTCTCGATTGGAGAATAATGCATCTCTGCTTCAATCAATCTTTTGTTGATATAGTGGAGAGTGTCTTCCTTGCCTTCTTCGTTATGTTGTGCTAATAGTGCTCCAAGAGTCTCTTCCAGTGCGACTGTATATAGAATGAGAGGCTTCCTCGAAACTGGCGTTGTGAGAATAAGCAAACTCAATAGTTTGAAAATAAGATTTTGAATTAGCATACTTTTTATCCCACATAGCATTCTCAGACATTGACGTTTATAAATTTAATAAATTTGTTGGAGCACATGTGGGGAATTGAAATATCTTTTTTAAATTAACATGCATATTTTTTGATGCATTCATGTGATGCACTTGTATGCATTTTGATATATTTACATAACATATTTGCATGCTTTTTAATACAGTGCATATCATTGGGTTGATGCACGCTTCTTGAGGTAGTGACTCGCTTCTCAGAGTGGTGGCACTCTTCTCGGGGTCATCACATACTTCCCAAGGCTATTACGCACTCTTCGAGGTATCAACATGCTTCTCAATGCATCACATTTAAGCTTAAGGAATTATATTTTAATGCATGAGGGAGATTTTATAATATTTAAATTTTATTATTTGTGTAATTAATCATGACTTGAGTGTGTGTGCAAAATTTCATTTCAAAGTTTAAAAGTAACGACGTATATCCGCTTGTATGAGTATTGAGGATCTGACGACATGAGATAAAGGTGAGTTAGATTTTAGTTTTTGTATATAGGAAAGATATTGTTTAATTCATTTTTCTCCCTTTAAGTTATCACATCATTCAGCATAGCTTGTAGGAGATGTTTCAAAAGACACTAGGAGATTGTACTTTAGCTTGTGATTGAGCTACACTTTTCACTGTGAACCCCTATTATCGTCAATATGTTAGTTGTTGTATTCACTACGAATTTCCTACTGCTACTCACATGTGAATGATAGTATTCATTATTGATTTTCTCTATTCGCTCACAGATGTGTGTATTAGGAATCTCTTGTTCATGCCTATAGATAATATATATGTTCTTTGCAAATTCATTGATATTGCTTATAGGTAAGTAGTGATCATTTGAAGTTGCTTGTTGTTGATTGTAAGTGTGTTGCTATATGCATTAGAAATCCTTATTCTTTACTTGTGGGCAGATTGATATGTTCATCAAAAGCCTGCTATCCTTGCCTGTAGGTGGGCTATGACATTCATATTACAAATCTCCTCTTTCTGCTCATAGGCAAGTTGTTATGCATTGCAAGTTTCCATATTTTTTCACTTGTAGGCAATTTATATGTTCATTGGAAGTTCATTGATATTGCCCATAGATGAATTAGTATGTTCATTATGAGTCCCTTGTTAATAACCATAGGTGAGTTGCCATATTCAGTTAAAGTCTCTTGCTCATATTCAATGTTGTTTATTCAAAGCAACGAAAGTTGCATTTCAGTGTTCTCATTTTTGTTCTCTACAAGCATATGCTTTGTTTAGTTGCATTTTAGTATAATAAGGTATTCTTAAAGGTCTTGTACTCACTAAAAAATATGGCAACCTCCTGGCGTCTCCCCAGTTTGAGGATAATTTTGGGGAGTCTAAGCCTACCCACCACGTCAATAAAGATGTACATGATCGATGTCGGATGACATCTCAACCATGGTCTTAAATCCCACCATGCTAAGAAAGGCGTGCATGAGTCTTTATGGTTCCTATAAGGAAGCTCACAAATTTTTCGACCATGTTAGAACAATGTCAATGGGTACTTAATTTTATTTCATCGTACTTAGAAAAGTGCACATAGGGCTTACCCACTTCATTGCAAGCATCGTATATGAGCTTCCTCTTGTCCTAAGAAAAATGTGTACATGGGGTATGCTCGTTGCGCCACAAGTGTTGATAACGAGATTTGAGTTTTTGAAGTTTGCAATCATTATACCTTAATAAGGTGACTAATGTTGAGAGCATGAGAGCGACAAGCATTACACAATTTCTCTTTTTTTAATTCTCTTTTTTTTTCTCTTCTTTTTTTATACTAATAACAGTAATAATAGAGAGAGAAGTAGAGAATTGAGTTCTCTATTTAGTGAGAATAGTAAATCATTGAGGTATGTTAGGCTTGATGGAAGGGAGAGGAGGGCAATTAGAGTGTGAAGAGATGGAGTGGATTGCTATAGAGTGTGAAGAGTTGAAGTGGACTGTTGTGGAAGGGGCTTGGGTTATAGCTTTAGGTGTTAATGAAGGTTGGAAGAGAAGTGGTGTGTTGGGCTTTGGGCCTTGTGTTGTCACACTCCAGGATATATATTGGAAGAGTTATATCTATCTTTTATTTTAATCATTTAACTAAAGTTTATTAATGAACAATAGAAAAAAATATTATTGCATGTTGTCTAGAGTCTCATATCATAGGATCCTTATCCTTTTTTAAAAATATGTAAAATCATGTAATGAGCATATAACCTAGCAAGTAACTAAAATCTTACAATTGAAATCAATGCAAGATAATAGAGAATAATATGCTATAAATCATATAAACAAATACACGCATCAATGTTAATATTGATTATTTGTATCAATTTATTATTCTATAGTTCATCACATCTCAATCCCTTACATCATCAGTCATAATATCAGTAACTGTCAAATAGTGTTAATAATAATAAATAATATTAGTGTCAGTAGTATTAGTGTTAGCCACAATATCACTGCAGTATTCGTAGCAGTGTCAGTATCAGTATTCAGATATTTAATGAGTGTACCTTAAGGGTACCTTGCTCCTGTACTTATAACTCCCAATCAATTGTCTCTTATAACTCCCAATTAATGTACTCCTTATAACTCCCCTTGAATCACGTGAATCAATCGCCCCGACTCCTTATAACTCCCAATCAATCTCCAGCTCCTTATGACTCTCAATAAGTGAATCACATGGATCAGTAAGGTATCACATGGAGTTATCATATCATGTATTTGATATTATTTAGTACTTCATTTAAAATATAATAAAATCATGTCAAATCATTCAAAATGATCAAATATATAACATATCCAAACTTGCATGATGAAGTTTATGAAATTAGGAGATAATATAATTTTTGTAGATTTATGCGAGATAAAATTCGTAGAAATAAAAATCATTGAAAACATAAGTAAGATATTAGTCACTTACTACGAATATAATAAATTCTGTAACATGAATGATTGAGAAATATGATTCAAAGATCTTTCTCTCTCCTCTCTCTTCTTCCCCTCTTTCAATTTCTTCATGGCGAAGCAACCAAGTGAGGGAGTTGGTGGAGTGAGGCAGGGATATTTATAAATAAATATATATAAATATTGTTCATGGCCTAACGCTACAACGCTCACCAGATCAACGCCAAAGCGCTCTATTTCAGAATTTTCATATTTTCAAATAAATTTATTTCACATATTTGAGTTATTAAATATGTGGAGTGGGCAATTTAGTTCAAGAGCAGGAGGTTTAGAGAAGGGGCAATGGGAGTAGTGTGTCACGGAATGTCCTTATCAAAGTTAATCATGCGGCCTTAGTACTAAAAAACTAATGCTAAGCAACCTAATATTCAACAACACAAGGGTAAGAATACGTGAATACTTGGAGAAGGAATGTGGAAAGGAAAGTAAATTCTTTATTAAGAAAGGAAACTTTACAAGGCTTGAGAACTTGGAAATCTTTGGGTGGATCCAAATGAGGGGTAGGGACCTCTATTTATAGTCCCACCATAACCTTATAAAAGTTTTTAGAATACATTTAGTATTACATGCTTTTAGACTATTCTAGACTATTCTAGTTATTACAATATTTTATACAAGGTTTCTTAGGATACTCTAGGGAATTCTAGAGTCTTTTAGAAGTTTCTTCATCCTAACATGATCTGGATCATGGGAGAAAGTTCTAGAATCTTCAAGGCCTTGGGCTTGCTTTGGTTAACCTCCTCAAGATGGCAAAGTGTGACACTCTCTCCCACTTAATCTCACGATGCCCTCATCGCTCCTTCCTCATGGTATTGCTGAATCTTGTCTTTGAATTGTCATAGAGTGTCTTCATGTTCCCCAGCTTGCTTAGTTGTCAGACAACCCCTTCCACTTAATGTAGTATTCCTTATAATTTGGCACTCCTCGTCAGCAGATCACTCGATTTGATAAAATATTTTCCATTTCTTTGTCAAAGGAAGTGATTTTTGTTGTGGGGGCTCGCTTGAATATTCCTCTTGATGATAGATCTTCATGGTAAGGCCTCAGCATGCTCATATGGAAGATTGAGTGGATTTTTAGTTTAAGAGGGAGATTAAGTTTGTATGAAATTCTTCCTATTCACCTGATCACTTCAAAAGGTCTTTCATATTTCCTCACTAGTGCACGTTCAGAGTGTCTTGAGCTATTGTGGTATGAGCTTGACAAGAATATGGTCTCCTTCCTTAAACTCCACATGCCTTCTTTTTATATCTACCCACTTCTTCATCCTCCTTCCTGCTTTATGAAGTGAGGCATGAGTTTGCTCTCTCTGCTCATTCCAGGACTTAACAAATCTATATGCTGTTGGGCTTTTTCCTTTGTATCAAGTGGCAAGGGTGAGAGGTGTCATCGGTTGTTTCCTGTTTGATTGAAAAATATATTAGTTTTGAAAAGGTGTTTAATTTTCTTTGGGAAAGTTATATTTCTGGGATTTTAATTTTATAATCGAACATTTATTATGAATGATATATCACCTCAAAAGGTGAACATATCGTTCTCTAACAGGTTCAGATTACAAATCTTTGAATTTATCTGATTATCATAGTCAAACTCAAGGAGAAACAACATATGATCTCAAAAGATCAAAATGATGTTAAATCCAATATTTAACTATAATAATATAGTAAAAAGATCATTAATTTCATAATCAAGATCACGATAATAGTATGATATATCTTTCCAAGGAAAGAGGATATCGTCTATTATCGATCATTTGAAAATGAGGATAATGATCGTAGTCTTTTGAATTTCCCAAAGATAATTAATTGAAATTTTGAAAAGCTTGATTTTGAAAATCTGGTCTGGGTTTCTAAATCTCCTACGAGCGCAAGCCCTCGTAGTTAATTACATCGTGGGAAAACAGAAATTCCCTATGAATACTCTCGATTAAATTAGCGATACGAATTTTATTAAAGATTTCAAAGCTTGATATCAAAGGAGGTTAAGGACTGGGATTTCAAGTGGGAATGGTTCAAGGTTGAGCAGTTCTTTCTGGAGTCAAAGGAAGAAGGGTAGGAGGTGTTTTGAGATTCTGAATTACTTCAGAAACACCTCAAACTATCCTAAGTGTTGGGATTGAATTTGATTGAAAGATATTTAATGTTTAAGTGATCAATTTTATTAGAAAATGGGAATTAGATTCTCGGAAGGTTGAGGTCTTAAGATTGAACATTTACCTCAGAACCTAAGTCTAAAATGTGTACTGAGAATCAGTGACCAGAATCCTAGCTAATGCAATGCAATCCTGGACTTACCCCGGCCTGGATTGGGGAGCCAGCTAAACCACCTAAACGCTTCAAAATCATGAGTCAAAGTCTTTTAAATGTAAAGTGGTTAGGGGACGTTGTTTAAGATTGGTTTAAAGAATTGGGGTCGACATCTAGAGCAGATCCTAATTGACCCCTTAACATATGTTGGGTTAAATGCTTAAGCTAGAAATACAATTAAAGATTTAAACTCAATTTTTAATTTATATCTAATGCGATGCATGCTAGTTGACTCGATGAAATGCTTAAATCAAAATGAAGCAGTTTTAAAATAGGCTTAAAAATAGGTTTTATCCTAGAGATTGCACAACATCCCCTTGGACAGAACTGCACCCTAATAGGTCAGGTGGTCTGCCAGAACCCGCAAGCGGGGAGGTGCCTAACAAGGTAGAGAAAAGTTCAATATGATGCATGAAAAACTCCCGGCGAGTCCGGGCTTACTTCTTAAGAGCGTTAGAGTTTCTATCTGAGCTTAAATTTTTTTTATTTTGTTTAACTAGAAATAGTTAATGACCGTACCCTCACGAGCCTCCGATCGGGTTCCAGGCTAAAACAAAATCGACATGCAATAAGCGCCAAATAAACTACTAAAAGCATGCGGGTCCTTAATCGCAATCAACACATTAATCAAATCAATTAAATAATTAAATTAATTAAATTAATTCTCAAACTGAAAGTCCATAGGCAAGTGCCCTTAATTGTACAACCCAGGGTCTGCAAGAAAGTAAAGTGGCCGGGTACCACTAACTACAACCCGAATTCTACTCCTAAGACTCAAGTGACTTTGAGATTTGAGATTCTTCTCGTTCTTCACTTCTTCATCTTCTTGGAACTCCTTGGATCGTCGGGTCTGGATATCCAAATGAAAAGAAACTCCCCCTAAATAGGGGTGTTATCTTTTCTCTTTGGATATTTGAACTTCATCCTAATTTGGATCTCCAAATGGATAGGAACTCTCCCCTAAGGGGTGTTCCTTCCTCTTTGGATTCCAAATTTGATGTATAAACATCTCAATCTCAAAGCACTTTAAATAATTTACAACTCAATTTAAATCAAATTACATCAATTGAAATTAAAAATCTAGACTCAACAACCTGCAGGGTTATCCTAATAATCAGCAGTTTATATTTGACATCCCAAGCAGTTAATATATTGAAATTTAAATGCTCAATCACAGCCACACTTGGCCATGCTCTTTTTGATTTAAAGGGGGACTTAAGCAATTTTCTGGAGCACCTGTGCAATTTAATAATTATAATTTTGCCCCCTTTAATTTATGCCCTGTATGAGCATGGCCACCTGCATAAGATTGAATTAGTACAAATCGTCCCTAGCCTAGGGGTAGATCTAATCGTACAATCAATCACATCACAGAGTACAGTAAATAAGTAAACAAACACATCAATTCTACTACTAGCAAACAACATGCAGTAAAAGCTTGAAAACCCGGCACACAGCAGAAAAGTAAACACCGGCCTAGCCTAAGACTAGAGTTGGTTGTCCTAGCAAACCATCTAAAGTGTGTGAGGTAGGCTGTGTGGCTTTGATATGTCCTAGATATGCACTTGATTGAAGTTGCTTGAGGTTTAAGTTGGTTGAAGGTTTAAGGGAAAATTTAGGTTAATGTTTAAATCTTAATGATTTAAAATTAATTTTAAAAATGATTTTGATTGTTTATTGGATATCACCTTTGTTGCACACCGAGGCCATGAAGTTTATTTCACCTTCCTTGGGGCTAATTTAATAGCCTCGTAGGCCTGGGTTACTTAGTGGTACCCGATATAATTAAGTGATTTGAGTTTGATTAAGGTTTAAAAGTTGATTAATTTTTAATTAAGATTAGTTGATTGCTGGTTTTAAAGTTTGAATTAATGTTTTCTGGAATTTTTGACAATTTATTGAATTTTGGAATTTTTGATTATTTTAATCATTTAATTAAGGGGTTAAAAATTGACTTTTTGATTTAAAGTGTTTTCTGGAATGTTAATATTTTATTAAAATACTAGACCTTAATACAATCAGTTAGACAGTAAGTACACTGAAATTGGATTTTTCTAGATTTTATTATGAAGGTTTGAAGTTTTGACTTGAATTTGAACTAAGTTTGACTAAAAATTGACCTTTTTAAATTTGTTTGATTTCTGGAAAGTTAACATTTTTAATAAATATTAGACCTTATTATGAGTTGTATGCCTTTGAGTTTGCTCAATTTGGAGTTCATTTGAATTAGTTATGAATTTTTGAAGTTTTGACAATTATTGAATTTTTAAAATTATTTAATTAAAGGCCCTTTTTGTGATTTGAATCCAAATGACCTCCAAACTTCTTGAAATCAACTCCAAAGGTCAGGAATGACCTAAGGAGTGATTTTCAAGCGTTTGAGAAATTTTTGGAATTTTTAATTATTTTTAATTAATTTAATTAATTAAATATTAAATTTTACTTAAAATTAAATTAAGATGAAATTTGATGTCCAGTCAAGGGGTTTTTATTTTTCATTGATTAAGGGTTCAATTCTGGTCAGTTAGAGGGGTTAATTGTATTTTTTGGATTTAAACTTTATTTATTATAATTTTTGGAAGGTTTTAAGGCTTAATGAAGGTTTAATTTTGATTAATTTGATTAAGGGGCTTAGTGATTTCAAAATTCAGTAGGGAATTTTCCTAAGGCTGAGGATGTCACTATGTTTAAGTGTTCAAAGTTTCAAATCAATTGGAATTACATTCTAATTATTAGAATTAATCTAAGTTCTCTAAACAAAGTCCTTAATTATTATCCTTAATGGTGTCACTAGGTTAATTGGTTTGAATCAAAGTTTTACTAACCCTTGGACATTAACCAAAATCAACTCAAACACAACAATCATGCTAGAAGATGATACCCTAATATTCTATGGAATGGTTTTATAATAAATCATTTACATTATGGGTCACATAGTGACCTATGATCTTAATGATTAATTATAAAAAGATAAACACACCCAAAATGAATTGAAGTCATTTGGGGATGTGGAAGACATCCTAAAATCAGGCTCAATCCAATTTGGAGTCATGATCATGCATAATTTGATTATTAAGGGTGTAAATCAAAAATACTAATGAAAGTAGACTTAGATTAAAATAGACATGATCATGACCTAAGTTCACTGCTCAGTTGAAGATAAAGCTCAGCTGATTCCATAGAACTCTAGCATGCTTTAATTGGATTTAAATTGAATTAGTTGTGAATTTCCAAAAATCTAGATTGAAATTTGACCTAGATCATTGTAAATTAACAAACTAATTGGGATTGCATCAAAGAGACTTAAGAAATTTAAGGGAGGTTATGAATAGACCCTAGAATACCCCTGCCAAATTTCAGCTCAAAATAGTTTGAAAATATTTATTTAAAAATAAAATAAAGTTTTCTGTATTTTAGAAATAATTATAAAAATGATAATCAAAATAACTTTGTTTTATTTTTAAAATAAAATAGATTGGAATACGAGCAGAATGAACCCAAGAACTTAGAAAATGGTTGAAAAATGAATTTTCTACGATTTTTCAAAGTTCTGGCAATTTTCTGGATTTATTTTGAGCATTCTAATAACCTGGTCAAACGGCGGCGCTGACCTGACACGCTGCGGGGGAGGGTTCGACCATGGGGATGACGGCGGTCAAGCGGGCCCCGCTACTTATCCAGCGCGGCATAAATCGAAGCCGTCGGATCAAATGCGATTAGATCCAACGGTTTAGATCAACAGCGGATGTAAATTCAAAGCAGAATGATCTGACGGCTAGAATAACGTCCGCGGTTTGAACAGATGATCAGGATTTGGCCGGACGAAGACTTGATTAACCCACTATTCTGAGAGTTTAAATCGAATCGTGGGTATAACTCAATCGTAACTGTTGATCTAAAAAGAATAGATCTAACGACTACGACATCATCTCCTTCGTCCGTCACCCAGTAAACCCTAGGATCATACTTTGCTTCGTTCTCACAATACAGTGTACGAAATGACTTGAAACTTTAGACATAAGTATAATAGCATCTAAAGAATGATGTAGAATAGTTTTTTAAGCTTTTGATGCAATCATTATGAATTTATTTAAGAACTTAGGTAAATACCTAGGGTTAGAGTTTTACCTCACTACAATGGACGGATTTGAAGGATTTTGATCTTGTTGAGCTTGTGGATTGTCCACAATTAGTTCTCCAGAAGACCCCGAGCCTGGAAGAAGCTTCTATAAGAAGTTGAGGTATCTTGGATGGAGCTAGCCTCGGTTTGATCTTGAACTCGTCGCCGGCGGCCACCAAACGCCCGAAACTGATCAGGGGGATGTGGAGGAGGCACTAAGTATTCAGAACGAAAACCTAGAGCGACTGGCTATTGATTAGAATAGGAGATGGCTTCCAATGCCTCATCCCGTGCCTATTGCCCCTATTCAGCTACTGGAGCCAAAAGCGACGGCTGGGATCATTCCAGGACAATGCTTGGATGGAGGACATGTGTACCAAACCGTTATAGTGCCAGGGGGCACACTGGTTTCAATAGAAAATGACCCTAAGTCGTTCCACATGGAGGGGACCACTAGGGACGTTGGGAGTCAGACTGGAGGCCCTACAACAGCTGGGTTGGGTCTGGTTAACTCCAGGGAAGCTTCTGGAGTCCTTGAGATGAACTGGATAAGTTTGGATTAGGCTAGACAAGTCGGGTGGCTCGGTTTGACCAAATAGAGCTCATTGAGCCATTGGGTGAGTTAGGGAGCATGCTAGGAACTAGGCTGGGTCGGGCTGAGGCTTAGGAAGATTCTGGAGTTAATTCCATGAGTTGGAAGGGTTTAAGTCTGGTTGGGCAAAGCTCAAAGGGTCGGGTTGACCATTTAGAGCTCATTTGAATTCCTATTGACCGTTTGACTGGTCAAATGAGGTCAAGCCCTGCTGAGTCGGAATCCAAATGGACTAGGGAAAGATTCTGGAATGATTTGTAAAAGGATCTAAGAAAGAAGCTCATTACATGAATGAGGGAGTTCTTAGATGGTGGAGTTTGACCAAACATCATAGTTGACTTGGTCAACTTTGCTTGAATTTGATTGGCCAAATATTAGAGAATAATTGGACCATGATTTAGAGTTGATTTGAGGCTTGAAAAGGATTCAAAAGGTTATTTGGATTGAAATGGCCTATTTAGGCCCTTAATGGGCCTAATGGGTCAACTGGGTTGACTTGGTCAACCAGGTTGACCCAGGGTCTAGGAATGGGCTTGACAGGTTTGATTGGATATCTGGAGTCTAGTGAAGGTATTTTGAAGGATTAGAATGGGCATCTGGGTCAAATGACCTATTTAGGCCCTTAAGAGGTGTTTTGGTCAACTTAGGTTGACTTGGTCAACCAGGTTGACCCAAGATCAGGGATTGGGTCCAACTAGTTCAGAATGACATTCTGAGTCTATTGGTGGTGGTCTCAAGGTCTGGAAAGGTTATTTGGTCAAAATGACCTATTTGGGCCCTGAATGGGCCTTTAGGTCAAACCTGGTTGACTTGGTCAACCAGGTGGGTCTAGGGTCTGGAAATGGGTTCAACAGATTTGAAATGATATTTGGAGACCAATGGAGGTGGTCCCAAGGTCTGGGGAGGTCATTTGGTCAAAATGACCTATTTTGACCCTAAAGGGGCCTTCTAGGTCAACTAGGTTGACTTGGTCAACCAGGTTGACCCAGGGGCTGATTCTGGGTTCAATGGGTTTGGTTTGACATTTGAAATTTACTGGAGGTGGTTGCATTTAATTTGGAGCTCATTTGACCAAAGTGACTATTCACACCCCATAGGGGTATTTTGGTCATTTTGACCCCTGGTCAACTGGGGGTCAAATTGAGTCCAACAAAATGCAGTTTAATGCTCAATGGGTCATAATCAAGGGTCTGGAGGTGATTGGAGGCTTTAAAGAAAGCTCCAGGGTCAAAATCCACTGGGTGGTATGTCCAGTGGCATGGACTATAAATATTTGAAGGTTTTACAGCCTTTGGATTTCAATTCAATTTCTGAGGTTAGAGATCTCAGAATGAGCTCAAATTTGGAGGGTTGCCTCTAGAGACATGTCATATCAGTGTGGAACTGATAGATATTGAATCAGAGGTCATTTGATAGGGTTTTGAAATGTTCAAAGATTTGCTGGAAAAGGCTTTCAGGACTTAGACCTTTGGCCTTGGATTTGAATCTGGAAATCTGGTTTTGAATTGAATTTTGAGCTTGAATGATAGGATTTGAATTAAGTTTAGATTGAATTGAAATTTGGATTGATTTAGAAGAATCCTAGGGTTTAGAATAGGTCCTAGGGTCCAAATCAGCTTAAGGGAATCCTATGGTCTAGAATAGATCCTAGGGACTGGAGTCTGGGAAGAATCCTATAATCTAGAAGAATCCTAAGATCTAGGAATCCTAAGATTTAGGAATCCTAAAATTCAAGATCTAGAAGGATCTTAGGATCTAGAGTAGATCCTAAAGTTTGATTTCTAGGAAGATCCTAGGGTTTGGAAGTCCTAGGGCCTGGGATCTAGAATAGTCTTAGGATCTAGAAGAATCCTAAGCTCTAGATAGATCTAGGAGAATCCTAGGGTCTAAGAGGATCATATGATCTAGAGTCAGGTAGGATCCTAGGGTCTAGAATAGATCCTAAGGTCTAAAGTCTAGGAGAATCCTGGAATCTAGATTTGTCTTAAATTGTATTGATCTGGGGTCAGGATTGATTTGAATTTGGATTGATCTTAAAGTCTGGATTGATCTAAGTCAGATTGATCCTAGGGTTAAGATTGATCCTAAGGATTGGAAAGATCCTAAGGTCTGGATTGGTCCTACTGAGCTCATACAAAAATGAGGTCAACATTTCCCCATGATGATTTCAAAAGGACTTTTATTAGTGGTCTCACTTTGTTGTAGGTTATATGAGAATTGTGTTACATCGAGAAGTTTTGCCCAATTATGTTGATTTGCACTCATATAATGCCTTAAATAGAGCTCCAAGAGTGAATTGATCCTTTTGGTTTGTCCATCACTTTGGGGGTGAAAACTTGTTGAGAAATTCAAGTCTTATCCTAGCATCTTGAATAGCTCAGTCCAAAATCTCCCAGTAAAGTGAGGGTCTCTATCACTGATGATGCTCCTTGGTACTCCCCATAGCTTTACCAAATTGCATTGGAAAAGTTTTTTTTGCTTCTTCTGCAGTGCAATTTGTGGGTGCTGCTATAAAGGTTGCATATTTACTGAACCTGTCCATCACGACTAATATGCTCCCATATCCTTCTAATTTTGGTAGGCTAGAGATAAAATCTTGAAAGACACTCTCCCATGGTGTTTGTGGGATGGGTAGCAGCTCCCAAATCCCCCTAGTTGTTGGTTAATAATCTTATCTTGTTGGCAAATGAGACAAGTCCAAATGTACTCTTCTACTCCATCTTGCATCCTTGGCCAATAATAGTTAGACTATAGAAGGGCTAAGGTTCATTTTTTACCTGGATGTCCAACCCATAGTAAGTTATGACACTCCTTCAGTAGCTCCTTTCTTAAATTGCCCCACCTTGGTATGTATATTCGATGATCCTTAGTGTAGAGGATGTCTTCATCCACCCAAAATCTTCTAGTCTTTCCTTCTTTTACACGAGCAAGGATGTTTTGGGTTTGCAGGTCTGCCTTCAATCCTTCCTTTATTTTTCTCATAAGCAAGCTAGTGAAATGAGAAATACTAGCTAAATTTGTGTTTCTACTTTGTGCATCGACGACTGCGTTTGCTTTCCTTGACTTATATTCAAGGATGTAATCAAGTTCTACAAGGAAGTCTTGCCATCTCGCTTGTTTGGGGCTCAGCTTCTTTTGGGTTTGAAAGTAACTTGTAGCAACATTATTTATCAAAGTCTTAAATTTTAACCCAAGTAGGTAATGCCTCCAAACCCTAAGCGAATGTATGATGGTTGTCATCTCCTTTTCTTGGATAGTGTAGCACATTTTTGTTTCATTAAGCTTCCGACTTTCATAGGTAATTAGATGTCCTTCTTACATGAGTACTCCACCAATGGCATAGTCGAATGCATCTGTGTGTAGTTCATAGGTTTTTGTATGATCCAGAAGGTTAAGTACTGGCTCTTCACTGATAGGCTTCTTGAGGTCTTCAAATGCCTTTTGGCACTTTATATCCCACTCCCATGTTTTATTCTTCTTGAGTAGATCAGTTAGTGGAGTGGGCCTTGCAGAATAACCGTTTATAAATAGGCAGTAGTAATTCACAAGCCCCAGGAAAGTTCTAGCTCACTTACTTTAGAGGGTGGATCCCAACTTTGAATGGCTTGTGTTTTTCAGGCAACGTCATGCAACGTTCAGTTCGTAGGCCATCGATTTTGACTATTCTCACACGAATTATGTATGAGGGGTCTCCCTTTAGATACATTTGATGTCCCGATCACATCAGCACAATATGTTTGATGATCAGAAGTCATTCGGGTAGTCTTTCGATGACAATGCGCTTGCAAACAGTTATTTTCATTACTTGATTCTGCTGATTTTCATGCGAGCAGCTCTTATTTGACAAATTTGACATTTTGAATTTATCAATGTGATCTATTTTGTAATTGGATGAAGTCTGACTGATTTGACTATAATAATCAAAGTTTTTTGATATTCATTACATGTGACTTATTCATTAGTTGCCTCCTCCGGTACAGTCGATTGACTATGATACATATATAGAGGTCATAACTCTACAAAGCAGTAAGAAAATTATCCCAATTGAAGCCTTAATTTCTTAATGTTCGTTGAGTTAGAGATTTCTATACTGGTTTTCATTGTTTTCTCTGAATGTTCAGAATCTGAGGTATCCCTCGTTGCCTCGTGCCCTCATCAGATTTAAATTTCTTAAGGATGGATGCTTAAAGATTGCAAAAGATCATTTTGTTGTAAAAGTTTCTAGCAAAAACTCTCGTGTATAAGTGATCAACTTAAAAATTATATTGTACTCATTAATAACGTTTCTAAATGTGAAAAATAAACACTTTGAATTTGTTGATGAATATGATTGCATCATAATCATGCTTGGGTCCTATTAATATAAATTTATGTGCCAACTGTACTCGTCTATTGTCAATTATAACACCCTATTTGCTGAAAACTCAGTCTCACAGTAAATTCTTTTTGAGAGGTCCCCTCTTGTAAGAAAGTTTTCAATTAGGATATTTTAAGTTTAAACATATTCAGTTAAGTTTTTAAAATAGTATTCAAGACATCATCAATAAACCACATACTATCATTGGTCAAGAAATCTAAATTATTCAATTTATGCAATTGATTACCAATCATATCAATAGTAACATTAATCACATAGTCATCCAAGATTGTTAATAGCCAGCTCAACACTTGTAACTATAATATCTAATTCTTTGAAAACTACCGTTCTTGCAGCATATCAATAAAAACATAATATGAACATTGTTATAGTGTACATAAATCATTGGATAAAAACCTCATTTTTTTATTATTTGTTATTTTTCATGGTTTCATAATTTTGTATCTCTATTGAGTAGTACTTTTTACAATAGACTATCATTTCTTTCTGAACTATTGGGCAAAACCCAACTTCATCTGTTTAGATAGAACCACCCTTTACCATCTTGGGTAAAACAAAATTTTGTTGTTCACAATAAAAGAATTTCAGAACTTTGATGACTCTTATTTGGAGCATTGAATTAGATGTCTTCATTATTTTGATATCATATTAAAATGATTTTTAAATAAATTTGAAAAATGTTAAAAATATAATATATACATTAATTAATATAATATTTAACTTCTTTCTATATATATATACACACACATACACACACACAAATTATGAGTATAAATGAGTCGAGTCGAGTCGAGTATTGATCTTATTGAGCTTGGCTCGTCATTCAAAAAGCTGGCTTGAACTCGAGCTCGTCCCACTGTAAATGAGCTCGAGCTGGCTCGTGAGCCTAGGCTGTCCGGGCCTCCTTCCACGTCATCCGCCTTCTCGTTGTCCGCCTCCACATTGTTCTGCTCGGCTTCGTCTGCCTAGATCCGAGTTCCCACATGCACCCACCTCATTCCGAGTTCCTACACGCGCCTGCTGCTGAACCGCACGGACCCTCCTCATTCCTACTTCCGCCCGCAGGAATAGTGCCAGGATTTCTAATTAAAAATATTAATTAGTGATTCGAGTTGGCTCGCGAGATCACGAGCCGAGCATCATCAAGTTTAAACTTGTAGCTCGATAAACTCAACTGGTGAACTAGTTAACAAATTCAACTCGCGCGACCCGGCTTGATTTGTGGTGAATTTTGGCGGCTTTAAATTATTAAAACTCATTTTATTAAAAAAAAAGTTAAAAAAAATAAAATAATAAAATCGTTTGCATATGAAAAGTGTACTGGTTGGCTAAATTATCCCTTAAATATCCGAGAAAAGGGCTCTTCTTTTCCGCTCCGGTGGCATCAATTGCCATTGTTTGTCCTATCAGGCACGACGATGTGGGGGGCAACGTTGGAGACAATTTTGCTTCTCCATCTCTTCATCTTACTGCCGCTCCAGGGAGCCGGAGCTGTTACGGTAACTCATCTGCCTCTTTAATTTTACCAATCTTAAGATCTGTTTGTTGGCTTCTACTCACTGGCCATTTCTCACTCTTAAATTTGATAAAATTACGATGTTTCAATTCATAGTTTACTTTTCTGTTTTCTTCTGATGGTTTTGTATTTAGTTCATAAACTCCAAAGCGGATTTTCTGGGCATAAGAAAATGAATTCATTGAATTTCGATACATGATGGGGATTTGGCCAGCTTCATTGTCTAAAATAATTCTTTTTTTTGAATAGTATTGAGTTCGAAAATCTCATGTTGATCCAAAATTAAAACTGGAAAGACGATTTTTTTGCTAGGTTTTGATGTCGAGTCCCGTAGGGCAGCCTCGAATGGTAAAGCCGGGCAGAAATGGGACTGGCTGATCTCATGTGAGAGCTTTACATGATATTAATGGCATGTATTTGTTGATTAATATAGATTAAGGTGTAAAATGTCACGTCATTTTTTTGTCAGGTAAGATCCATGTAGATAATATGCTTAAGGTGTAGAAGTATACGCCGCCTCGTGCTACGGCGTAGCAGTTGTAAGTGTATGCAGCGGCAAGTTTATAGTTCAGTTTCTTATCTCTGCTAACTTATTAACACCACTGTTAGTATACTGTTTCTTAGTCATTTGGTTCATGAAGTATTGACTTTTCCTAATTCGTGTTCATTGGATTAATGTTAGGGTTGAAGGGTATGTATGCAAGGCAAGCAGATGAGGAGGATTTTATTTTATTTTAGTATGCTTTTTGGGCATCACTCTAGGAAGAAAGAAAATTTATCAGCATTGTGCTTAGAGGATCCTTGAAAATGCTCGAGGAAATTTAACCTAGGATGAATCACTCTCTTGCTTTTTGTTTAAAGCGTCTTTAATTCTATTATTTATTTTCATTCATTCATTCCATTCTCGATGAAATAGTGGTGGAAAAGTTTTTGTAGAGGCTAAGTCCCAACTTTAATTAATATAGAATGTTGAAAAGAAGGGCGTACTTAGTGCATGAAGTTACCGATAATTCAAGATCTAATTGGGGGTTGGTATTGTGGGATCCATAAATTTTGGCACCTCGACCTCTCTGTGTGGATTCGAAAAAGTTTTAATGGATTATGTTTTGGGATTAAATTTTCAAAAGACAGATTGGTTAGAGATAATATACTGCCTAGAGATTTCGCCCTCATTTATGAAGATTTTAAGATCTAAATTCGAGTTTTCTATAGACGTAAGCCTTTATGGTTAATTATCTTTCCCAGTGAAGAGAGAACACTTTCAATTTAGACTAATCATTAGATAAACACTTAGTATCTAGTGTATAGTAGTAGTAGTTTTTGATGTTTAGGATTATAAATTTATCACCATGCACATAAAATAGATGGTGAGGGGAATAATGATGAACCCCATCAAGATCGCATGGTTCCATCATCCCGGGTTGTCATGATCCTTATTCTATATGGTTAGAGGAGGGCAGTCAACGTAGCCTGACCGAAAGATCCTTATTTTGATAGCCATGGGTTGCTTTACAAGAGTATCTTATAGATCTGGGGTGATTATTGTCTTACAAATACGTCATAAAAGGTTATTTATAGAACCTATACCCAAAGCTACACAAAGGCTATACAATGCAAAAACAAGATACTCAATAACTAACCTACAACTATTAAAAACTAAAATTTATTGGGTTGGTTACAAAGACACAAACAAACACAAAAAAAAGGATATAAAATGATACCAATGGTTGCTTTCTGTAGTCTAATCTTGAGTCATCTTGCTTCATTAGAACTTTCAAAATTAAAATTGAGCTGTTAAATTTGATAAGTGCCTCAAGATTATTATTTGATAAGGAATATTATTTAGACTTAGAGATAAATTTTATGAAGTTGTAAATGGATTTGAGTATTAGATGGTAAAAGGTTCATTTATAGCTAAGTTTGAGTGTGGTAGAAATGAGATTATTAACATGGGGGTGTGACAAAATTAGAAAGTATAATTTACTGGATAAATATATTAGAGGGATGGTTAAAGAATCATCTATTTAAGATATGGTAGTTGAAAATAGATTGAGGTGGTTTGGACATGTACATTGAATGATAGTCAAATGCTCTCGGTATACAGGTAATAAAATTATTGTCAAAGGATTAGAAGGAAGGGATCGACCAAAGCTAGCATGGTAGAACTCATAGAAGTTAAATTTTAACATCTCATGCAATGCCAAAACAAGGAAAAATGAACAATTAAGGTTCATAAAATTGAACTTGAATTAGGGGTGTAAATGAGTCGAGTCGAGTGACCCTCGGCTGAAGCATGGGCTTGATTAATTAATCAACTTTGAGATCGATCATGAGCTTAATTTTACATGTGGTTGTCGGCTCACATGCCAATTCATTTACAATAAAAGAGAGAAAATTATTCTTTTTCAAGCAATTATTATAATAACATGATGAAAAGAATAAGAAATTAAATGAGAAATAATTAGAAGTCATTTGAAATAAGGAAGATAAATACAACATTTAAATATTTTTTATAACTTTACTAAATTTATTGATTTTTTATATATTTTAAGTGTATTTAATATTAATATTTTTTAAGTGAGCCAGCTCATGAGCTAACGAGTCGAGTTTGGGTTGGCTCAAGCTGGGCTTGTTAGCTCATCGAGCTCAACTCACGAGCCATTTATTGAGTTGAGCTTGAACTGACTCATGAGTGAGCTTGACTCAATTACACTGCTTCCCTGAATGGTTGGAATAGGAAGGCTAATGATGATGATGATACAATAGAGAATTAAAGATGATCCATCAAGCTATATTCAGCACTTTTCTTGTATATATATTTGGACTTTACCCAATTTGACAGCCATTTCTTCATTATAATTACGAATTGATAGTTCAAAAAATAAAAGCTTGGCATGCAACATTTGCATTACATGTCAATATTCTTTTGACTTCATTATGCAAGTTTCCTGTAAATTGAAATCAGCCAACTAGTGTGATGTGTCCGTGTAGACTTCTTTCAATTCCACCCGTTACTTGAATTTCTTTCTTTTATGATTCCCATTTCCATTAGCATTGTTTCCTTTAAGTAATGATTTTAAGATAACCACTTGTTTAAATTTTTTTCATTAATCTTATTGAGATGGATGCCACTTTATTTCTGACGACCTATCCTTCATGATTTTGTACAAAACTTGTAGCTGCAACACTGGCGGATTTACAACAGGGCCTTAGGTGCATGGGCTCCACTGACCTAGATAAAACTTATTTTGCAGTTATTAATTCATAAACAAATATTATTGCTGGGGCGTTCTTCTCTCTCTCTCTCTCTCTCTCTCTCTCTCTCTCTCTCTCTCTCTCTCTATCTGTGACCCCAATTTTGGAATGAAAATTTTTTTTGAGTTCCTTTTCTCTCTCTCTCTTTCTCTCTCAAACCCCTATTATGGAATCTTTTTTTTTCTTTTGAGTTCCACCATCTCTCTCTCTCGGTGACCCTATTTTGGAAAGTTAAAATTTTTTTCTTAGTGCTCCCCCCTCTCTCTCTTATCTAATGCTATATTTTTTTTATTTTGAAATCTAAAATTTTCTTTCATAGAAATGATATGAAAGTAAAACTAATAAATTATAGTTGTGTATGTTATTGAGAGGAAGATTAAATTATAGTTTTGTACGATTTAAGTAAGTAAAAAATATTCATATTAGGTTTGCCATATTTTTATTTTTGAACATATTGTTATAGAAATAAAATGAGTATTTTCTTTTTATTTATTTATAGCTCATTATAGAATATTTTTTAACTAGATTTTTATTTAAATTAGATATGAAGAGATATTTTAAAAGAAAAGCTGCTGCAAATGAACCTAATAGTATTTGTGGTGATAATAATATATAGTTTAAATAAATTTGTATAAAAACCGATTTAGATTATATTCCTATAGATCCTGGATTAAAAAAAATTTATAATAGATTGAGGGTATTTTTAAAATTGACGATGAGATTTTGAGATAGGTTCTTGTACTTCATAAGGAGCACATCTTTTTTGGTATTTTTCATTAGGAGCTTGACGTGAGTCACTATCATGATGCTACATTATAGAAACATTTAGTATACTTATAATAAAACTATAACCGTGTTCTGTGGATTTTCTGTTAATCATTGTAAGCGCTTGAGCTAGAGGGATAAGAAGTCTGGGGGATTAGAAAATTCAGATTGGAGTTAAGAGGGGGAAGAGAGCATGAGGATATAATTTCTGTATTAATTCTGTCAGAAAGTGACAAGGCTGCTGCTAAAATTGTATATGCTATGCAATACTGCAGCGTTGGTTGATTAATAAGTTGAACTTATTATTGTGATGCAAGAGCTTAGAACTGGACTGAATTCCGGTCCAGTACTGCTGCAGTTTTGGTTCAGCCTGGCTGAACCTGCAGCTTGCCCTCCTCCCCTATGTTTTTCCCCTGGTTCGGTTCAGCCTTTCTGCCAAAGGCTATACCTGCTATTTGCTCCGCCTGACACCCTGTGGTTCGGTTCAGTCTTCCTATGGTTCGGTTCAGCTCTTTTATTTTTGTTTTAAGTTGTAGTCTTTTCTACCTTTGTTATTAGATTATATAAATGGGAATGGCTGGACTTATTTTGAGGTGGTGAATAGAATGGAGTGAAGTTTCTTTTCAGCCAAAGCTGATCTCTATATCCTAGAAACTATTTCTAGGTGGTGGTTTTGTGTTCTCGCTGCAATGTTTTCTGTTTTATTCCAGATTTCAGTTTTATCTCAAGAATTCTTCCTCTTTGCCTCTCTTTTTGGGCATCATTTGGTATCAGAGCCTTCGAATCGCAGCATGCCGCCAAGAAGAGGAAACCCAAGAACCATCCACGAAACCGTGATTGAACGTGCAAAGGAAAATTCAACAATTGCTGGGAAAGCTTGCTGT
The DNA here is from genome assembly GCA_019925795.1 of Dendrobium chrysotoxum. Lineage (NCBI taxonomy): Eukaryota > Viridiplantae > Streptophyta > Magnoliopsida > Asparagales > Orchidaceae > Dendrobium > Dendrobium chrysotoxum. The sequence goes on from CM034301.1 coordinate 46,377,589, forward strand.
GATGGAGCTCCGGCTTCTTGTGGATCACCGGAATGGATTGGAAGAAGAACATGAAGATGTGGAGGAAAATCAGTTCCATAAAGAGGCATCTAGTGAGGAGGATGAAGTTCTTCTTGATTACAAAGAAGTTCCTCTTGATCGCAATGTCAAATTGATGGCTATCAAGCTAAAAGGTAATACCTCCTTATGGTGGGAGAACTTGAAGCATTCTCGGCAATAGGATGGACAAACCATGATCACGGCTTGGTTTAAGATGAAGGAGTTGCAGTGAAAGTTTTTGCCAAAGCACTGTTGCTTGGATATGTTCCTCTGATTACACCATCTTTAATAATAAGAAGTTTTTGTGGAGAGTTATGTTGTTGAATTCAAGCAGTTGGACTTGAAATATCATTAGGTAGAAACTAAAGAGAATGCAATTGCTCGTTTCTTGAAGGATTGAACCCGACTATTTCCAATGTCATTCAGTTATAGCCCTACTGGGCGCTAGCCGACATGATTAATCTTTCTCTCAAGGTAGAAAAACGCAACGACACAAAAAACACAGAACTACATTAGTCGATGGCCCCAATGATGCAACTAGCCAGCCCACCCCTTGGGTGGACTTATGGTCCATCAATTCTGCAATTGTAGCATCTACTAACAATCAGTCGTGGGAACGTCCAACTCAAGGGTCATCACTGACCACTGCGCTTCCCGCACGAAAATGTTTTAAATGTCATGGTTTTGGACATTTAGTGTCCAATTGTCCGAACCGTCGATTGATCATGCTAAATGAAGAAGTGTCACCTGAAAACACCTCTCTTTTAGAAATAATAGCAGAAATACCTGAAGATGAACAAGTTTTACAAGTCGATGAGGGAGAACTACTAGTAGTTAGATGCCTTTTGAATACTTAATATGACCAATACCAAGAATGGTTATGTCACAATATTTTTTGCAAGGCAAGGTTAGCAATTTTGTGATTGATGGAGTTAGTTGCAAGAACGTGGTGTCCACTTTGTTAAACATCAGCATATTGTATTGGATCTAAAAATTATACAATCTAAATGGGAAGCATATGCTACAAATGTGTCGTAACAACCAACAACTATGAAAATTTACTAAAGAAGAATGAATAAACACATTTCACAACTCGCAAATAACAACAATATAGTTTTGGCAACACAATTGACAAATGGGTCCACATATGTAATAAAACACTAGTCTAGTCTTTCTTTTACTGATTTTAGGTAGAATGATTCTTTAGTAACATGTTGGTTTACTTAAGTATTATAAATACCTCTTTAGTTATAAAGACTTATTGTGGAATAAGAAATTTCTGGTTTTCCTTTCTTTGCAACTTCTCTCTCTCTCTTTCTTTGGTGGTTACACCTACTCTAAAGGTGCCTCATCTTCTTGTTTTTTTCAAAAAGCTTATCAAATGGAGTTGTGGAATGTGTTTGTTCCTTCTTCTTTAGTAGACTTTCATAGTTATTGGTTGTTCGTCCATGTTTGTAGCCCATGCTTCTCATTTGTATTGTATAATTTTCGGATCCAATACAATGCTGATGTTTAACACGCTCTCATGGTGCAAAAACTGATTTTGGCAACAAATCCCCACCCATGACATTACCAATTGATGTAGCTTAAGAAAGGCAATGAGATACATGTTACCAAGCAATGCTTGATTCAGTTTCCATTGCAGGAAGCCTTCAAGAGCAAGTGCTATGTGATGTAGTGCCTATGGATGCTTGCCACATCCTATTGGGAAGTTTGTAGCAATTTGAATGCAAGAGCAACCATGATGGGCATCCCAACATCTACTCTTTTCACTAGGATGGCCAGTCGGTTGTTTTGGTGTCATTAAAGGAGACCTCAAGAGCTGAAATGCCCAAGCATGTGATCAAGCTACATGCCCTCTTCATGCAAACTTTACGGTTGGTTCAATACGGGGCGGTTCTCATGATGATGGAGGAGAATCTGCTGCAAGCAACCTTCTAGCCATTGTCCAAGACCTACAAGCTTTTAGCTCTATTTTTTTGGACACACTTCCCGCTAGCTTACCTCCCATGATCACACTATTGATTTCATCTGAGGGTGGTCATCCCGCATAGGCCAAACTATAGGATGTCTCCCAAAGAATATGAAGAGCTATAAAGGCAAGTGGATGACCTCATAACTATAGGTTTTGTGTGACCAAGTATTAGTCCTTGCACCATATACGCCCTCCTCGTGCCCAAAAAGGATAAAATTTGGCGAATGTGCATTGACAACCATGTCATCAATAAAATTACTATTTAGTAATACTTTTCTATCCCACGCTTGGATGATTTGTTTGATCAGTTGAGCAGGGCAACTCTTTCCTCTAAAATAGATTTGCGGAGCAGTTATCATCAAATCAAAATGTGATCGGGAGAGGAATGAAAAGCAACTTTCAAGATAAGGGAAATATTACATGAGTGGATCGTTATGCCTTTCGGCCTGTCGAATGCTACCATCATTTTCATGCGCCTCATGAATTGGTTTTTCTGATCTTTCTTAGGCAAGTTCGTTGTTGTTTACTTTGACGAAATCTTGGTTTATAGTCGCACCATGGAAGAAATATATTCAACATTTTCGACAAGTATTTGAGGTTCTTCAAGAGCAACGATTGTTTGCGTATGCCGCCAATTGTGATTTTTAGTAACCACAATCAAATTTTGGGATTTGTGGTCTCTCCAATAAGCATTGAAATGGATCTCGACAAGGTGGCTGCCATTAAGGAGTGGACAACACATCTATCCGTGATCTATGTGAGGAGATTTCATGGGTTGGCTGTTGGGGTGAGATGAGGAGTAAACACCACAATGATGAAACAAGCAAGAAAGTAAAAGCAGCGAAAAATAAAGGACAGTAGGATTTAACGTGAAAAAATTTATAATAGGGAAAAAACCACGGAGCCACACCACACAAAGAAATCTGCTATGAAAATTGAGAGAAATAAGTACAGATCTCTCTTCTCTCTCACTCTCTCCTTGCTTCTCTTCTCACATGCACTGTTCTCAATGTCTACATTCACAGAAAATACTTTCTGCACTGTTCTCAATGTCTACATTTATATAAAATACAAGAGAAAGTAAGTTATAACCCCTAAGGGATGCAACCCTTGAGAAAAACGAGAAAATAACTGTTCAGTCCGTCTCGCAGTGCTGCGGTGCCAGTTTGAGGCGTTGCAGCGCCCACTCTCTATTTGACAATGTTGCAACGCTCAAACACTCAGCACTGCGGTGCTCAGTCTCTGTCTTGACCCGCTGCGACGCCATATCTCGACTGCTGCGGTGCTCTGTTCTTTGTTGTTCAGCGATGGGGCGCTCGAAAATATAGTGCTAGGGCATTATACGGAAAAAAAATTTGGATCAACATAACAACCCGAACCCAAGCAGTGGGTAAACCCCCTGCACCCTCCAATGTACACAACAAGCTTTGAGGTCTGAGATAACAGAACAACCTGATTGATCAATACAATCATATTCCACACATACAATCTCCCACTTGGAACTGATTGCAATCAATTCTTCTCCTGATCTGTAACACTAATCATAGTACCGGTAGTGTGGCTCATCTCTGCTCTCATCCTCCATAAAGACCAACTGAAGCTACACAACTTCAGTTTTTCAGCTGTCACCGTCTTCGTCAGCATGTCTGCAGGATTTTCGGTCGTGTGTATCTTCAAAGATAATTGACCATCTTCTAGAAGTGACTTGATGAAATGATACTGAAGCTAGATGTGCTTCGTCCTGGCATGGAATACAGGATTCTTAGCTAGATGTATAGCACTCATGCTGTCACTATGTAGCTTCTCATTCCTTTGCCCCTTGCCAGATTCTGTTAAGAAACTTTGCAACCAAATCATCTCTTTGCTAGCCTCAGTGATAGCAATGTACACCACTTCTGTGGTTGAGAGTGTAACAATCTTTTGTAACTTGAAAACCCAACTGACTTCAGTCTTTCCCAAAATGAAGATATAGCCTGTTATGCTTCTCCTACCATTAAGATCTCTAGCAAGATCAAAATCTACATAACCCTGTAGATCAATCCCTGCTCCACCAAAGCAAAGAGTTTTGTCAACTGATCCTCTCAAGTACCTGAGAATTCACTTAACCACCTCCCAATAAAGTTTGCATGGGTTGCTCATAAATCTGCTGACTACTCGCACTGCATATGCAATATCAGTTCTTGTGCAGATCGTAGCATACATCAAACTTCCAACTGCTAAAGCATACGGAGTTTTCTTCATCTAGTCTTCCTCTGCTTCTTAGGTTATTGTTCCTTGGATAACTGAAAGTGACTATCCAAGGGAGTGCAAACTGGTTTTGACTCACTCATGTTGAATCTTCGAAGCACCTTTTAAACATACTCTGCTTGAGATAATTTCAGTATTCCTGCACTTCTATCTCTACTGATTCTCATATCGAGAATTTTCTTTGTTGGACTTAGATCTTTCATTTCAAACTCCTTTGATAACTGTTCTTTCAGATATTTTATTTTCTCAATATCTGACCCTACAACTAGCATGTCATCTACATATAAAAGCAGAATAATATAATAATTATCAAAATATTTGAAAAAATAATAGTGGGTTGCCTGGCACTTCTTGTACTCATTATTTGACATAAACTTGCTAATTCTCATGTACCACTGTCTTGGTGCTTGCTTCAGACTGTATAAGCTTCTCCTGAGCCTGCAAACCAGCTCTTCATTACCTGTGACCACATATCCCTGAGGCTGCTCCATGTACAACTCTTCATCAAGGTTACCATGAAGAAATGTTGTCTTTACATCCATTTGCTCTAGATGTAAATTCTCAACTATTACTATGCTCAGTACAACTCTGATTGTAGTCATCTTCACCACTGGAGAGAAAATTTCATTGATGTATACTCCTTCCTTCTGCAAAAAATCTTTAACTGCATGCCTGACCTTGTAGCGCTTGCTACCATCAGGTTCTTCTTTCAGCCTATAAACCCACTTATTTTGCAGTGCTTTCTTGCCATATGGTAGCTCTGTCAACTCTCAAGTCTGATTCAACTCAAGTGAACGCATCTCATCATCCCTGGCTTACTCCTACTTCTTTGAATCATCAACTTGAATGACTTCATCATAGCACTATGGTTCACCACTATTTGTTAGCAATAGATAATACAAGGATGGAGAATACTTTTGTACTGGCCTTAAGATTCTGCTAGATCTCCTTATTTCAGTGGCAGGAGTCTGAGGTTCTCTCTGTGCTCCATCAGCTTTATCTCCTTAATCATCATCATCCTCAATTTCAACATATTTGAAAGAATCTTCAGGAGTCCCATTTCTATCCTTATACATTTCATTTTCATTGAATTTAAAATTCCTGCTCCTAATAAATTTCTGATTCTGATAATCCTAGAATTTGTAACTAAATTCATCTGAGCCATATCCAATAAATGTATATTTGATAGATTTTGGATCAAGCTTACTCCTAGATCCTATATCAATATGAACATAGGATAAACAACCAAAAACTTTGATGTGAGATATACTAACTTGCTTTCCAAGTTTTCTCAGGTAACCCCTCATTCAGAGGATATGAAGGATCACGATTAATCAGATAAATTGCAGTATACACTGCCTCTGCCCAGAACTGTTTGGGTAGACCTGCATGCAATCTCATGCTCCTGGCACGCTTAGTAATAGTTCTATTTATGTGCTCTGCAACACCATTCTGCTGTGGTGTTCTTGGAACAGTGAACTTATGCCTGATCCCATTTAAAGCACGATACTCATTGAACTTTTTATCACGATACTCGCCACCATTATCTGATCTGAGGCACTTGAGCTTTAGACTTGTCTCAAGCTCAACCATGACCTTCCACTTCTTGAAAACATCAAACACATTTGACTTGTGTTTTACGAAGTACACTCATACTTTCCTACTGTGATCATCAATAAATGTGACAAAATACAAAGATCCTTCTACAGAAGTAACTGGAGCAAGACCCCATATATCAGTATGCACTAACTCCAACTTTTTTGACTTGACCTTTAAGCCAGTATTTGAAAAACTCACCCTATGTTGCTTGCCATATATACAGTCTTTACAAAAATCTAAATCTATATATTTTAAATCATGAAGCTTTCCTTTAGTAAGAAGTGAATGCATACATTTCTTACTCATATGGCCAAGCCTTTGATGCCAAAATCCCCATCAACATTTGAATTTGCCACTCCAATAGAATATGCTCTTCTATGGATAACATATATGGTGCCTTCAATATTGTCACGAGCTATAATCATAGCCCATTTTGTCACCTTCCACGTATCTCCTGTGAATGATGTCACATGGCCTGAGTTTGCAAGCTGACTCACAGAAACTAAACTCCTCTTCAAACAAGGAATGTGCCTAACATTCTTGAGTCCCCAAATTGACTCATTCGACATTCTGATATCAATATCTCCCCGTTCAACAATATTACAGGCTTGTTGTCCTTGAGATACACTTTACCCAAATCACCTTAATTACAGTTCTTGAATGCCTCGTTACTAGGACTTGCATGAAAAGAAGCACCTGAATCTATTATCCAAGATTCAGAATTGTCCAGAGATATAATCAGAGAATCTGACTGATATTCTTCTGCAGATACATTTGCAGAATGATTTTTGTCTTGACCTCTACCACTGTCCTTCTTTGGAACCGTATAGTCCTTCTTTAAGTGACCTTTCTTCCCACAGCTCCAACACACGACTTTTCCTATACTAAAAGTAGACTTTCCTCTATTGGATTTATATCCCCCCCCGGAACCCAATGGGTAAACCTCCCGCACCCCCCAGTGTACATGACAAGCTTTGAGGTCCGAGACAACAGAACAATCAGATTCCACACATAACAATGGCCTCCTTTTTATCGCCGCTTCATTAAAAATTCCAATTCAATAGCCACTCTATTATACTTGGACCATATTTCTTGAAGCCAGTTTCGATCAACTAAAACTACTTGTGACCACTGTGCTTGTTCTGGCCTCCCGAGTTTGTTCCCAAGTCTTTGAAGTGAATTGTGATGCTTCTAACATTAGCATTGGGGTAGTACTAAGTCAAGGTGGTCATCCGGTGGCTTAGTTCAGTGAGAAATTGAACGAAGCCTGCCAAATGTATTCTACTTATGAAAATGAGTTCTATGCTCTTATAAGAGCCTTACAATATTGTAGTCATTACTTGTTGGCCTAGGAGTTTGTTTTGTTCTCAGTTCATGAAGCACTCAAACTCCTTCATAATCAAAGCAAGCTAAAGGGGAAACATGTCAATTGTGTAGAGTACTTATCCTCTTTCTATGATACCGTCCGACACAATCGAGCACCTCCCATCAAGTGGCGGATGCACTTAAATGCCGACTCAGCTTGTTCAATACTATTTAATTGAAAATAGCAGGGTTTGAAGCCATCCAAGAATTATATGCTATGGATCCAGACTTACAGATGATATGGGAACAAAACAAAATACATGCTTATAAACTTTTCCATATCCAGCACAACTATCTCTTCTTAGGCAACAAATTATGTATTCAACGTTGTTCAATGCGAGAGGCTATACTTTCTTAAAGCCATGATGAAGGATTAGCAGGGATATTTTGGTCATCACAAGACCTTGGCTTTCCTTCTGGAAAATTTCTACTGGCCACTGCTCATTAGAGATGTGGAACAATACATTAGTAAATGTCACACATGCAACATAGCAAAAAATAAGACAACAAAGCACTCGATTATATTTGCTCTTCCTAGTATCCGACTCCCCTTAGGTAGACATCAGCATGAATTTCGTGGTGGGACTACCTCCCACACAACAGCAAAAGGATTCTGCCATGGTTGTCATTTAGTGTTTCTCGAAAATGTTTTACTTTGTACCTTGCAGAAAGACGCTGGATGCATTTTATATTGCCAATCTCTACTTCCAGGAGATCATTTGATTGCATGGTATCCCAAAAAACAATCACCTCTGATAGAGATGTTAAATTCCTTAGCCATTTTTTTAGAACGCTTTGGGTTAAACTTGATACTAAGCTTCAATTCAGCTCTATTGCTCACCCAAACTGATGGTCAAATCGAGACCATTAACATGAGTTTGGCAAATCTTTTAACATGCTTTATTGGGAAAAACACCTGCCAATGGGATCAAGTCATAGGTCAAGTTGAGTTTGCTTACAACTGATCTTGGAATCAGTCCATAGGGCCAACCCTTTTGAGGTCGTTTATGGACCAAATCCTATTGCACCACTAGAGCTTGTACCTCCCATTGCAATGAGTGCATATAATCCTGATGCTGAAACTTGAATTCAGGAGATTCACAAGTCCACCAACAAGTACAACATCATATTAAAAAATAAAAATGTTAAATACCAAAAACAGGATAACAAATCCAAAAGGGATCATAAGTTTAAAGAAGGGGATCTAGTTTGGATGATGAGGACATCCGATCATGAAAAGTATATCAGAGACGTGGCTGACGATCTACGGCAACGATCACACCGATCTATTTTTGATTTATTTTATGTATTTGTTTTATTTGTTTGCATTTTTCGTTTTTACCCTTACTTAAGGGCCTGCTCATATGTAAGCCCTAGGGGTAAAGTTGTCTTTTAGTTTTCTTTCATTGTATGAGGCTATTAATAAGCCCTTATGTTTCTTTTCAAGTTAATGAATGATTATTATAAGAAATTCCTACGATCATGTGTTTTCGTGAGAGCTTGAGAGCTGTGGAGAGAAATCCCTAGGAGAGGGAAACAGATTACCCACTAATCTTGAAAGCGTCCGGGTTCATGGCTCTTTCTTCTCTATCTTTTCTCCTCTCTTTTCCCTTGTCACCGCCGGCCCTAACCTTCTCCCTCCCACGGCCGAACCGCACCCAATCCCCCCTTAAACCGTCGGCCATCTAACCTCCCCCCTCCCCCACCAAAAGTCCCACCACCATCTCATAGCCGTCGGCCTCCCCCCTCCCCACCCAAGCTGCCTGTCTCCCTTACCCCCTTTTCCAAATTCCCCCCAAAATTCCTACTTTTCTTATTTAGTTTAACCCCAATTTGGAAGGAAATTGAATTTAAATTCAATCAAATTTAAAATTCAAATTCTTTCCTATTTGATAAATCTATTTTTGGAATGGGTCCACAAACAAATCAATTAATCAAATCTGAGTTAATTGATTAATTAAAGCCCTAGATCCCAAATACATTGAACCTAGACACCTTTCCCCTCTCTCTCTCTCGGCCCAATTCCCCTTGTCCCCACCTAATTAAATTCCTTACAAAAAGGAAGCCTCTCCCAGTGGAATTAATTCAAATTCCTTCCCTCTCTCCTACCCGCCGCCCCTCTCTCTCCCATCCCTCATTAATCCTCTCAAATCAAGAGGATTAATTAAGGAAACGCTTTACCTAACCCTAACCCTAACTCCACCAAAATCTGAACCTAAACTCTCCCTAGCCTCCCACCTTGGCCGGCCACCCTCCCATCCCTTCTTCCTTCTTGGATTCCTTGGAGAAACTTCTTTCTCGCAACAAGAATCCTCAAGGACAACAAAGAGCGTCATCCACAGTACTTCACGCCACATGTCTTATGCATGGCTGATCCTGAACGTGACTCCGGCTTCGTCTACAACAAACAAGGCTTCGTCGACATCCTCCAATCGCCCTTCTTCGACGTCAACCCGGAGGTAGATAATTCCATCGAGGAATACTTGGAGCGTATCATATTCACTCTTTCGAATGCCATCGAAGAACAACTTTCCACCGTTCAGTGGCAGATCACCGCCAATCCAAGACAAGGGTGAACTTTTTCCCCCTCCTCACTTTCTTTCCTGTTTTCCTTCGATTGTGGTTGCGTATCAAGCATAAGGAATCTTGCAAAGCTCTCCACCAAAGTTTAGTAAAAATAGGGAATGAGTGATGGACTTCTATGCATCTAATCTCGTTGTTAATCTAGGGATGTTATTAGAAATCCTCTATGTTTGCTTATGTTGAATTTTATAATTGTTTTGTGGTCCTAACTATTATTGTGTGACTTGGCCTAAACTAAGGCATCCCTTTCTTGTTTTCCATTTTTGTTAATTGGCTAAAGTTTTAATTCTTTATTGCTCTTACTTGAAAGCGTGCAAACTCTTATGTCCATCATTTAAAGCATTTATAGTTCTACATCATCTGGAATCAGAGCATGGTAGCCTAATTGCATGTTTTTAGAACTCAACTCTGAGCTTGTCATAACTGCTCTTAGGCATGTTTATCCTCATAATAATTCATTTACATATTTTATTTCTGTGTTTCGATAGCATTTTATGCATGCCATATCATTAGACTAGAAGAAATAGGCATAAAACCTCCAATTGAGATTAGGAAGTTGTAATTTTAGGTGCTGCCATTTAAATTACAACAACCCTACTTCTCCAAATTTGACTTTAGGAAGGTATTTCCTGGTGTTTGTTTGCTGTCCTTTAATTTCTGCATCAGTTGGTAAGTCTTAGGTGCGTTTTCTCTTCAATCTAGGTGCTGTCCTTTACATCCTAGTAACCCTAATTGTCACCTAGTGTATTCTGATGGACCCGGAACAACTTAGCAGGACTCTAGACTTGTTGGTAGATCAGATGGGTACGACTAGTCAACAACTTAAAGAGAACCAATCCGACCTATCGGAACTTTGTATTCATGTGAGTGGAACTGCTACTTAATAAAACCTGCTGTTTACTTGATTCTCAATTTGATGTTTCAATTCATTTCCTGAAACGCCAGTTTTTTGCTATTATTTAAACAGCGCTTGAAAGTACTTACACGTGCTTTACTAACCCCCTAACCTTCTCACTTTTTGTTCTTTTTTTCTCTAGGAGTTTGACGAAGCAGCCACATCGAGGTGCTATATCCATCCATGTTATTAAGATTGATTTTTTGGTGTAATATTTGTCAATCAATTAACTTTAATACATGTTTATGCTGTAATTTTAAAATTATCCTATTTTATTTCTAATTTTATTGCTATTACTTGAATTCATAAGAAATACTATTTGATTAAGCTTTCCTCAATTTTATTAGTTAAGTATCCCGTTGAAAAACAAGATGTATCTTTCAAAGGTAAATCAGGTTGGAGTTTCTGCCAGGAACTTTACAAACTGAAATTGCTTTGTAATATCGATTTTATTAATATGTGCCTTAAAATGTTTAGGATTTTGACTTGCTATAAGAGAAATCTTATTAAGTTAATTTTTTCTGAAGTATAATTTGGTCTTACATCCGTAATAACATCTCAAAAAATGGTTTATGTTTGGAGAACAATGCAATGTACTTGATCTCAAACTTTCTATAGTTATATGTGAAAGCATGGCATGGGATAAACATAAATTTTATTCTAATCTTTGTTTTTCCAATTTAAATTTGTAATGTTGTTTATCTTCTGTTATCAGAAGTCTTAAGCAGGAAGTTGGACAAAGACATGAAGTGCATTGTTCTAGAGAGAGGAGTAGGGCAGCCTGGAAAGCTATTGAGGAGGTGAGATGTCTTAGTTATTCCTTTTTATCATATTTTATGCCCTTACTCATAATTTCCTTGTCTCATGGCACAGTATTTGATACCCTTTGTGGATGAGGAACAATATGACCTTCCAAAAAAATGTAGGCTGAACCCGGAGAATGATATGTTTCGAGATCAAGAACAACACAAAGTCCATGTGGATACAAATGAGTGGCGCTGTGGCTTTTGCAGGAAAAGCTTTCGTGCTGAAAAATTCCTGGATCAGCATTTTGACAACCGACATTATAATCAGCTTAATGATGTAGATTTTATTCTTCCCCCTCATATCAATTCATTCTTGTTTTTTATGTGATTGTGTTGTTCATCCTTTGAAACCAGTGTGGTAACATTTAACCAATTCACTTGTTTATTTTTTTGTGTTTTTTTTTGTTCCTTTCACTTTCCTTTTCAAGCAATAAATATTGACAAGTTTCTAGTTTTTTTTCAAACATTTTTATAATCGCATGCAATGGACTAAAGCTTGCAAAACTGGCAAAGAAAACCACCATCATTCATGCTGTATGCTCGTCCATTTCAGATGCATGAACATTCAAATAATTAGGATTTCATCGCACTTAACTCCCTCGGGCTTTTTAAAGACCAATCATTCTTCTTATGGGCACGTTTCGTCTGAGATTGATGATCCATTCAACTAATGAGGATAACTCATCCTTAATTTCATATTTCAACTGACTACAAGGATAAGGTGTATAGTTTAATATTCCGTTTTTATTTTTTTTTCTTGCCATTGAGTTCTAGATAATGCTATTCTTGTATAATTAGGCATGGTGCTAAGGCTGAATATATGCAGTGGCATGCCTATGCTAGGGAAGTCGCCATTAAGTTTCTGTTGGCATGCGGACACTTCGATACAACATTTAGGGCATTTTCCATTATGTTATAATTGGCCTTTTCTGTTTTTGGCATGAAAACAATTTTCCTATCATGGAGGGTTTTGGAGAGTAACAGTAAAGTGAAAGTGATGCCTTAATTATTTGATATTGATTAATGCACCTTTGGATTGCACTTGCGGCAAACTAGCTCAGTGGTACGTTTTAATTTTCTTCAAACTTGGATTGAAGTAATGGAAGTGATGCCTTTGTGAGCATGATCTATTACCACCAGGGTTTCTAAACTTTATATAATTCACTACTCATTTAGTTCTTATTGAGATATTTAGTTCAAGTGACATTCATATCAACTAAATTTATGTTGAAAAAATGGAGGTTTCCATTATAATTTAAGACCTTAGGTTCAAACTTCATTTATATGAATCAAATTCGTGTTGTTACTTCAATTTTTGCCCCCCTCCCTGTTTACTGATAATAGAAGCCATCTATTTTATAATGAATCCAGAGTCAAGGTCGATGCTTGGCAGATTTATGTGGAGCACTGCATTGTGACTTCGTGATTGATTCCAAGAAGACAAAGACTAAATGTAATCCTGCAGCTGCGGCAAGGAACCGACATCTTTGTGAGGTAATTTTAAATATCAATACCCTTCTCATCCTTCAATTTCAGTTTCTGGAGATCTTTCTGCTGAATTATATACATGTATTTCTGGAGATCTTTCTGTGTGTGTGTGTGTATGCATGTTTTTATGTAGAATGTAGAAAGTTTGGATTATTTATTTATCTTATCAGTATTTGTTCACAAATGATATATACAAGGATTAGGCAGTTATACAATTCCTAAGGAAAATAATTATATTGAATTTGAATGGCTGCCAACTCCAAACAACAACATCAAGCCTTTATCCCACTATGTGGGGTCAGTTACATGAGTCCTTTTTCTCCATTGTGTCCTGTTAAGAATCAAATTCTCATTTAAATCTAACAAAAAAAGGTGATTTCTAATATTTTATAATAAATTCTTTTTAGGTCTACCTCTTCCTTTCTTAACATAGGCCAAATCTAAAACGTCTACTCTCCTAACCAGGTCATCGGAAGGATGCCGTTTTATGTAACAAAACCATCTAAGGCGACTTTTTTTAATCTTATCTATCACTGGAGCTACTCCAACCTTTTCACGTATATGCTCGTTTCGTATCCTGTCTCTAAGAGTAAAACCACTCATCCGCCAGCCCCACATAATAAAATTTATGTACATACATTCTATTATAGCACCACATGCCCCTCCAAGTCGCTAATGTGTGGGAGCATGCATTCCTTTCTTGTTTCTGCCAGATGTAGGAATACTATAGTGGAATAAGTTGGCAATTAATACGTAGAAATGTAGAAAGTAGAAAAAGACTTTTGAATTTTATTGCTTGTTTTTGTACAAAGTGTTAAAGTATTTGTGAATTCTATAGAATGCTTACAATGAAAATAAATCAATGATTGAATTAAAAAAGGAAAAAAAGTCCCCAAGAGGGGTTGGCGGCTAGAAGAGGAAGAGACGGCTCACGAATTGGAATTTAAGGGTCATAAGAGGATCAATTCAACGATTAGAACTTTTAATCCATGTGCTTAAGGAACCATGCCAAGATTGGTTGATTTTTGGGTCCCACTATCATACAATACAATCCCTTCAATATGCCTGAGCTGATTTTGCCAATTCTTTTCATGTTTATGCCATGTCATCAATTTATGGGATTTTGTATTCTCAACACTCCCCCTCGATTTGAATGATAGAGATCTACCATGCCAAGTTTACATAAAATATTTTTTTATTATATGATTGCAAAGACCTCGGTGAAAATGTTGATGAGAAATAGGAATATTCCCAACCTACAACAATGGTTAGGAAGCCATCAATTATTTTTATTTTTCTATTAATGGGAGACAATTTGTAGGCTTAGAAAATGGTGGCAAGATTTGTCATATGATCGTTGGCACCTAAATCTATTGTCTTAGTTTTAGGGGAGCTACTTGAGGTATTAAAAGTACAAAAGTTACAATTTGTATCACTTTGAGCTAGATAGCATGACTTGAAAAGTTTTTTTTTTTTGTGAGGAAGTCCTTTTGCTTGTCAATTTCTTCTAAGTTGACCTCTTATGGTTCAATAAGATAAGCCTACTCTTTTGATAAACCTTCTTTGCTTGCACCATGCTTTGAGTCTTTCCATGGAGTTTCTAGCATTACTCTTTGACAGGTCTATTTTTCTTGAAGTAATTGCACCACAAGTTGTTTTTAGGAAAAAAAAAACAAACTTTTATCCTTTTTTGTGAGAAGATTCAGTCCTATAAGTCCTTTGCCTTGGCTTTAAGTGATTGTCATGATCGATGTTTCAGAGTTCAGAGTATCAAGCATTATTATAATTTTTCCTTCTTTAGTTTGAATGACATTTTTTTTTATTTGATTTAAATGAAAATCTTACTCTTAATAAAACACAATGGACAAAAAAGGATCTATGTAGTCGACTCCATATTGTGGGATAAAAGCTTGATGTTGTTTTTGTTATAGTTCGTATGAGTGAGAAGATCTCATTTAGGGGTAATAGGTTCTCTTTGTTTAAGATTTGAATACTAATTGATCTAATTCATTATTGAATTCTACAAGAAGTTCAAACACCCTATTTTTTCTATAAATTATTTAAGAACCACATTATTATCACTGTGCTTCATCTTAAGATATTGATTGTAATCTAGTTCAAGCCAATATACCTTCATTACATAGAAATATTCAATGACAGAGATGCTACTTTGTTTGATTGTTGAGAACTTCATCTTGATCTCATATGCTCATCAACCTTCCTCTTCATGATTTGTTGGGCCCTCAACAACTGTCCCTAGAGCTCTGTTAATATTTTGTCTCGATCCTCTAAGTACTGATCTACACTGGATACTAGTATAGTGCTCTGCCCATAATATATCAAATGAGGTGGATCTCTCCCATGTAGAGTCTTGAAAGGGGTGGTCATTGTTGAATGGTACGAAGTGTTGTATCAATACTCAGCCCAAGCAATACACTTTGCCCAACTCTTCAGCGTATCCGATACAAAGCATCGCAAATGGGTCTTCACACTTCTGTTGACCACCTCTGTCTGGCCATCTGTCTGGAGATGATATGTTGTGCTCCTCTTCAGGACTATCCTCTATAAACGGAACAACTCCTTTAAGAAATGACTGGGGAACACGTCTCTATCTGACACAATGGATTTTAGAAATCCATGTAAATGCACCACCACCCATATGAAAGCAGTAGCCACAAAGACCGCAGTGTAAGGATGCTTCAGAGGGATGAAGTATGCATACTTGCTCAGATGATCCACTACTAGTAGTATCACCGACAATCTCTCCGAACGCAGCAACCCCTTGATGATGAAGTCCTTTGCCACCTCCTCCCACACCCTCTCCAGCAGAGCTAGAGGCTGTAGTAATCCTTCTGGTGTCATGGCCAAGTACTTGTGCCGTTGGCACACATCACATCTCGTCACCAAGTCCTCTATATCTCAGCCCATCCCCACCCAGTATAACTCCGAGGATAGCCGACTGTAGGTTTTTTAAACTCTTGAGTATTCTCCAACTGTGCTGCTATGAAACTCTTACAACAGCTTGGGAATGTACCCAATGTCCTCGGTAAGATGAATTGCCCATGATGTAGCAGCTGGGCCTCCCTCAGCGTGTAATCGGGATGACTGTCTGGGTCTTGCAATAACTCGGCTCTAATCTTCCTCAGACCCTCATCCTGTTCGCTCTCCTATCTTAGGGCTTTCCAGTCTTGGACCATAGGTACTAATAGAGCTGTTAGCTATGATTCATTCGTCTTCTTCAATAGTTCATCAGCGGCTTTGTTCTCCAGTCTTGGGTGGTACTGGATCTTAAAATCATATCCAAAATTCCAAATAACTTGGATAGCCATATCTGATACTCCTCAGTCAACATCCTTTACTCTAGCAGAAACTTCAAACTCCTCTAGTCTATCCTGACGATAAAGTGTCGTCCTAACAAATAAGGTCGTCACTTTTGGATGGCTAAGACAATTGCCATTAACTCCCGCTCGTATACGAACTTGAGCCTTGCCCTGGTCGTGAACACTTGGCTAAAATAAGCAATGAGCCAATGATCCTGCATGAGTACTGCCCCTAGTTCGTACCCTGATGCATCTGTATCTACCATAAACGGTCTGCTGAAGTCAGGAAGTACTAATAATGGTACGCTTGTCATGCTTTCTTCAGTTGCTTGAAGGTCTGTGTTGCTGCTTTCCCTAATTGAACTATCATTCTTCAGCTGCTTAGTTAGTGGCTATGCTATCGTACCATATCCTCGCACAAACTTTCAATAGTATCCAGCGAGATCTAAGAACCCTTTAAACTTCTTCAGGTTCTTTGGTAAAGGCCAATCCAACATAGCCTCAATCTTTAAGTGGTCTGTTGCTACGTCTGTTCTGCTCACCACATATCCTAGGTACTCCACCTATGACTGTGCAAACGAACATTTCTTCAGGTTGTCATATAGCTAATGCTCCCTCAAAGTCTCCAATACAGTCCTCAGGTGACCCACATGCTTTGCCTCCGTACGACTGTACATCAGGATGTCGTCAAAAAATACCAAGACGAACGTCTTGTGGTAGAGACGAACTTCTTGTGGTAGAGTTGAAAAACTTGGTTTATGAGGGACTAAAAAGTGGCTGGAGTAAGTTCTGAAAGTTGTAGTGACTCTCATAAGTTCTGAAATGACGTGCTCATCCTTTCGGGTAACAGTAATCCGCTAGGCTGCTGAAAAACCTCAGGAAATTGCTGCAGAAATTGATGTACACACTCATGAATCTCGAACCTCCTTCAGGCTTTGCAGCTCAACCAAGTAGCCTAACCTTGCTCCATATATTGCCTTGATCATTGTTTTAGTGAAAGCAGGATTTTGAATGAAACCATGGTTCTACACAGACTGACATCCTTGCAACACCATCTTCCCCTCCACCTGAATCTCCATAGTCAAAGATTTTCAGTCTACTTTTGTCTCCCCAATCGTTTGTAACTACTTCATCCCTAAGATCTCATCAGCGCTCCCCAAACCCAAGGGAAAAAATCCTCCACTATCTGTGGGCCCCGGAGTGTCAGCACTAAACCCCTGCAAATCCCCCTACTCTTCTCCACCTTCCCTATCCCCATCATGACTTTAAAGTTCCCTCGATCCAACAACTTCAATTCCAACTGATTCATGACCCGATTTGAGATGAAGTTGTGAGTAGCATCGCTATCCACCAAGACCACCATTGACCGCTCCCTGAACTGTCCCCTTACCTTCATGGTGTGATTTGGAGTAAATCCCACCATAGAGTTAAGGGACACTTCCGCCACATCAAGCTATAGGTGCTCTCCTCCCGCTTCTGCTTCATCCACTAACTTCTCGCTATCGGTCTCCTCATCACAAACTGTAAGGACCTGGAGTTTGCGGTCCTTGCACTAATGGCCTGGTGCATATTTCTCATCACATCGGAAGCACAAATCCTTCGCTCTGTTGTCCTGCACCTCTTCCTCTATGAGGCACTTGAAGTTGGCCCGAGGCGAACTCCCCTAATCTTCTCCCTCTATGCCTCCTGCTAAAATGACACTGTCTGGATCCTCGGTGCCAGTGAAGTCGAGGCACTAATGTAGGATACTCCTGTGACTCCGTTCCTACTGGTCCTCTCCACCTGTCTCTGATCCTCCACCATCTAGGATAGCTCCATCGTCTCCCTCAAACCCCTCGGCCTCAACAATCGGAGGTTTGCCTATATGTCGGGCTTTAGGCACTTCATGAAATTTCCCTCCAACATCGCCTCTGAAATCCTCCTCAACCACCCCAGCAACAGCTCCATGACGGTCCACTTCTAAGTCAAGGCAAAGAATTGCTCGTGTAGCTCTCATTCCAAAATGGCTCGAAAATGCTCTAACAAGTAATCCTTAAACTCCTCCCAAGAGCAAATCAGATATCTAGCCTCCCTCCACTAGAACTAAGTTAGGGCTTTTCCTTCCAGACATAGCCCTGCGGTCGTAAGCTTCTCCTCCTCATTCAACACATTCATCGCGAAATATCTCTCCACCCGATGCACCCACATATGGGCATCCTCCCTTTCAAATATCAGCATCTTCAACTTCCTCATCGAAGCATCTCCACTCCAACTTTCTCTCCCTCCAACGGTTCCCCTCGTGTATTGAGGGTGGGAATCCCATCTTTCTTCCATCCTCCTTGCATAACCCCATCCCCATGGCTCAGCTCAACCCCCTCCATCTCCGATCGCCTTCTCCTCTTGCCCGAAATGCCTCCCATAGTGGTCGGCCACCTCACCACCTCCACCAAAAATTTCCCTCCTTTCTCTCCCCTCATCTGAAAATTCTGATCTGCCCTGTATCGGAGTCTTAAGAGGTGGCTCTTGATAAAAGAAACTCTACTCGTCTAACTCCTCCCATCCAAGCTCCTTTACCTTAGATTTGGCCAAGGGAATCCTGGTCAAATCTCGGTTAGGGTTAACAATCAAAACCGCCAAGAAACTCTACTCGTTGAACTCCTCCCATTCGAGCTCCTTCACCTTAGATTTGGCCAAGAGAATCTTGGTCAAATCTCGGTTATGGTTAACAATCGGAACCGCCAGTGGAGTTTTGGATTGTTTCTCCATGAGCTTTCTCATTATTTCCTCCAAACCTCCAAATTAGTTCTTCATGGCTGAAAACCTTGCTTCGATTGTTGAGAACTTCTCCTCCATCCCGGATTTGATTTGCTCCACTTCGCCTTCCAACGCATCCACCTTCTCTGTTGCCATCTCTCCAAAATCTCACTCTGATACCAATTTTATGCAACTTGGAAGCAAAAACAGCAAATTAGATAAGAAGAAATTGCAAGAACATAAGTATGAGGGCTGATTTATTTTTACTCCAACAACAACAACAAAAAATACAATTGATATACTATTTAAGAGGTAGATCGACTCTTCCACAAACCCTTACCGCCACTAGGAACAACTTAAAAAAGAACTACAACAAACACAATCTCTTGATAAAATAAAATAACCTAGTTAACCCTAATATAATCCTTCCTACTTCCCCCCAAATATGAATAATTCAAATAAGCCCTTTTCCCTAATTCAAATATGTCCTCTTTTCATAAATTAAAATATTCCTAAACAGCTCTCCATTGATTCTTCCTTATTACATAATGAATAATAGCTCCCCTAGGCCCCACAAGGGGGTTTGAAATTCCCCTTCTTGCTGTCCCTAGTTCGACCTGGGTTGGGCCGATCGACTGGGTTGGTTTGGGCCAGGCTGGCCAGGCTAGTCTGGGCCGGCTCTTCAATATGGTGGCATTTATGCTCTATTAAGTATATGTGACTTTCAAGTAGAATTTATGATGGTGAATAACTTGTGTTCAACTTGATAAATAAATAAGCTAAACACAAAAAAAAAAAAAAAAGAGAGCTCAATTGTTAACAAGTCAATTTAACTAATACTTGAGCTCGCTCAAGCTAAACTTTTTTATGCTCTACTATTATTGCACTTATGCATTATAAGCCAATGTATGAGTATCGAGTATAGAGGGAAACAATTTAATTATGCTTCTAGGGCATGATGGGGCTGCCATTTTTTTTATGCCGCTTTTATCCTAGATATGTCCCATATCAATATAAAGTCTTACGCCATGTGATTCGAACATCAAAATCCAGCAAAGAACGAGGGAAGAATTGGAAAGAGGAGGTGAAAACTCTTAGGTAAGATAGAAAGGGCCATGGTAAAGGATCTGATCTAATTGACAAACAGAAAAAAAAAAGTATGAAAGTTTGCTGCCAATTTTTTCTCAAATCAGTATATTTTGTAAATGATGTTGAACAATATCATAAAAGCCTATCTTGAATTGCCTCAAATTGCAATGACAAGCGTGACCTTATTATGAAAATAATACGCATAAACTATGAACTGAAAATAACTTTAACAAAGCAAGAAAGAATATATAAATTTTAATGGTTTGAATTGATAAAGACTAAATAATTATAGTAAAACATTAAATATAAGTTACCATGACTCAAATCGAACTATCATTGGCCCAGATATTGATCTAAGCTGCATGGGAGGGTTTAGAGAAACTAGCAGCTTTGGCATATATTGAGCTACTTATACATATTTCATACTCTAGCCTTGACTTGGGCCTGGGATCAAGATAAGATTTATGTGCAGTTCTGGTTCTAAATTCTACTTAAGAGTCAAATGTGAGTTCAAGTGTAAGATCAGGTATTAGCATTTGATAATCTTCTTTCAATATATGTCATCATCTGCTAAGGGTTCATTTTTCTCAATATTTCCAACATGTCTTGTGCCTACTGCAATGGAATCCAAGAGATCTGACATGTCTGACATGGTTTAGTACTAAGATATTGAATGAATATTCTTTGGTAATGTTGATTCTAGTGTTTATTTAACAAGTGTACAATGATCAATAGTGTTTTCAACATCATATAATGAGCAAGTTATAATTCTGAGGGTTTCCTTGATATAAACATTAATAGGGCCGGGGAGATCACCTCAAGTAGTAATCTTACAAGCAGTCCTTGAGTGATGTTGTACCAAATAATAACGAATGTTCAGGTCAGTAAAAATCTGATTCTCTTATTTTTATATATTATTGGTGAAAGGAAAGACACCTTACATACCAGTTGACAGCATCTCCCCCATTGGGGAGAAATAAGAAAACTACTCACCCATGTGAGTAGAATAGAACATGGAAATGAAAGAAAATAAATTAACTAAAACAAACTTTATTATATAAGGAATATATCTTACAACAGTTTGAGATGACTGAAGGAGATGGAGACTTTTGAGACTTCACAGATGCACTCTTACAAATATATTACTCGTATATATTTTTTTCCACACATTACAACAGGCATCTAACTCTCTTATATAGGCAAATGAAAATCAGAAACCAGCTATAAACCTATGGGCAGAGCCCCAGGTTTTTGTACAGTGATATGAATAGTAAAAAAGTACGGTAATAGTAAAAGAGTACGGTATTGTCTTGGATGCTTATTCTTCCATGTCATTTTCTAGATTGTGTAATGCTACTTCATCCATTCCGTCTAACTAGAACTGTTCACCAGCCTCTTCTTCTGGAGAATGTCTTCGCTCAGGAGTAATTCTTTGATAGCATGTAAAATAATCACCCTTTGGATTGACTAAATGAGCATTAAATGTTTTGAGATGTTCGATTAGATTGATGTCTTTGACATAATTTTGGAAACAGAAGAGTGAACCTCAGATGGCTTTAGTATGCATGAAAATCATTAAATTTTTATCTTGATATGCTAATTGCATATAAAAGCACGGCTTAGTGAATCTATTTCCCATTTGTGAAATTTGAAATGCCCGGTAATAATTTAATGATCGATCTGCAAGATCTGGGTCAATTGACTCATGTGGCGTATTGTCTGTTTGTTCTGCCTTGAAGTCCGGCGGTGTTTTATGGATCTCAATAATATGTTTAGCACTGTCCATGAGATCGATATAAGTTGGTCCGACTGAGTTGATTAATAAAGTAATCGATCTTACTTTATAATCTTCAAACATGCTTCATATTATTCTTTTTAGTTCCATGTCAGCGAAATATTCAATTTGATCAGATAAATTATCTTCTCGACTGATTATGATTTTGCATAGTAAGCCGTAGTCAAATAGTTTTTGGACTGGCCATTGTTAAAACGATCGGATGTATGCAAGATTAAGAGATAGATGGATCATATAAAAGCCAGGAGTACAAATTTTACAAGAACATTTTAGGCAGCCTTTCTGAATATAGAGTTGTTTTATGGCGTAGGAGATTCCTGAGACAGCTTCATTGGTTACATATGCTAATACTATTTCTTTGAAACAATTTTGCATGTCTAATTGACTATCATCTTGAACTATTCTAAAAAATTTTCTCTTAATATTATCTTCTATTTCTGAAAAATACATATATTGATATTGTTTGAGTAAATTATCTTCTAAAATATCTAAAATAATATTTGAAAGATATTCGTGATTTTTTGGTATTCAACACATTTTTTTTGTTTTTCTAAAGCTTTAGCTTTTTCCTGGTTTGCAACTTTTTCTAACTCTTGTATTTTTTACTCTTGATTTGCAATAACTACCTTTTGTAAATTTGTAGGAGTTTTAGGTACGAGAGATATATTTCCTATTTTTACTTCTGATCTTAATTTTGCAATCTCATTATTTAGATATTCTATCTGACTATTAATTCCATTAAAGCATATTGTAAGGCAATTTAAAGTATGGATCATTGTTTTTGTATCTGTTCTATTGCACCATAAATTGTCTAATAAAGTGGTTTGAAAAATATTTAATGCTTTTGAAATTAGTGCTTGGGATCTGAATTGAAGATTCGTTCTCATTCTATTGGCTAATGCTAATTGCCTATAATGAATTATATTAGAGAAAGGTTGATGGGAGGATGAATAAGCATTTGATGGATCCATTGATTCCTGCAAAAATAAAAAATGTTAGAAAAAATGTTCTAAGGTGGTTTGTAATCTGTAGCTCTAGTAACTCGAGATAGAAAGTCTGCTAAAAAATTATTTGTTCCTTTAATATGTTCAAAATTAACTTTATACCCATTTCCTTCAATTGTAGTAATAAAATTAGCACATCCTTTACTATATATATTCTTTTCATTTTTATTTTTATAAAAATGGACAATCGCTTCATAGTCTGTTCTTATAATAAATTCCTTTTGTAGAAATAGTTTAAAACTATGTAAAGCATTTATAACTCCTAATATTTCATAATCTAAAGATGTTAAAGATTTCGGTAATTGTTTAAAGCTTCCTGACACATATCTACATAATTTTTTAGTGGATTGAAATGCTTCTTTAAATGGTTTGATTTTTAACTCAGCTCCCCAACCATCGGTTGAGGCATCAACTATAACTATTTTGTAATCTGATTCTAAAGGTAAGGTTAACTTTGGTAAAGTTTTAATTTGGGTTTTTAATTTTTGTATAGTTTTTATATCTTCGGAGTTAAAATATCTTTGTCCAGTTTTACTGGTTTTCTTATATAAAGATTTTATAGTTTTACCTAAATCATTTATATAAGGCCTAGCATAGTTCAATAATCCGAGAAATTTTTGTAATTCGTTTGTTTCTTCTATTTTGTCGGGGAATTCTAATATTTTACTAGCTATATGGTCTTGTAATTCTATTGTTCCATTTCTAATTTTTTGTCCTAAAAAGTCTATATATTCTTTTGCTACTTCTATCTTCTTTTTTGAAAGAATGATACCATGATCTATGCAAAGTTGTAATACTTTTTCTATATGGTTATAATGTTCTTTTAAAGTTTGAGAGGCTACTAAAATATCATCGATATAGACTAACACAAAATCCAAATGTCCAAAAATTAGATCCATTTTTCTTTGAAAGATACTAGGAGCATTTTTTAAGCCAAATGGCATAATTTTCCATTCATAATGTCCGATTGGAGTTGTAAAGGCAGTCCATGGAATAGAATCGGGATGTAATTTTATTTGCCAGAAACCAGATTTACAATCGAACTTGCTAAAATATTTTTTATTTTGAATTAAATTAATTAACATATCTTTATCGGGAATTTTATATCCATCATCTTCAGTATTATCATTTAGCCTTTTATAATTGATTACCATCCGTGCTTTATTTCTTTTTATTTCTGCATGATTTCGGACCATAAAGGCTGCGGATCTATGTGGGGATTTGGAAGCTTTTATTAGACCTAATTGTTTTAGTTCTTTAATTTGATTAATGAATTCATCTTTATCCTGCGGTGAGTATTCTAATTCTTTAGTCTTTATGATAAGATCTGGATTTATGATGGCTAGTTCTGCAAATTCCTGATTTTTATCCCAATGTTTAAGCGGGTTTTCACCAATTATTTGGATTTTTTCGGCTAATCTAAAGATTTTGGTTAAAGCTTTAGGCATTTCAAAAGTGGATTGATGATCGGTAGTTTTGTAGTAGTGGGAAAGATACAAGGAAACAGCTGGATGAGATTGGTTTTTTAGACGGACTGGGCAAGAAAGGGGTATGGAACCACCACGCTTTGGGAGCACTCTGAGCTTATTGGTGGGAATAGTTGTAGTTCGTTTACTAATTGTAATAAAATCTTTGGTAAGGTTAAATTGGCTGTCAAGAGAAAGCATAAAATTAAGACCTAGAATGAATTCGGGTTTAACCGCTTCATGTACTAAAATTTTGGGTAAGGAATATTTCTCAGTTAATATATCAGGAGTGATGTAAAATTGGATTTGGCTATTTAGAAGGCATTGGGTGAAATATAAAGATTGATTGCCAACTAATTGTGAGGAAGTATTAGTAGCATGAGATATATATTGTGGGGGAAGGAGATTGGTAGTAATAACGGAAGTAGTGCTGCCACTATCTACTAAGGCTTGCACATCAAGAGATGGTTTTCAAGGATGATTTTGACAGAAACAGATAAAAGAGAAGTTGGATGGTTCTGAGCAATCATAGTATCGGTAGATCCAGAAGCTAAATCTAGCTTATTGATATTTGTAATATCGTTATCACTAGACTGAATGTCACCTTCTGTTTCACTAGTTTTGGTAGTGCGTTTTAATTTTCGCGTTAATCTTTCTATTTTTTTCTTATTGAGATATTGTTGGATAATGTCTTCTTCGGTTTTAGATAATCTTTCTTTTACTTGATTTTCTACATTTTCTAGATGCAGAAATATTCGTTCTAAAGAGACCGATATTTTTTCTAGTTGTAACTCTATTTTCTCAAATCGTTTATCATTGGCATATTTACCTTTTTCAATTATACCTTTATATTCAATATTATGATGTTTTAATGCACATAGATGACAAATTTCTATCATACATTTTTGACATTGATATCGATGATTTATATCGGGATAATATTTACAATGTAAACATTCTCTATTTATGCTACCTTTTCCTAAATCAAAGAGATGTTCACAAGAGGATGTCATGACATATTATTCCATCGGTCTATGGCTTCTATTAATCCATTCATGGCAAAATCTGAATTTCCAGAATCGGATTCATCCTCAGTTATACTATAAATTATACCTTGTGATTCATTTGAAGATATACTGACTACATCTTCTTCTAAATTTTGGATTAATAGTGATTTAGGTTTATTAGAATATCTTTTATCACATCGATTTGCTAAATGATCCGGAGATCCACAGATATAACAATGGCATTTTCTTGTACTTGGTTTTTTGACGTTTTTATCTTTGCGAGGAAACTTTCTTTTAGATTTTCTAAAGAATTTTATACGTCTCTTTTCTGGGAAAGATTAAGAAGTGTATATGTTTTTACAAAAAGCATATGATTGTTTTTTAACTTGTTTTTGTATTTTATATTCTTTACATTTTTCTTGTAATTGCCAAAATGTAAATACTATTCGTGGACCTATCCCTAAATGTTTTATATCATCATTATTTGGATATGTGGCCTTCCATTTATCATGAATTTCTTTTCCTAATTCTCCTGGTAACTTGATCAAAAATCTATCTGATGTTTCTTGATCAAAATATTTTCCTGCTCTACTGGCATAGGATACATATAACTTACAGAAAGTATCTATATTTGACCAATTGGCTATACTTAATTGTTTTAAATTTCTATATGCTTAATCTTGCATATTAGTATTTTGTCTGCTTGGATCAAATCCTAGGATTAGGGTTCTAATGAATTTTGTAAAATTATAAGGATTATCTCCTAATTGTCTTAACGTTTCAATTTCTCCAGCCTTTTTTACTTTTGCTTCATTGTAAATGTTTGCAGCTGTTTCTCCTAATAATATTTCAAAAAAAGCAAACATATCTCTTACTCCTTGTTTGTCACTATTGGCCCAAGCTCGTACGGCATCGAATTCCCATTTACTAATGACAGATTCCCATATTTGTGGATTGTTTAAGTTTATGGTTAAAATAGTTCCGTTTCTATGGGCTGGTACTAAATTTATTTTTTCTATTGGTTCTACAGATCCTCTAAAACAATAATTTCTACTATTATCATTAAAATCATACCTGGATGTTCCTGATCTAAATGGTCTTCCTGGTCCTTCATCTTCACCAGAAGGCGGAACTGGTTCAAATCGTGGTCTTTTTCCTCTATCTTGTTGTTGGGGTGATCTATTAGATGGTCCTGGTGGAACTACTTCTCCTAGATCCATATTCATTTTCAATTCTTCTTGGGAAATTTTTTCTATAGTTGTCCAATCAAAGTTGTTATATTTATTTTGATAAGCTAATTCCAAGTCATATTTTTTATTCATTATTGAATAAGGAATATGTGAAGAAAATACTGAGTCTTGTAAATCTTGATAGGTTTTAATATTTTCGAAATTTAAATAACTCATTGTGAAAATGATTGTAATGATTCTGTTTCGTCATTAGACTCTTGTTTTATTTTAGTTTGCTTATAATCGGCAAATCTTATACTTAGACTGCCATCTTGATTTCAAAATCTGAATTTCCAGAATCGGATTCGTCCTCAGTTATTCACATTAGCGTCATAGTGTCCAAGTAGAGTTCAAATATATCATTCGTAGTATATATCATATAATTGAACTTTTGATTTGTGACATACTGACGTCCTTAGGAAGGGTATTGTAATTGCTTGAGCAATAACGTAGTAGATTAGAATGACTGGGAGATTAGTGTAATGGGTAAAGGGGCCTCGATTTGCATGCAATGAAGAAAAGCTTGTATGCGGTTGTGCTTGTATGTGTAATTATGTAATATTTTAATTTCTCCTTGTAAAGTATGAAATAGTTCTTTTAACCGGTCTTCTTTCTCTTTTCTATTTTGTCTCTTCAACAAGCATAGATTTATGCAAAATCACTGACATGGGAAGCCAATTATATGAGTATGCTACCTCAAGAAATAGTTCCTTTAACCAGTCTTCTCTTGGAGACTTGTTATCTCTAATTTCATCAAACCCAACGAAGAATAGTCTCTTGTATTATTCTTTTGCTAGGCTTTTTTATTGTCTTTGACTAAGGATGTAGTCCTCTCTAGACTAATCTAATATCTTTTATGCGTGCTAAACTCCACTTGTCATAATTAGCTCAAGACCACTTTGTGTCCTTTTGTGATCCCATTCTCTCAAGTGGGCTGACAATAGTCCTTATTGACGGATCTGGATCAAATGACAATCATGTTCAATTGATAGATGAGTATTTTATGCCTGGTGATTAATGCAATGATAAATAAGGATAAATAACATAAAATAACTAATTAAATATGGCAATTCTGACCCAAATAAGAATCAATACTGATAACTCTCAAGTAGGTGTCTCGCACCATATCACAGGTCCTCTTCCCCCTTTGTTCTACACAATCATTATCCCTTTCTTCCTCAACAAAAATATTTTCAGTTATTTTATACCTTCCCGCCCTTTCGTGTTTATTTCACATTACCATTCGTGCCAGTAAACTGTCTTACTAACCAATTTAAGGGAATGCTTTGATACCTGCTTATTCTATTAACTTAATAAATCTCTCTCAATGATTTGGCAAGAAGATGAATGCGTGTCTGACAACGGTACATTTGTTATCAATGCATTATGCTTAGACTTCTTTTGACAAACGGGTTGGACTAGTGACAATTTCTAGATTAATAGTGCTTGTGGAGCGTTGCTCTTCTTTTGAGGTGTACCACTTAGAAAACTGCACGAACAGTTTACACTGATTGATTTTCTAGTTTTGATCACCAAGCGTAGCTCTTTTATTACTAGAAATTAATATAAGCCTATCAATTTTCATGTAATTCCTTTGATTAACAGCCTGTTAGATGGTCTTGATTGCAGAGCCTTGCCGATACTTGCTTTCCTCTAAATAAAGGTCAATCAGCAAGCCGTCTGCATGGTATTTTACTTAATACATGTTTAACTTATATGTTAATTACTTCTGGCATTTACCTTTCGATTTTTTTTTTTTTGGTTTTTTGTAGAATTTTTCTTGCGTCAATTTTGTGATGCTCACACATGTGCTGGAGGGAAAAAGCCATTTGCTAGAGGGGGCAAGGTAAAATAGCATACTCCTAGCATTTCGTGATCGTTATGTCAACTTTCTTGTAGATACAGTGTTTTCCAGGTCTTCATTCTTTCATATCCATGAAAAATATTGCCAAGGCTCAAGGCTTCTTAAAATTATGTTCTTTGAATTCAATTTCATGGTGAAATCTACTTTGTGGATTTTTCTTATTCTAAATATTATAATCAAGAAATGATTAATTCATCTATTTATTATAGATGGTATGAGTTTGTTTAATGATTAGAACTTTAGATTTTTCTCAAATTGACTGGCTCATCATGTTTGTTGGCTAGCCCACTGATTTTATTGTCTATGCAGAAGGAGTCAAGTGTATTCTACCTAGCTGTTTGCATATTAGTTGTGATGCTGCTACCTTTGTTCTATACTGTGGTTTACTTGCAACAAAGGTTCGAATCATGTATCATTAATGCTTGAAGGTTCAGAGTGATGCTTAATATATATAATTTTTTTTTCTTTTATAGGGAGATGAATAAGGGTGTACAGGTTCTGAAGCGCATTTCAAAACCTGGTCTAAAGGCGAAGCCCTCTTAGTTGTAAGTTTCTTCTGTGACCTTTAAGTCTTCTATGCTTTAATCATGCTACCAGTCCTTTCTTGAGCACATTTTAATTGTGCTCAGCATCACTATGTTTCTAGAAGATGTTCCATTCTTGACTTTTTTGAACTCATGTTTTGCTCTTTCTGGAGTGATTTTGTGTTATGTGTGGAATCTGATTGTGCTGATTAATCGGGTTATTATGTTGCCTCGAACCTCAAGTTTTTCGTGCTGAGGGGGATTAGGGCAGATTTGTTGAGGGATGAGAGTAGCCACCATAGTTATTCCTTAGAAGGGGAGAGACTGTTGTACCAAGGGAGATTTATATTGCCACGGACCTTGTTTTATATTCCTCACATTCTATGGGAGTTCCACGGAAGCGTGATTGGGGGTCATTCAAGAGTGCAGAAGACGTACAGGAGGTTGGCGGCATAGTTGTATTGGAAGGGGATGCATAAGAATATCGAGATAGTGGTTAGATGTGAGGTGTGCTAGAGGGGCGAATACCTGGTCATGGCTTTGGGAGGGTTACTGCAAACTCTAGCTCTTACAGACAGAGCGTGGGAGGAGGTCATCATGGATTTTATAGATGAATTACCTAGATATGAGGGGTTTACAATGATTTTGATGGTGGTGGAAATATTGAGCAAGTATGCTCATTTCATCCCCCTACAATATCCGTACATGGCAGTGATAATGGCACTGGCCATCAGAGAAGTGATTAGATTGCATGGGATGCCGGAGTTTATAGTGTCCGATCGAGATAAGGTGTTCCTCAGTCATTTTTGGAGGGAGCTATTCAGACTATAGGGGATAGTATTAAAGAGGAGCATCGCTTACTACCCTTAGACGGATGAGCAGACGGAGGTGATAAACATGAGCCTTGAGACGTACCTACGATGTTTTGCTTCTGAGACACCTCGGTTGTGGGCCAAGTGTTGGGGAGGATGAGGAGTAAACACCACAATGACGAAACAAGCAAGAAATTAAAAGCAACAGAAAAATAAAGGACACCAGGATTTAATGTGAAAAAACCCAAAATAGGGAAAAAACCACGGAGCCACACCACACCAAAAAATCCACTATGAAAATTAGGAGAAATAAGTACAGATCTCTCTCTTTCTCCCCTTCTCTTCTCACATGCACCGTTCTCAATATTTACACACTCAAAATACAAGAGAAAGCCAAGTAAAATAACCCCAAGGGATGCAACCCTTCAGAAAAATGAGAAAGAAAACCATCAAGTTCGTCTTGCAGCGCTGCGGCACCAGTTTGAAGCGACGCGGTGCTAGAACCTTTGTTTTGATCCGCTGCAGTGTTGTATTTATGCTGCTGTGGCGCTCTACTCTCTGTCATTCAGCGTCGGAGTGCTCGAGAACACAGTGCCAGGGTGTTTACGGGAAAAACTTTTTTGGGTGCAAAGCACCCGAAGCCAAACAGGGGGTAAACCCCCTGCACTCCCCAGCGTACATGAGAAACTTTAGGTCCGAGGCAACATAACAATCCGATTGATCAACACAATCAGATTCCATACATAACACCAAGTGTTTGGCATGGGCTGAGTACTGGTATAAGCCTTCGTATCATTCAGCTTTGTATCCTCGCTTGGTGCACTTTGGGTAGAGTAGCAGACCGGTCTCATCAGTAGAGCAGTATTTAGAGGAAATGTGTAGGGTGTTGGATGAATTAAAAAGGCATTTGTTGAGGGATGGGCATAGGAAAGACATTTAGTTTGAGATAGGGGATATGCTATACTTGAAGTTTCGTCCCTATAGACAAAGGATGGTAGCTAATTGGAGGAATGAGAAGCTGACCCCAAGGTATTTTGATTCTTATGAGATATCTGAGAGGATTGGAGCAATAGCTTATCGCTTGAAGTTACTCCCGATCACTACTATACATCTAGTGTTTCACGTGTCACAGTTGAGGAGAGCTATCAGGGATCATTTATTCAGTTCAGAGTTACCCGTGACACTTATAGAGGTTTAGAGGTGGTGTTGGAATCACTGGAGCTGAAAGGGGTTTGACAGGGAGAGTGCGGGGTTAAGAAAGTGCTGATAAAATAGAAGAACCTAGCCGACTATGATGCCACATGGGAGCCGTATGAGAGGGTGAAACAGCAGTTTTCATCTTTCCACCTTGAGGATAAGGTGGGTCTTTGGGGGGTAAGGCATCTTCTCTTTCACTTTCAGGTAAGTTTCATATATCTATTTGATTAAGTACCTCTAAAATTCATTTGAAAAGATTATAGATCATTGACTCAAGATCCATAGATCACATGACACTATTACCCACTTTATCAATTATACTCCTTGCCCAAGTGATAAAAAAATCATCACTTTTTGATGATTCTTACCACAGTAGCAGGTCAAATAGACATACCCTTATCTCTCTCCCTCATTCTAAAAAATATGCTCATTGTACCTCAACTATCGACAAATCTAATATCCATATAAAAATTTATCACTGACCATAATTGTCAAGTCGTATTTAACTCTACTTATTGCTTATCTTAGGAATAGGGATCGGGGAAGAAGATTAGACTTGTTAAGGAGAGAGA
Organism: Dendrobium chrysotoxum; assembly: GCA_019925795.1. Classification (NCBI taxonomy): domain Eukaryota; kingdom Viridiplantae; phylum Streptophyta; class Magnoliopsida; order Asparagales; family Orchidaceae; genus Dendrobium; species Dendrobium chrysotoxum. The sequence continues at coordinate 46,409,198 of CM034301.1, forward strand.
TGGACTGTACTATCTAGAAGAGTTGAACAAATCTAATGTTATCAATAATGGTTATTCTATATTATCTCTATTTGATAAAAAATATACTATTTGGCTTCATCATTTTAGATTAGGACATCCATCTTTTGATCTCTTAAGAAATGAATCTTTTCTTTGTAAAACATAGGAGTTAGCCAAGCATAAATGAGTTTCTTTTTCAAACAAATATGAGAGATGTAATACTCCATTTTACCTAATTCATGATGATATTGGGGACCCTAAAAAATCCCTAACATCTCGTGGGCCTGATGGTTTGTATCTTTCATTGATGACTGCACTCGAGTCTCTTAGATCTTTTTCCTAAAAAATAAATCCAATGTTAGCACTATCCTCCTTATTTTTCATACTATGAACCAGAACTAATTTGGGATAAAAATAAGAAAATGTCATTCCAATAATGCTAAAAGATTACTTTAATCAAACCCTATTCTACTACTTTCAAAAAGAATATATCATTCATGAGTCTTCCTGCATTCACACTCCACAATAAAACGGGGTTACAAAAAGAAAAAATAGTCACCTTCTAGCCTCCATCCGTGCGCTTCTATTTTGCCACAATGTACCCAAATCTTACTGGGAGAATGCCCTTCTAACTGTCACATATCTCATAAACCGACTACCTTCAAACACCTTGAGACTAAAAATACCAATGTATATTTTATCCTCTTTTTATCCTAAATTTTGAACCTATAATAACCTTACACCCAGAATTTGGGTGCACTGCATATGTTCACATTCACAATTAAAATAGAGAAAAATTAGATCCAAGAGTACTCAAATGTATCTTTGTTGGATATTGATCCACCAAGTATAAGTGTTATCATTCCTCCACTAAGAAAACTCTTGTATCTGTTGATGTTACCTTTGATGAACAAAATCCTATTTCGCCAAATCTCATATTCAGGGGGAGACTGAAACTGAGGAAGATGAGGAAAGTGAGCTTGTCCCTCTTGACCTTCTAGCTCCACCTCAAACCAATCCACCTAAACTTAAAATCAAAGCCAAGGAAACTGAGGACAAAGATTAAGGATAACAGGAGGTTTGGGCAAGTGTATTCTAGGCGTACAAATTCAAATTATGCTCCAGAGCAGATCCAAGAATCTAAACAGTCTTTTGAAATTGAGGTAAACACAAATTTACCAAAAAACCTCCCATGTATCCAATAACCAACTTTGTATCATTTCATAACTTCTCGCCTTTATATAAAAATTTTCTAGTTACACTAAATGATATTTATATTCGTAATAATATTTCTGAGGTCTTATATGATGAAAATTAAAAAAGTGCCATGAAAGATGAAACGCAGGCCTTATAGAAGAATAATACCTGGGAGATCACCGACCTCTGCCAGTAGGAAAAAAATTAATCGGATGCAAATTGGTGTTCTCTATGAAATACAAAGTTGATGGTACATTAGAAAAGTACAAAGCAAGACTAGTGACGAAAGGGTACGCTCAGATGTACGACATTGACTACTATAAAATTTTTGCACTTGTGACCAAGATGAGCACCATGAGGATCCTGCTCTCACTAGCAACTAATTGCAACTTGTATCTGGAACAACTGGATGTCAAAATGCATTCCTACACGAGGATTTGGAGGAAGAAATATTTATGGAGATTCCACCAGAATTCAAGTAGAAATATGGGGGTGACAAAGTGACTCAGCGGTACCTATGGGCTAAAGCAATCACCTAAAGCTTGGTTTAGAATATTCTCAAAAGTCATCCTACTTAATGCTTATCGACAGAGCCAAGTGAACCATACATCATTCTTCGAGCACTCAGATTCAGAAGAAGTCACAATTTTATTAGTTTATGTGGATGATATCATCTTGACTAAGAATGATGAAAAGGAGAAAGTGATTATGAGGAAATCCTTTGCCAAGAAATTTGAGATCAAAGATCTTGATAGATTAAAATATTAACTTGGAATCGAAGTGGCCCACTTCAACAGAAGAATTTTCATTTCACAACAAAAATACATTAATGATCTTTTTAAAGAAACAAGTAAGCTAGCTTGTAAATCAACACTAACACCAGTAGAACTAAATCTCAAATTGAGAGAAGCTAAAGAAGATCTAAATGTACATAAGGGCGCTTACCAGGGACTTGTGGGGAAATTGATCCACCTTTCCCACGCCAAATCAGATATAGCGTTTGGTATAAGCATGGTCAGCCAGTTCATACAAAATTCAAAGCACAGACTCACATGCAAGCTGTAAATAGAATACTGCACTACCTTAAGGGGAACCCAGATAAAGGGATTCTCTTCAGAAGAGATTGTGGAATAACCCCAAAAGCATATACTGATGCAGATTATGCAGGATTACTAGTAGATAGATGATTTACCTCAGGATACTACACATTCCTTTTAGGAAATCTTGTTACATAGAGAAGCAAGAAACAGAATGCGATGGCAAGGTCTAGTGTAGAAGCAGAATATAGAGCTATGGGCTTAGGAAATGTGAGCTATTATTGATCAAGATGATTCTAGAAGACCTAAGGATCAAATGAAAAGGACTCATGAAGTTACACTGTGACAACAAATCAGCATTCAGCATAGCCCACAATCCGGTTCAGCATGACAGGACCAAACATATAGAAGTAGACAAATATTTAATGGAGGAGAAACTAGACAGTGGTCTTATATGTATATATCATGTCTCATCAAAAGATAGCTTGTAGATATTCTTATCAAGGGACTTGATAACTCTATCTTTATGGGATTGATTACCAAGCTGAGAATGATAGATCTGTATTCACCTGCTTGAGGGGGAGTGTTAAATACTAGTCGTCCCTTGGCATTTTGATTCCACAGCTAGGATGAGAATCCATGGGAGGCTCACTTGGATTGCACCAATCTCCGCCGTCCCTTGGCATTTTGGTCCTACGGCTAAGATGAGGATCTGTGGGAGGCTCACCTGGATTGCGCCAATCTCCTTCCATATTTAGGTGGCTGATTTAAGAAAAATTATATTAGAGCAATTATGTGTGATTTAGTAATTATTTGTTTCTTTATCAAGATATCTTCTATAGATCTATAAATAAGGACAAGTTTGAGCAATAAAATTAAGGCTTTTTCTTCTCCAATTCTCTGAATTTAACACTTAATAGTGTAAGTTTTCATAGAATGCAAGATAATTAAATTTGTTGGGTATTTAATACCAAAAAGGTTCGCATGAGTTAATAGTAGGAGTGGTGGGTTTTGAAAAGCTCTATAGTTTGATAATTGTATTTCCCACCGTTAATTCTAAGAAACTAGACCGATAGGATGAGCCTGACAAGAGAGTTACTTATAACGACAAGATCAATCAAGTGACTGAGATGGACATAATAGATAAAATAAAAATTTTATTGATCAGGTGAGTATGATTAGAAAATTTTTCTTGTAATAGTTATGCAGGGAGAGATGAGCGGACATTTAATAGTTAGTTGACATTTAATAGTTAGTTTTGACCATTATGAAGGGTCAGGCAGTTTCATGAATGATGTTCACATAGTTCAATGAATATTTTTGTAGTTTATCAAAAAAATAATTTGTTTTTGGCTTAGATTTGCATAACTAGTGTATATAGCAATTGCATTGAATAAGGAGCCTGGGCTGAACTATGTTTTGTGTGTTTATTCAGTTGGTTGTCGAGGTATGGCCGATGGGCAGCCCCAATTGAATTTGGAACTTTAGACTCTTCATATGAATAGGGGACGCATGAGAGTCGGGTTCTAAATAAAGGTTTTGAGCTGCGGCGATTGGGGGTTTTTGACATCCTCCATTGACTTTCTTTTAATGAACAAACCTTTATGGTTATCAAGTCTTTGAACGGGTGAGTAATTGCAGTGTTCACCTTCTTTTTCGATTTCTTTTGAAACCCTTTCCATCAGTTTCAACCCGACTATCTCTATTTCCTTAGCAAAGCATTTATCTTCTGCACGCCAAAGTAAAATGTCCTATGAGCAATTCTTTTTATGTTGTTTTCCCTCGTCTTATTCTCGCATCTAGATGGCCTTCTTATTTCAACTGTAAAGTAATTGCTGCGATTTATCTACACAGCAGTATCCCTAAAATGTACATTCTTGCTAGGTCATGGCTCACAAGTTATCTGCAACACCTAGTGCATTATTTTCTTTTCTCTAAACGCTAGCAGTACTTGGGGCGAGTCTTTCTTTCTTTTCAGAGAATGATTATCAGCAATTTCTATCTGCTCCCATGCTAATTCTACACTGAAGATATCTTTGATTTCGTTAGCTTGCATCAGCACCCAATTTGGACATATGTAACTTCCATTCACTGAGAATACGAGAATCTTGGCACAGCCCTGATGTTTTTTTTTTTTTTGATGCATTGAGATGTCAATGCCATAGATGCTCTATCTCGTCTATGTCCCCATTGATCAACTTTAGTTGAATGTTGGCTTTGTTTTTGTGGTTAGTGGATGCCCTGTATAAGTGATTGTAGCTGCAATCCTTTTATTTATCCCCTAAATTTCTTCTTTTGTTAAGCTATTTGAATGCACTTTTTACATCTTCGAGGTTCTAATGTATTTCGTCTGATTTAGACGCCCTTAAACATCATGTTGTCGTACTTTTACAGAAATTAATGCTAGAAGATTATAAACACCGTTCTATCTGCATTCATGGTATTTGCTTTTACTGGCACTTATTTTTAATTTTTAACGATCAACTTGTGGAGCTGGTGCTTAAGACCAAGGTCATGCATAAAGCAGCTGCCTGTTACTGAACGGCTAGTTTGTATATTCTTAGGCTTCGTTTGGAACGGCTTTCTTACTATTTTTTCAAGCAACTTTTTAGTACGAAATTAATTTTTTTTTGCTAAAAAGCTGCTTTAAGTAGTAGTAAGAAAATCGTCCCAAACGAAGCCTTAGTTTTAGGTAGAAATTGAGTGAGGCTTTTTATTGAAGACGTCTTTTTTCAAAGTTTGAATTATGTTATCATCCTTTAAAGGTTTTAGCAGAGAGAATGAGCGGATATGTAGCTAATCTTGCTCTAGCTTGAGCTCAGATTTGTTTATTTATATGTAAACTGAAGAGCGAACTCTCGAGAGCAGTTCATAACTGAACTAAGGGGTTGGAAAAACCTTGGAATAGAAGATGAGAAGGTCGCAGACTGGCAGCTTTCTAAATCGTTGACCCCTTCCCATACCATGTTTGCCTTACCAAAACCCACGCATTGATCAGCTTTTGAATGCTAATTCCCTTGTCTCAGCTTAGATTACTTCCAAAATTTAAAGTGTTCTTATCGTGCAACGACAGTTAACTTACAATTTATTCTAATTGAATATCTGATAGCTAATTATCTATCATCTTACAAATTTCTTTCAGGTTTTTTTATTTCTCTGACTTTTGCAAGCCAATACTCTATACAATTGAACTTTCTGGGCTGAGAGTGCTGATATGAAACTGCGGTTAACACCTTTTGCTATGAATCAAGATGCAAATATGCTTCTGAGCTGGGCAAAGTATACTGAACTTTTTTCAAGTTACAAGACTTCACCTTTCCTTTCAGTCCAGAGTTTCTTGACCATTTATATTGTTTAAACTTCTGCATCCCTCGCGCTACACAGATGAGTGTATTCTTTGGAAAACCAGTTTTTGTTGTAGTCTGAACTTTTCTTAGTTATCCACTATTAACTGAAACTTATTTTAGAACAACTTACTGTGGAGTGAGCAATCCAATAATTTTTTGTATGTGTTTCTTGTCAGTACTCAGTTTGATAGATCGAGATTTGATCTTGCAATTGATGATGTTCCGTGAGAATGTTCTTCTAATCTCTCTTCCCATCGCCATGATGAGCTTTGTACATCAAGCAAGAGTCCCACATCCAGTCAGTCATTTGGCCTATCTCATGCTAAGACAAGGTTAACCTAGATCACCTTGACTCAATTTGATTTGAGCCTTGCCTTAATATGGAGCTCTTAACAAGCTCCTAATGCACACAGTTCATTTTGATATGTTGGTTGAGAGCTTAAGTTATCAACTTAGAGGTCTTGGATTCGAGTTTTGTGTATACGATGTATATGAGTGCCTAAATTGGCCTAACTGTCCAAAAAAAAGGCTCATAATGCAGAAAATTATTCTGTGTGGAAGTTGAACGCCATCCGGATACCTAAGCCCGCGCCTCCGTACCGCTCGGTACCTCGGCTCGATATAGCTGATGTGGCTCATTCTGATTGGTATCCGGATGTAGAGTTGTGTTCGGCGTCCGCACGGAATAATCTCTCCCTAATGCAACTACTTTGAAAGAAGTTACAGATGTAAATATATTAATACCCTTGATAATTTCATTAATAACTTGATATTCTTTAAATCAGGTTCATTTATGTGTTTATTTTGAAAATATAATAAAATTTTCCCAAAAAAAAAAGAATAAAATTTTTAAAATTAAGTATATAACTAATCTAACACTAAATATTAATTTAATTTTTCATTCATATGCATTTGATGTTTAAGAAGCTCCACGAGAATTAAGAAAAAGTCAATTTAATTAATTTTATAATTAATTTTAAATTATTATATCAATTTTAATATTTAACATTTCAAAAAAAATTTATGTTAAAAGTATAAGTTCGATTAAAATATTGAGCAAATATTTAAATTGATATAATAAATTAATTTAATTTAATAAAACATTAAAAATATCACGGAGTTCTTATAAATTTAGTGAAAAAAATTCGAATATTTTTTTTATGAGTAATAATTAGTAAGACAAAACGGTTTAAATGATAGTTAAGCCCAATCAAAAAATAAAAAGAAAATAAATTAACAAATTTTTTTAAGAAAATAAATTAACGAATTTAGACGACAGTAAATGTCTGCCGCTAGCCCTCGCTGGACTTTCTAATATGGTGTTGGCAACAGAGTAACAAACAGCGGATGCATATCCTCCTGTCTGCCGAAAATCCAGCAATTGGCAAGTGGGGTCCACAATGCAACGAATTTATAATTTTCAAATCACACCGAATTCCAATCTCCCAAAATTTCACCCACGTCGCAATGACCTTAAATCTGGGCAAGACGAATTGGTTAAAACTTGGGAGTCTATAAATACGGTGTAAATAGTAGAGGAGAAGGACAGCTTTATCTCCGTCATTAAGACGAGGGCGTCACGAGACCTGCAATTGCAAGCACTCCTCTATTATTTTAGCGGCGATAGCAAGTTGCCGCGGTGGACCCATGCACGTGAAGATCACGTTGCATTAAGATTCGTGTGCTGTACTATTAAGATTCGTGTGCTGTACTATTGCCAGCCAGATGGACGGATCGATTCTTTCCATTAGTTCGGGTTATTAGAATTTTCTTAGGCTTTAACCAAATTTAACCACAAATTCATCAACTGTATATCACAGAAATAAATGAAAGGTAGCTGCAACACAGTTCTTCTTGACTTGTCCGTTGAGAGCTTAAATTTTTAATTAAGAGGTCTTATGTTCGAATCTTTATATATGTGATGTCTGTGTGAGTTAGGCCCCCCTTTGACCCAAATTTTATTCAAGGTAAAATTAATTTATTTGTTTAAATTTATTTTAGATGTTTTAAGACTTGGTTATACCTATGATGAGTAGCTTGGAGGGTATAATTATAATAAATTTAAATTTATGATGAATGCATTATATTTTATCAGATAATATGATAAAAATAATGAAGAAAGATTATCTTCTACTTAAGAAATCAATTAAAACATAGATATATGTGTTTATGTTAGTATGTATATTATTTTTTCTTCTAAGTTTAGTATTTTTAATGCCCTTAAATAAAGGGTAAAGAGGCATATTTTGAATATTTTCAAATCTATTGATGTTGTTGGGATGTACCTTGGTGTATGCTTTTCGCTGATGATATTCTTCTTGTTGATAAGACTAGAGAGGGAGTTGAAGGTAAACTAGAATTGTGGAGGTCAACCTTAGAGTCTAAAGGTTTTCGCTTGAGTAGATCTAAAACGGAATATATGGAGTGTAATTTTAGTAATAATAGACCTAGTGAGGGCATTGTGACTTTGGCCGATCAAGTCATTAATAAGAGTACACGTTTTAGATATCTTGGATCTATTGTTCAGAGTGATGGTAATATAGATGGGGATATTATCAGCAGAATCCAAGTTGGATGGTTGAAGTGGAGGAATGCATCGGGCTTATTGTGTGATAGAAAAGTACCCCTCAAACTTAAGGGAAAATTCTATAAGATGGTGGTGAGACCTGCAATGCTTTATGGTGCTGAATGTTGGCCATTAAAAGAGAAGCATAATTCTAAGTTAAGTGTTGCAGAGATGAGGATGCTCAGGTGGATGAGTGGCTTTACCCTTAGAGATAGGATACGAAATGAGCATATTCGTGAAAAGGTTGGAGTAGCTCCAGTGGAAGATAAGATTAGAGAGAGTCGCCTTAGATGGTTTGGTCACGTAAAATGGCGGCCTCCCGATGACCCGGTTAGGAAAGTAGAGGTCTTAGATTTGACTTATGTTAAGAAAGGTAGAGGTAGACCTAAAAAGACTTGGTTAGAAAATATTAGAAATAATCTTTCTTTATTAGATTTAAACGAGAATTTGACTTTTAATAGGACACAATGGAGAAAAAGGATTCATGTAGCCGACCCCACGTAGTGGGATAAAGGCTTGATGTTGTTGTTGTTGTTGTTGTGATGTTGTTGGGCTATTTTTTGAGATAATAGAGTTTTTCACTTACTCTGTATACTCAATAATCTCACTACATTAGTTTTCTAGCTCTAACCTGCAAAAAACCTGCTGATAAAGTTAAGTGCCATCTACAGATAGCTTTGGATCTAACAAAATGCATTACATCTATATATTGTTGTAATTTGAATGAATACAAATATAGACATGTTGGATCAAGACCTGATCGTGGCAATGCTAGAACATTTATACTAAGATATATATATATATGTTGCGGACTCAAATATACGCAGCGATAGATTTTAATTTTCCGTCTCAGCGTTATACGTATATCCAGCACACAAACAGAATTGAAAGAGTAACACCATAGTTTTTACGTGGAAAACCCTGGAAAGGGAAAAAACTACGGGGCCACGCCCAGTTGAAAGAATTCCACTAGCGTTGTTTGAAATACACGAGGCTGATTCGTCCTTTAAATTCAGGACGATCAGATTACAATGAGTATCAGTTACAAGGCCAAGCAGAGTTCCTGCGTCACTCGGGTGTCGAGCAGAATTCCGGCGTCACTTGGAAAGAAGTCCGGCGTCACTCGGGCGTCAGGTAGAATTCTGGCGTCGGGCAGAATTCCGATGTTGCTCCCGTGTCAGCCAGAGCTCCGGCGTCCCTCGGGCGCCCGGTGGTGCTTCGGTGGTGTTCCGGCGGAGTTTCGGCGGTGTTCCGGCGGTGGTCGAGGAGGAGTTGTTCCCTCCTAGACTTCTCTTCTCTTCTTCTTCTCTTCCTTCTCTTTTTCTCTTCTTGGCTTGGGTCCCCTCTTAAGAGAGATGAGGGGCTATTTATAGTTTTTCTGGAGTGGCATAGCCCGTAAATATGTGAGGGATCAGGGGCAAATAAGGAGTGATCCGGATGAACGGCTGATATTGAATCCCTTGATCATGAACCATTTATTGAGCATCTTAAGGTCTTAATGGTATCAGAATTCTGCGATCTTGGGCTCGTTGGATTCGTCTCGTCGAGCCGCTCGATTCGACTATAAGCTCGTCAAAATCGGAGACCGTTTGGTAACTCAAATTGCTGTTCGATGCTTCCAACAGCGCTTCGGGTACTTGATTTGGACTCATTTGGGCTCAGATTGATTCGAATTTGGTGTCGTTGCGTTTGTATTTCCGAGACGCTCAGTTCGACTATTGGCTTGCTGAAATCGGAGTTTAAATGGCCTCCGAATTAATTTTTGAAGTTTTCAACTTGAGTTTTTCCTCGAGATTCGTGCCCGATCAAGATAATTTTTTGGAGATATATCAATATATATATATATATATATATATATATATATATATGATACGTCATCAAAAAATTATCTTGATCGGGCACGAATCTCGAGGCAAAATCAAGTTGGAAACTTCCGAAATTAATTTTGGGATCATCCGAACTCCGATTCCAGCAAACTTATAGTCGAACTGAGCGTCTTGGAAATACGAACCCAACGACACCAAATTCAACCCAATCCGAGCCCAAATGGGTCCAAACCAAGGGTCTGAAGCGCTGTTGGAAAGTTCAAACCATAATTTGGATTTCCAAACGGATTCCAAATGTGACATGCTTATAGTCGAATCGAGCGTCTCGACGAGACGAATCCAACGAGCCCAAGATCGCCAAATTCTGACATCATTAAGACCTTCAAATGTCCAGCGAACGGTCTATGATCAAAGGATTCAAGATCGGCCATCCATTCAAACCACTCCCTAACTACCCCTGATCTTCCACCTATTTACGGGCCATGCCACTCACGAAAATCTATACATAGAGACCCCATTTCTCATGAAAAGGGGACACCTATTCCTAAGGAGAAAAAGAGAGAGCTCTTGCCCCCTCGCTCCTCCTCGACCACCGTCGGAGTTTCGCCGGACCACCGCCTGACGCCGGAGTTCCGCCGAACCACCGTCTGAGGCCATGCTCTTCGTCGGACCACCACCTGAGGCCCTGCACTTCGCCGGACCACCACCTGAGGCCCTGCTCTTCGCCGGACCACCACCTGAGGCCCTGCACTTCGCCGGACCACCACTTGAGGCCCTGCACTTCGCCGGACCACCACCTGAGGCCCTGCTCTTCTCCGGACCACCACCTGACGTCCTGAGTTCTGCCGGACCTCCACCTGAGGTCCGAACTTCCGCCGAAGCGTCACCTGATGTTCAAATTTATATCAGAACACCAACTATGGTCCTTCCGACCTCCGTCACCCTACCAAATAAGGTCCTTCCGACCTCCGTCCTCCTGGCCTCTGACATCAGATTAAGGTCAATCTGACCTCCAATGCCAGCCGACTACGTCCTTCTGACCTCCATCGCCCCACCAAATAAGGTCCTTCCGACCTCTGTCATCTGATTACGGTCTTTATGACCAGCAACTATGGTCCTTCCGACCTCCGTCGTCTGACCAACAAAGGTTCTCTCGACCTCTACCCTCAAACTACGGTCTCCCTGACCTACAACGTCTGTCAACTATGGTCTTTCCGACTTCCATCACCAAACAACGGTCTTTCTGACCCTTGTCTCTCGCCAAGTACGGTCCTTCTGACCTCCGTCGTCTGCCAACTATGGTCAGCCGACCTAGCAAATGTGTATATATTAATTCTCACAATGTAATGCACTCTATATGATGTATATTGGCTATATCAAGCCAAGTCCTTCCCCAAAATGGAGAACCTCGTTTGTAAACAACTGCAAATACTAGTGGATTCATTCAAACTGGGCCAGGCCTCGTGATTTTTTCCCCTTTCAGGGGTTTCCACGTAAAAACTCTGGTGTCTCATAGGAATATTACACCCTCTCTCTTTCATCTGATTGTGTGCTGGATTTTCATACAATGCTAAGACGCTAAGCTTTATATTTCTCTACCGCCGCGAATACTCCAGGACGCAACAATATATATATATATATATATATATATATATATATAGAGAGAGAGAGAGAGAGAGAGAGAAGCCTGAGATTTCAATTACTAGCTTAAAATATCTCAATAAGAACTCACTTGTAAAAATTACTCTTTAAATTTATATTTATAGGATTTTGGGAGTAATAGAAAAAGTTAGATATAGATCTCATGAATAATAATAATAATAACAACAACAAGTTTATTATAGATATGTGGATTCATGCATGATTGGTCAACATGTTTTACGTCGGTTGTCACCTTAAATGGTTTGGGCACATAAATATTGACCTTCCGATGATCCTATTATGAAAGTAGATCTATTAGAGTTAGCCTATGTTAAGCAAGGTAGAGGTAGATCTAAAATGACTTGGTTAGAAAATTTAAAAAAAAACTTTTTAATTTATTAGGTTTAAATGAGAATTTGATACTTACTAAGGATGCACTGAAGAAAAAGTATTCATATAGCCAACCCCCACATAGTGGGATAAACACTTCTTGTTGTTAATTGTTACAAACATGTCGATATGATGGTTTGAAAATGAATAGGTACACGTGGACATGTCTAGGCTAATTGATGAGAGGAGTCACCAATTCTTTGACAAAGTCAACGGCTTTAGCAAGGTGCAAGAGAGTAGCCCTCAAAAGTGAGATGAATATTCTCTAAGATGGGGTTAGTCTGTTGTCATTGGCCCTTTTCAGCCCTACTCATCATTCCTATGAAGTCGGACTATCTCAGATTACATGGACCTTTGGGTACATTCAAATATATAGGATAAGCATTTATATTTTCATTTAATTGTGAGCAAATTAAACCCAATTTAAATTTGATTCAAGCTACCTATATCCTACAAGCATTATTAAAAATTGAAGCTATGATCATATACTATTAGAAAATTTAATTAAAAAATATTCATAATTTTATTTAAACCGTGACTAAAAAGATATCTAAGTTGAATTTTAATATATCTTTTAGTCACATTTTGTTTAACGAGTGAATTTTGATACCATGATTAAAAAAATTGATCATTATTTTACAAATATAAGATAAAAATATAATTTTTAGTGCTAAAAATGAAAAAATATGTCATAATATTCTAATATAAATTATATCAAATTGGACTTATAAATTATAGAAATTATTTTAATATTCGCGAAATACAAAAACTTCATATGTAATATTAATCTCTAAAAAAATTTAATAATATCAATACGGCTATTAATCTAATACAATTTATATCAAAAAATTCTGATAGAATATTTTTTTCTAATAAAAATTGACTAAAATAAAATTTTTATCAAAATCTAATTAATGATATTATTTTAATCACACGACTTAACAAAGTATATATAGATAAAGCTCATAATTATTTTAATGTCGGTAGTTTGAATGTTGATTTCAATCAAGAGTTGAAATGTGATCTTTGTTCTGAGCAATCTCTGATCGAGTCAAAATTTTAACCTTATTCGAAATCTTTTCAAAGTACTTTCTTGTGAACATTAGAGGGTTTGCGTAAGGAGGAGGCTTCGATGGAGATAAGAGATAAATATTGCTGACACGGTGGACAAAAATTAAAGGTGGTTGGGGAGGTTGGCATGGCAAGCCACATTATGAATTAATTATATATGCTGATAAATGGGCACGTAATTATATTAAATATATAATAACTGTACGTTTTGTACGTGGAGCTAAGCTAATGATTTGGTCTGTATCATCGATCATGAGTGAGCAAGTGGCTTTAAAGGAATTTTTATTCTTTTATTTTAATATTTGGTTAATTTTAATGAATGATGAATGCATGCATGATTCTTTACGATATTATATATGAAGCAAATTTTGTTTAGAGTTTTTGGTATAAAATTTAGTAGTAGAGAATTATGGATCGATTATAAAAACGTTTAAATAAAAAATATTAAAAATTAACGGTTTTGCACTTTTCATTTTATATTTTTAGGTAGAGGTAGCTCTTAAGAGGTTTTGATTAGAAATTATTATTTTTTATTAGATTTAAATGAGAATTTGACTCTTGATAGGATATAATTGAAAAAAACATAAAAGTATCATATAGCTGACTCTATCTAGTTGGATAAAGACTTCATATTATTATTCTTGTTGGTGCTATATATTTTAGATCATAGTTTTTTTATGTATTTTTTGTATACTATTGAAATAAATTAAAATTGAATATTGAACTTTTAAAAATGTTGTAATATAATATAAGGCTTTGTTTGAGATATCTTTCTTACTGTTTTTTAAAAAATAAAATTTTTATATATAAAATTACTTTAAGAAACAATAAGAAAGCCGTTTCAAACGAAGCTTAAGTTATATGATTTAAAGTTATATATATCTATTTAAAATAATTGATAATATTTTAATATATATATATATATATATATATATATAAAAACAAAACAAAGAAAGGTCAAGTGTTCATAGAGGTCTCCGCTTCATGCAAACCATTTTTAATGTTATCTCAGATGCGGCCATCCATCATGACAGCATTACTTATTCATTCCCTGTTGTTTTAATTATCCACGTAATAAAAGTCAAAATAAGGATAATGAGCTTAGAAATGGACCCATCATTTGGCTGCATTAGTTGACTTAGTAGGAGCTAGCGTTTGGCTGAACTATGGCCATTTCCGATGTGAAGTCTTCGTCAACGTGATTACAAGTCTTCATGTTCATCTTTGACCCATAAGATAACCTGTTTATTGTGTTGCGTGAGACGCTCGGAAAACAGCTCGACCGATGAACATGAGATTGTCTTCAGCGTACTCATTTGTACGTTATTTGAGGAAAAAGGTTATAGTTTCCTCTTAGCTGCAGTTTTGAACCTCTGTAAATAACTGTTTTTTAAATTGCGCTCTGTTACGTTTCTTGTAGCAGTTTTCAGATTAGCACAGATCTGTTTTCTCTGAAGGCTTTTGCAACAGTGCTATGATGCTCGTCGTTTTGTCGCCCGCATTCCCCTGCATCGTTCTCTCCCTATGTCCTACCTGTAAACTTTAAATAGTTCTCTTACATTTATGAGAACTTCACTTACATGATCAAGTTCTCTAATTCTTACACGAACTTGCATCATAATTATGTAAAAGAAATCGAAACGAAAAACATAAATTTACATAATTCTTAAATCCACAAGATCTTGAACAAGAAGATTCTCACAAGACTTTAATCGGAAGAAAACATACCTTGATTCATGTTGAATTCGTTGAATTCCGAACTATGGTTTCTCTCCCTTTTCTCCTTCACTTTATTCTTTCATGAGTTAATTCTCTATGGAGCAAATTAACCCTCATAATGAGAGAGAGAGGACCGGTAGTTATTTCCTGTGGAGTAGTTATAATAACTGCTCATGGGAGTTATTTGATCAAACGGTCCATAAACGATTGATCAAATTCTCTTCTTGACCAATAGGATTTCAACATAAATAATTAAATCATTAATTAATTAAGTATGTGGGCCACTTAATAGTTTATATAATTAAATATATATACTTAAAATAAGTATTGCGTCGTCTCGCATAATTATTATATTTAATTATTCTAATACTACCTAGCTTGATACTTATATTTTATGAAGGACATTTTGATCGTTTGAATATTCACAAACATTTATAGTTTGAAATAGATTTTGTTTCGAATAACTTTAAGTCATTATTTTTTGTTATTTTTAAGAGATTTTTTATAATAAAATTGCTTTAAAAGTTGTAAAAAGTTGTCTCAAACAAAACCGATCAACTGCGTGTTTCTTCTCTTGTGAAAATTTATCATCTGACTTTCAAAAACTAACGATCATGTTAAAGCTTTAAACTTTATTTGGGATGGCTTTTAACTATTTTTTTTAAGTAATTTTTTAATATCAAAAATAAAATTTTATACTCAAAAATTATTTTAAAAAATAATAAAAAAATCATCCCTCTCCTTCTACGATCATGTTCTCACCCTATTTTCCGTTTGAGGTTCTTTAAAGATAATCAGATAGAATTAAAATTATTTAAGAAAATTAATCGTTTGTTTTTAGATAAAAAAAATATCTGAATGATAGTAAATTAAAATATGAGATGTTTTATATTTGTATATAATATAGACTAGATTCCTTCTGACGATCGTGCTTTTGTCAGATGTCGTAAGATAAAGTATTTTTGTCTCGGTTCAATCCTTATCTCGAAGGGGTTGCCCTTTTTTCTATTCTTTGGAAAACAAGAAGTTTCTACTGTAAAGAATACTCAAATCAGAATTTTTTCGATTGATTTTTTTATTTAAATTAATACACCATAAAAAATTTTATCCGATCGATATGAGTCTTAATTCACAAGTAATATTAAAAAAAATTTGAATTAAATTTATAATCTCCACACTTTGATTTTTAACAAACTTCCAGTAAAATTGAGTGTTTGACAAGATGAATCCAAAAATATTTAAGTGATTTGATCGAAGTCCAAATGAGATATGATTAAGTACTTGAAATAAAATTAAAAATCTTGAAATGTTATTTGAAAGATCAAATAATCTCTAAATATTATATGCTTGTAGTCAAATTGATTGGCTTCGAGATGAATACAACAAGACTAAAATTATTAGATTCTGATGTCATTAAAGCCTT